>CARXXK010000001.1:8571275-8903256 GCA_949089665.1 Macrosiphum euphorbiae
GAAAAATCAATTTGAAGTTTGGACTTAAGATATTTTAATGAATTTTTTACTTATGCGTTTGAAATTTAACACTTAAATACTTACAACCATACTTTACAATATTAATTTTTCAAATATTTTGAAATTCACTCTTAAACCCAAAAATTTAGACTTGTGGCCATTTACAATTTTTTAAGTAAATGCAAGACTGCCATATTTTGAGATGCGACTATATGAGAATTTGGCGCAAAACGAAAAGCTATTCTATTTATAAATACAATAGAGTCATAATTCGTGTTGTGGCTGCACTATCACAAATTATAAAATGCAATACTGCCACAACTCTAAATATTGCTGTTTTGCACTCAACATATTACACGATAATTAGTTTTTATTCAGTGCAAGAACGCCACAAGTCGAAATAAGGCAGTCTTGAATTTTGACTTCAGTGATAATTTGGATAAATAAAAATAAGTATACTGCCATAAAGTAAATATGCCTCTCTTGCATTGAAAATTAACCAATATTTAAATAATTCAATACAGACACATCTCTATAGTGGCTAAATGAAAAATGATATTGAATGTGGCGTTCTTGCATTTAAAAGAGCTTATTTTTCTCTATCCAAAAGTAGTCATAACTCAAAATTCATGAATTTTGAGTTGTGGCAGTCTTGTTCTAGGAGTGCGATTTATCCACACACTGCATGACAGTAATAACATAAGCTGGTGTTATTGTATATTGTATACCTTCACTCTATCCGGCTAGATAACACGTCGATTCAACCCCACTCGATACCCAGCCATCAAAACTAGTTTTTACTATTTATCTATTATGTGCTATGACAGAGTGTCACTTGGGGGATGTACAGAAGAACCGATTTTTTGTTGGGCCTAGACGTGTTCTATCGCTGGACAGAGTAAACTCTGATACAATACGAACTTTTTAAATTTAAGAAATTAATATTTAGTTTACTTTTATTCTCCATGTTTTTCATTGTCAAATGAATTTCAAAATATATCCGTTGATGGCTTATACCATATAAAAATGATCTGTAAGAAAATGATTACCTATAGTGGAATATTTTCTGTAAATAATCAAATAATTGTAAAATAATGTTATTTATACATATTTTTAGGTAGATACTGGAAATGGATTCCTGAAATACTTAAACATAAGGTCTAAAATAAATTCTTGCAAAGCAAAATTATTGGATCTGGATTCTGTTTTAGAATCGGTAGGTCACGCAGAAAAACCAATTTCACTCCGGGAAGCAGCGGTTACAAATAGTATTTCAGGGGTACATAGATATTACCCGATATCATTGTAAAACCGAATACAAGACGAACAGGTGTGCTTGCAGATCATCCAGAATTTGTAATTCAAATGTTTCGGAGGTTTACCATGTGAAAATAAAAATAAGAGTAATATAATAATACTTTGTAGTATAGATAGTAGATATCTATATTATATTATACACTAATACATGTTTTAAGCTTATAATATATTTTAACATTAGTTTTATTATAAATTGCCAATAATAATAATTTGAATAATCATAATAAAAATATAATAATCTATAGGTACTCATAAAGATCAGCATCCATTGAATGCTATGATTAGAAAACTATTATAAAGATTAAATAATGTCATAATTCTGTAATTAAAAATTAGCTGGCAGAAATTTTCCCGAAAACCAACTGCCACAGTCCCACCCTCGCCCCATTAAAAGTTTCACTAATGAGTGGCTTCATTTGCGTTTGCATCATGTAACTATTAAAGTCAACATTACTCACGTCACATACGTGGGTCGTGTTTTTTATGTAGTTCAGTTTGTGAGTATTTTTTGAATAGTAATAATAATAAAATAAACCAATATAGTATTGATTTCCTAACTGTCAACATATCCGGTAACATAATATATTTATACATATATATATATATACATATTTGAAGTACTAAATAATGTATCCAGTATAGGCAAATTGCAATATATGCCATGGTAAGGATTACAGGGTAAGTCACTTAACATGCTCACGAATTTATAGTGCGTAGATGGGATATTTAATGGAGTTTCTTGTTTCTAATTCAACGTGATACAAATCGTTTATAAAATATAATTTACAAGAATAATATTTAGTTGATATAAAATGTGTTCTAACATAACACATAATATAATATTATGAACCTATAATTGAACCTAGGTAGTGTTATATATTTGATACATTTAATGTGTTTATACAGCCATATATCATTTTATATGATTATCTTTTTATGGGTGTTTCATTAGATGTATGGTGTGTTTTTGTCAGTGCGATTTGTTTTAACTGTTTCAACTTTTAATGCTCAATGGTAATGTATTTGGTATTGGTCGTTGGTGTCTATGATAATTACAACAAAGTACAAGCTATGATGATTTAGGGTTGTATAAATTAGCTCGTATAAGTACTTTGGTTTTAAGTAATAACACCATAGGTAATATAATGTTTGAGTTATATGATCCTGAAATTCGTGATAAGAATTGATAAAATAAAGAAATGTATACATATAAAATATACATAGAGCCAAACCTTAGGTATTGATGTTGTACGAGGTTATCGAATGATTATTCAAATTAATAATAAAATAATAATTTGGTACCTATACACATCTCTCGTTTTTCCTGATCAAAATAGGTATACTTTAGCCTCTCTTGATCGACCACGCCGTAGCAACTTCCTTGTCATTTAAATTCCAGACCTTATGATAACCTTATTATATTATGACAAGCATCATTTTTGATAATATTTAGACGCCTACTAGCATATTATGATTGATTGATTTATTCATTCGCGTTATTATTATTATATTTTAAAGTGATGTGTTGAAATTGTACAAATGATTGTCTGGCTTTAATCCACAATCCGTGACTGACCACGGTGCACACCCCCTGTCCTCTGTCCCACTACTCTCACCCGATAATTTAATTTCAAGTTCACAACAACTATGGTTCACAATATTTATGTAGGTGTCCACTGTTATGAATATAATATATTTAACTCTGAGTGCTGTACCTATATTTTTGTTATTTTAAAAACGAATATAGGTAAATCGGCGTGACATTGAAAATGACGGGTGACTATGATACTATACCTGATTTGTTTCATTAAATTGTATTCTGTGGCAGTGTGGCAGTACACTTCATGCAAAAAAATTAATTTGTATTGCTTATGTTAAGAGGACGCTATCCATACATGTGTTGTCTCCGTCTTGCATCGCCCCTTGATAAAAAAAAATCGGAACATCACCGTTGTTATCATTATAAGGCTATATTTATTTCTTAAGAGGATGTTACCCATGCATTTGTTGTATCCGTCTTACACACGTACGACATAGAACATTTTCGTTCACTAGTTTCAATAGTGTGATGTTAGTTTGATACTAGAGTGGATTGACCTATTATAAAACTTTTAGGTAAGTACATTATCTGTGCTTAAGCGTTGCCTATTTTTCGAAATTTTCATTTTCAAGCAAGATAAGGGTATGCGAAATATCAAAAAATAAAAATGCTCATATCTCGCTTGAAAATTAAAATATCGAATAAAAGCCAACGCTTAGGCACAGAAAATGTTACTATCTAAAATATTTATAATAGGTCAAATCACTCTAATATCAAAACTAACAGCATACTATTGAAACTAGTGAACGAAAATTTGCTATGTCGTACGTGTGTAAGATGGATACAACAAATGCATGGGTAACATCCTCTTAAGAAAGAAATATAGCCTTATAATGATAACGGTGATGTTCCGATTATTTTTTATCAAGGGGCGATATTGATAGTAATGTTTGGGTGAATTTGATCATAAACATATAATAGAATATACTAGAACGAAATAGGATATGTGAAGCTAACATGTCTTACTAGATCCATATAAACCGAAGGTTTTATCAAGGAGATTATAACTCAGAATAGACAGTATAATAGCATTACATTGTCTGTCTTTCTCGCACATATTATGTTGGTTTCAATGTATTATACTTAAAACAGCTATTATTCCTGGTCTATTACATTATATGTATATTGTCTATGACTTTGATAACCTGATGTTCCTATATATTATTTACTATGATCTAAGATGCATACGGACATTAAATTGTTAATGCTAGTGTAAGTTACAGACAAAATAATAATTACTGCAATAACCAATATTTAGTAATTATAATAATAACAAATAAACAAAATAAAAGATTTATTGAAATAACAATGGTTTATAATAGGTCGTATGTACGAAAACAATTTTGCAGTCACACAATAATATGGCAATCGAACATACCAAAGACAATTTAAGACTTGGTAATTTTGTATTAGCTATTTACCTAGTAAAATTTCAGTTAGAAAAATGATAAAAAATCATTTATGTTTAAGCAGATGTAATAAAATGTATAGTTGAAAATGTATAATATGCACTTAATAGACTTGATTCATTAGATGATAAGAAACGAAATTTTAAAATCCAAGAGAATGACATGTCGGTATAATACTTATTTCCACAACCAGTCTCTGATGTCAGAGAGGCATTGTAAACGTATGTAGTGGTGTGCTCAGCTTTTTTGAAAGGGGGGATGTGCATTTTTTACTATTTTCAAACCATGGTAAATATACATACTTTCATGGCTTTATTATATATTTTATAAGATAAACATAATCCAAGGCAGAGATTTGACACCCCCCCTCCCCAGTGAGAATGCCCCTGAAATCTAGACTGCCACTACACACTTGCCTAACTAATTCAATACAAATATTATATTTAAATCTATGTTTTTATATTCTGTTTTGTTTATGATTCTGATTTTGATATTATTATCATGTTTAAACTGTTGAGGCTAATATTTATACCGACTTAATTTTATTTAGTTTTTATTGTTTGTATTATAGGTATGTTTAATACTGTTCCCAGTAGAGTATGCCAACTAAATACATTATTATCCAAATAAATACTGTTTGGTTGTTCTTATTCATATAATTAAAATATTCTTATCAATATCACCCCATAATACCTACATTTCTTGTTATAACTCAAAAATTAGTTGACCAAATTTAAAATGGAGAGAGATTGATAGGTTTCATACCATTAACATTATTTAACACACAAAAAAATAGAGGTATCAAAGTCACCCCAAATGCGCCGTACGTCCGTTGGAAAAAAAAGTTTAGGAATGTTGGTAAAATATTAATTGAGGCAACGACAGTATTTTAAAATCTGTAGCATAAGTATCATGAAAACTATGCTTAAAAGAACAAAAAAAAAAATCAACAACAATTTTCAAAGTCACCACAATTTACTAATTTTACCAATGTTTGTATACCTATTTGCACTGTTATTTTCTATTCCCATTATTACATAATACCACCCACGGAGATACAGACACAGAAAATTACATTTTTTGTGCATGAAAAGAGGATTTGGAATGGCGAGGTCTTACAATAATAATTAATATGTTCTTTGAATGTATTATAAGTACTGGTAAACTATAGCCACTATACAGTTGACAAATATTTCAATTATCATGATTTATTGGCAGCTAAAAGCCCCAAATGGATTAAAGTGTTTTTAGTTGGTTTGTTGATGTAATGTTTTGAAATGTTAACCAGCTGGTGTTTACCTGGAGTATATCAACAGAACAACACCAACTGTCCAACTAGGTATACTATTATTAATATCAATGATTTCTTTCCTCATACTTTGAATTAATATAGTAATATAATTCTTAGTTTTATTAATTATTGTAATGTATGGTCTATTTTGCTTTTCAATTTAGTTATTTAATTATAACTTAGTCCATATAATAGCATTTTCTTAAAATAATTTATTTTTTGTTTAATAATATTAACCATGTCTAACTGTATAATTACAAATACGATTACTTTGTATAGCTTATATTTATCTTATTAAAATGTGTTTATTTTTTAATTTAATTTACAAATATATTTTACTGTTGTATTAGTGTATTCCTATTGGAATTCGATTGTGGACTGTATTATACATAAAGCACTTAATTTAATGAATATTGTGTATTTGTGTGAAAAGTTTGTTTACAATATGCATATTATAATTTATATTACATAAAATACAAAAATTAAACATTTTGCTAAATATATTATAGTGAATATAATACCAAATACAAAATGTAAGTACATTTGTTTAATTATTCAAAGTTTGTTCAAACTTGACTTTGTGTGTTTTAATATTTTTTCCAAAATCTTTTTATTGTATTTATTGCCAATAATGTATTAAAAGTTTTAGTTTAAATAGTTTTCATCTATACTTGTTACATCGTGTTATTACATTATATAGTGTTATATACCAATACAATACAAATACAATTTACTTACATTTTTATTATTGACGTTCTATGATAGTATTATTTTGGTATAATCATTGGCCTAATGTTAAAACTAAGTTTTTTTTAAATAAAAACGTTAACTTAAATATGAATTGGTAAAAATTATCGTATTTTACCTTTTTTATGAGATCTCGTAATGTTTCTTTGTTTTAGAGAAGAAATATTTTGTAGGAGGACGATAAAAATATGAAAAACTTACTGATGATTATTATGTATTATGAATATAAATTAAAATGATTGAAAAACGTCTGTTCTTGCCGGTTCCATTGGTATTCATTTACATGACGTACAGTGTACATTGCGTATTTTAAATGTTTTAATGTACCTATGTAATATACTGGCATTTCTTTACTTTCTTTCATATTATGGACGTATTATATCTTTGTAAAAAAATAAATGATGAAAAAATAATATATGTATACCTTTATACGTTTTGAAATAACTTTTGTTGTACCTGCATTGTATACTACCGATATATTTGTAGATTACACATGATAAAAATATGTTGTACAAAATTATCGAATATTGAATTTTACAACTTGGTACAATATGATGTATGCTTCGTACTCAAATCGTTATACATTTCATACGTTTAATATCATATAGAGTACTTTTTACATATAGTATAAGCCACACATGAATACATGATACAATTTACTGATGTATCCATAATTATTATTAATTCAAGTTTTATGATTTTTATTAATTGCATTATTGATGAATTCAATTATGATATTGGTTTTTTCAAATTCTTTAAAGTATATTGATTTTAAAGAGTCGTATTTTTTACCTACTTATTTAATGTTATTAAACAACGTATAAAAATGTTAGCTAACTACTCAGTATGCAAAACAAAAATATTGGGTATAATATCTAGGTGAATGAATATACATTTGTTATTTCAAACTGACCAAATATATTATTACATGCAATAGGTAGATAAATAGAAAAAATTGAATCAACTAACTTTTATTAATTTGAGGTATTTGATGATCAATTTTACATTAATTATTAAATGACTCAATAACCGTGACAATATTGTGTATGATTTAATAAAACATCTATTAGGTTCTTATGAATTAATTTACTGTTGTATTTTAATTACATATTATGGAAAAATATTACCGTTTAACTGATTAATAATACGCTCGTAACCTATAGTACTTCTTCAGCTATAAAGCAATAATACGATTGTATGCCGGGAATAACTGCCAACAAGATACACACATTAGGTATATGCTTTTCGTTTTAATACTTTTATAAATTTGAAACACGTCCTTATAAATATATATATAAAAAATAATATACCTCACAGTGTACGTACAATGTAAATAGAACAGTAAATTTTTCAAATGCACTAAGTAAAATAGATGTACCGCGGGATTTATGTTAGTTTAAAATTAGACCACTGAGAGCAATTTTCCAGGAATATTTTTTACCCATCTGTTTTGATAAATGTTTCTATAACACATTTCATTTATTCGCGGCTCTAAATCAAAAGAAAATCTTTTACAAGCTTCAACTAGTATTTGTTTTTCCAGCCGAGAACACAATATGTTTTATTCGGTTGCAAAGTTTTTTTTACACATATATCGGATTAGTTTTTACATTACATCGTTACACTGTCAACAAGTTTACCCTAATCCTTACGCACGCAATGCTATAAAAAAAAATCTATAATAATTTTGTTTTAAATCAGAGGAAGAGGAATTGGGTAAAAAACTGCCAAGATCACTATCTATAATGCCTAGGGTATGGTGATAAGACGTAAGGTAGCATAATATATTTCATAAATTATAATTAGCGTGTGTATGAATACCTACTGAATATTGATACAAATATACAATTATGAATAATCAATACTCATTTAGGAGAATTAGAATATAATTGAGATTTGTAACCATAGATATATATTATTAAACTAGATAGCCGACTCTGTATAGACTGTGCATACAAATAGGACGCCTGGTCGCCATATGCAGTTTGGGCACTGTTTACAAAATATAGATGTTATCAATCCTCGTGATATCAATTAATTAAAATTAAAATTGCTTTTTGCTTAACGATAAACTTTCGTAACTCGTCAGATGTGACACAAAAAACAAGTCTTTTTAAAAAAAAAATTTTGAAATTCTTGAGGTGCGTGGTAAAGTGCATTTTAGCTAATATCTACAATCAAAATATCAAAAAAAAAAATTAATTTTTTTTAGCAAATTATTTAATATATATATATTTTTATTTTATTATGTATATACTGTGTTCATAAAAATAAATTACTTAACATTTTATTGTATATTATTTGACTATTTTACTAATGTGTTTGACCGTTGGATATTTTGGTTTAGATATTTTGTCCTAGATTCATTTTTGTAAATAGGTTTCCACTGAAAAATGCTGAAAGAAAACAGCAATGGGATAATGCAGTTGGCCGAAAAGGGTTTATCCCGACCAAACATAGTAAAGTATGTAGTGATCATTTCCATCAAAATGATTTTGAAAAAAAATGTGGTGGTAGTTATTTTCTATAACTCAAGGCAACGGCTGTCCCTTCAATTTTTCCTAACTACTCAGACATTATATCAAAAGCTAAAAAACAGTGTCTTGAGCTTGAGCAATTTCAAGTAGTTGGACCCAGCTCTTATATTCCTTGTACTGAAATTAATGAACCAAAATGTAAAATATAATATTTAAGTTGTTTTTTTTTACAATTATGTTGTTATTATGTTAACATTTAATAACAGAATCTTTTGTTATTAGACTTTATTAATTCAAGGAAATTTACCTGATATCTTTGTATATGCAGCACTAAACAAATGTTACTTGCAATGTACATTATACTAAGTGTGCATATTCAGATTTGAAAATGAAAATTTTAGTTGCTACCTACTGCCTAGCAAATGTTCAGTTTTCTGGTAGTGCAAGTACTACATTTTCACAGGCCAATATACATTATACACTACTGCCTACTGGAAGTGAGCACTCAGTAGTAGTTCTGGTCACTTGAGTGTTATTCAATAATAAATATTAATTATTAATAAGCAATGCTAAAAACATGACATGGCTAAAAAGAAATATGTTTGAACTTTGAATTTCTATTTTTTTGATCAGTTACTTATCACAGTAATTGATAATGATAACAAAATATAAACATTGCCGTATCTGCATATGGCGGCCAGACTTCAATAATTGAAACGTCGGCTATCTAGTTTAATAATATATATCTATGTTTGTAACGCAAAGTTGACTTGAATAAACAATTATGCTCATCTCACATTTGTTTTAAATATCATCTCTGTGACATTTATCATTTTTAAATAATATTTTAAAACATAGATTTTTAGAAATTTTATTTAATAGTGCAAAATGTACAGCGATATACGTAATTTACATAATATAAGTTCTTTTATACATTTTTTTCGGACCTTTGATTTTATAAATGTTTAGGTATTATAAACATTTGTTATTTCATTTTTAATTAAATAACTTAATCGACATTAATACTATAAATTGGTTTCTTATTTATGTTTTCTATTTTCAATAAATTATAAACTCATTACAGTAACTACTGTACATAAGAATTGTTTAACTTTTTAAGCTAATGGATTCTCATCGTAATTTATGTTTAGATTTTCTATTATACAAGCATACCTGTTCAAGATTTGAAAAATAATGAATTAAAAAACAATACATTATTAAAATATTTAATCATAAATTCATTCGTTTTAATTTATGACTTATAAAACAAAAAGTATATTTTAGTACCTATGTATAGTTTATTATGAACTGATTTTTGAACTATTATTATGTTGATTATTCTTTGGTAAAACGTTTATATTTTTCAATTATAAGTAATGATGTATAATGACATGGTATTTTGTAAAATAAAAAAAAAGAAAACAAGAAAAAATATAAAGTAATTTACATAGAATAATTACATTCCTGATGTATTATGTAAATAATACAAAATTCAAACAGGTTCTTTAATAAGGTATATACTATATATATATATATATATATATTATACAGATTAAACTATAAATCATTGACCGAACAAGCATCTTCATGAAACTGTTTGGATAGGATTTGACATTTGTGCTATCCAAATCAGAAAAGGGTAACAAAACTGTTAGATTTTTAAACTTCCGGATTCCCCTGCTGAATCATTCAATCAGGACCCAGGCTCTATCTAAACCTCCATCAAGTTCATTATTGCTACCAATCTACTGAACCAAATTTAATATAATATCTAGATTTATCCCAACGGCAACTGTGGCCAAGGGTTATGATAAAAAAAAATATTAAACTGTTACCTGCCTATAAATTATAATATGATATTATGATTTATTATAATTGTACAATTTGAGGGGACAAATACATTAAGAAATACAATAATTTAAACATTCTTTAAAACTAATGGTTTTTCATTTAAACTTAGAAAATACATAATAAATCAATTTTAGGAATCGATAAAAATTGTTATGAACAATTAAATAAGAAATGGGTAAGTTTTAATCAACTCGTACGATACCTACGTGTTATTTATTTATTATCGCTAAGCTGTATGGAATATATTTTAGAGTACAATACATAAATGTTTAACGAATTTATGAAAATTCTAGATAACTACATATTAATATTATTCTTTTTAAATCACAGATTTATAGTGAAATATGTGTTTAAATATTTGTTGGTAGATTGTTGGGAATAGGTTGGTATCGATGTTAATTTTTTTTTTTAATTACTTATCCCAAGAGTTCTTGTATTTTTCCGTTTTGGTACATTATCCAATGTACTGATTACAGATCATTATGTTTAACTGAGACTTGTGTACGTATAAAATATATATTATATTACACAATTGAGAATATTCTTTTGATTTTATAAAAACCAATGCGATAAGAATATTTACAACAAGTAGTTTATTGTTAGAATATTTTCAACGAGTGTCTAGTACCTATTCTTTAAAGTGAAATACTTTTTTTTTTTTATAAGTCTTGAAATTATAAATTTCAACCATTAGCTTCACCTTTGTATATACGTATACAAAAATATTTATTATTGACTGTTATTTTATGATTTGTCAGTTAATTTGGTTTACATTTTTGGCCGATTGTTCCTATCATTTTTTGCAATAGTATTCCATATTTTAAACGTGCATAATTATTGATTTAATAACTAGAAATGCCCATTTGTCGTAATTTAGAAGTAGCCGAACTTAAAATAATCAAACCACCATAATTCAAAATACTTAAATATATCTTCTAAACTTCTAACTATCTAAATTAATACCTTATACAAATTATTATTAATATTACTTTACCAAACTGTATGTAATAACACGATATTGTAATTTATTAGCCTTTAAGAAGCCTTGATACGTACATTAAATTTTCTTTATAATTATAATCAGTAGGTAAACAGTAAACTAATTAAAACTATTATATGCAATTATTGTTAAGAGGACGGCATAGACACATGTATTGTCTAGGTATTTTAGTATTTTACACACAAATAACATAGCAAATCAAAGTATAGGATTCTTAATAAAGTTTATTTTTAGTTAATATTAAAGAAAAATATTTACTTAAGGTTGAATGTTCAGAGAAGAATATGAATTCAAAAAAAAAAATATGAATTATTTAAGTACCTACCTAGATACCTACTTAAAACTCAGTTTAAAATAAATATGTGAAAAAAAATCTTCCCTTAGCATTCCAGTTTATTTTATATTATTGTATAAATATTATACTATTTCATCATTCATCATAATATTGGAAAACAAATAATATTAGTTTTTGACTTTTTAACTTTGTTTACAAAATATAATAGGTAAGGAAGATATGGGGGCTATGGCGATTTTAAAATATTAATCTATCAACATTTATAATTTGTAAAAACTGTTGAAATATAATCAATGTTATATCCAATACTTACATTACATATATTTGAAGTAAAAAATGTTTAAGGAGTATTATAATCAGTATAAGTTAAATCGGTAATTTTAATATCTGATAAAGTACTCGTTCGATTTTTGAATAAGGTACACAAACATTTTCAAAACATTTATCCTCTAAATAATTTACAGTGAGGGTCCTCATTCCATTAGCACATTAATAAACTCATTATATTGATATTCTAATATTTAAGTTAATTTTTATAATATTATAACAGTAATTTAATTTAATTAATTTAAAAAAAGTGTCTATTTGTCATTACATGACTTGTATATTACAGAAATATAAAGTTTCGTTTTTAAATTTCAATAAAATAAATTATTTTACCTCATAGAAAAATAACATAGGTAGGTAGGTAGGCATTTTGCAAAATAATTAAATTAACCTTTTTAATTTTTTTTTATTACAACCATAATTTATAATATTATAACTACCTGCAACTTCAATTGAATATTTAAAATTACAATTGTTTTAAAAGTTTTTAGAGATCTACGATATCGATTTTAGGCATGGGCCTATAAAATGTATATTAATTTAAATAATTATCCCTTTAACTATAATATTGCCTTAATGGAAAAAATTAAAAATTATTTTTTATACTGCTAAGAATAGTTTCCTTGAAAACAATATTCATTTTTAGTCAACTATTGAGGAAGGCTAAAAGCCTACAGCCAAACTAGTTATAAATTAAATGTACAACCTAGTTGGATCGTTGAATAAAAACATAAGAAATGTGTTTTCTGCATTATAACATATAGCAATAATATCATAACCTTTTTTTTATTTCCCATGCTATGATGCCAGGACTGCTTGAGCATTACTTTGACAGCCCTGCCATCCATTATTAATCAAAAAATGATCCACACAACAATTTACATATTAACTATTTATTATACTCCCAGGAAGCTAGAGACTACTTTTCTTAGCGATTGCTAGTATGAATTTGCAGGCTCTGGTTAACCTGAAAATGTATAGTTTTGAACTGACTTAAAAAAACTGACTTGACTACATGAGGATAGCGAACCGCCAACCATAATATGATAACCTACGTTTGTTAATTTTTAATTCTTGAATGACAAGTTTAACAAATATACCTAGTTTCTAGTGTTATATTATATAGGTACTTAGTTATATATATATTTTTTAAATCATACGAAATTATAAAGTAAATTTATAAGACTTGTAAGACTCATTGTGAAGATATTATGAGTGCTCTCACTTCTTATGTGGAAAAGTTTTTTATTTTAAGAAAAACGATACTGATTGAAAACAATCGATATCAACTTATATACTAAATATTATATTATATAATATTTTTATTGATATTATAGTTATTCATTTTACTAATACTAATATACAGAAAGTTTAATTAATTTACATTAAATGTTTCAAGTATCATGAAAAATATTTCTAAATTCTAAATTACAATAAAATAACTAAATTCGTTATTCTTTGTTAAAATATATAATTTCGTGTAAGTTTGAATTTAAAATGGCTATAAAAAAATGAAAATGATTGTGTTTGATATATTATAATTATATTTAAATATTATATTTTTAGAGTTTTTGGTTCCATTATTAACTATATTTTACAAGGTACTTACAATGAATTCAATTTTAGAACGTTAGCTATACAAGTGTAAGATTTTATAAATTTTAGATTCTGAGTGGAACGATGAATCTATTGATTTTACAATGATGTGTGTTTTTAAAATTTTTTTTATTTTAAATTTTAAATTGTTTTATTTTTGTGTCTGTGTACACGATAGATAGTCGAAATAATGCTTCTATTTTCAACTTAAGTACTCGTATCTTGTTCGATTGGAAAGTGAATATCAATGATGCATTGGGGAGGTTAAAATTTAAAATTCCCCGTAATTTTGAAAAGCGAAAGAAAAAAAAAGATGAAGGAAAAACGGGAATTTTTACGCAAAATCGATTTTTCACAAAATTGAATTTTTATTTTGGTGTAACTTCAAAACGAATGACCATACATGAAATTTTCACTGGTTGTTTATATTTGCATTTTCTATACACGATAACATTTTCAAAATATTTTAATTTATTTTGAACTGTTTAAGGACATTTTCATTTTCCATTTTTTTTTTTTTTTTTTTTCTATAAATATCAATAATATTAAAAAAACCTAGAATTATAATTTTAGTTATTCTGTTGTGATTCTCTAATATTATTTGTGGGTACTTGAAACTTCTTAAGTACACTATTAATCTATGATAACATCAGGGTTTGTTGTTGATGTATAACGCGTTATAAGTACTTTATGGATATTGTGATATGATTAATTTGGAATTTATTATAGGGTACCTATTATATTTTAATAATAATATTTTTTTTTTAATACCATAAATAAGTATATAATATGTCTTATACCTAGAATGACATAATGTCTCCGCTCAGAATCGTTTTTCTTATACAATGATATTATATCATTGAATTCAAATTTAATAAAATCCACTATACAGTGATCCACTTGTAACCTACTCTACAGCCAAGCACCTTTTTTACTCTAAAATTGTTTGTAAATTTTTGACAAATTTTGTTAGAATAATTTATGTTAATTTCTTGTAAAAAAAATTTGTTATTATAGGAGTTTAAAAATATTAAAGATAGGTAGTTATAATACCAAAAATTATCAAAAATATATTTATACCTACCTATATATTCTTATCGCTATTTTATGTTCAAATTTGGATGAGAAAATAACAAATTTTGTTTTTATGTTGTAATATAAAAATATTATTCGTGAGTACTTGAAAATGTTTAAGTATATTATACCTTTTAGTTTACGCAATGGTATTTTCAAAATATTTAGATTAGTTTTCAGCTATTACCTTCTATGTATATTGTATACCATGAACCTATTTTCAGTGTTCAATAGTAAGGGGGTATGGACCCAAAAGTTAATTTAACAATAATACAATATAATAGAAATAATATACACTATTATAATAATCAAATAAAAAATAATATAATAAATGCAATGTTTTTGGAAAATCAAATCAGCCTACTGTAATATTAACAGTTAAATAAGTTACATTAATAGCAATATAAAAAAAACATTTCAAGAAATGTTGGTACTAGATATAGGCTGACAGATCATCATCCGCTCAGAATCGTTTTTCGTATTGAATTTAAATTGAACACATCCAACTCGACAGTAGAGCAGAGCGGTACCCAATTGTCCACCTTTTTAGAATCGGATTTTACGTGGAATATAAAACGTTCACACACCTCTAAATAATGTTCAAAGCCTTATTTTTATTCTTTTCTGAATATACCATAACCAACCATGCCATACGAGTAATGTTTCAATTGAAAATTAATTTTTATATTCGTAAATGATACAGTTTTATATTTGAACACATTTATTATTAATCTACATTTTATGTATGTATATTTTTTTTATATAATATGTAGGTAGGTACCAAATATTAAAATAAATAATTTTTTATACCTACACTATTTGTATTGAATTCAATTTTTCAAAATAATATTTTGTTACAATTTAAATAAAATTATAAATGTAGTATATAACCTGTGACTTGTATATTAGGTAGATGTACACATTTAATACAATGCAACACTTGAATGCCTTCAAAGTTCTAAGGTGGTAAGTCTTTATAATTAGATGTCGTAGATACTGCGTTATATATTCACATTTAGACATGTTTTAAATTTAACAAGCGAACGGGAAGAGAGCGATTAAGGTAAAACAAACTTCTGTATAATCTGTATTCTTGAATAAATTGCAGTTAAAGCCTCAAACACTCAATCAATGAAAAAACTTAGAAGTTTGTACAGAATAAACGATTAATTATGGTTTTTGTAATTTTACATGAATTGTTATATTGAAAGAACACCGTTTGTAAGGATAATTTAAAATAATAATTATAAATTACAAATACAAAATACAACAAATGGTTGTAAATAATATATAATTTTATGCATTTTAAATGTAGAAATCGTGTACACATTCAAATTGGGTTTTGTATTGAAAATGATTCTGGAATATTTATTAGTAAGTATACAAATTGTGTACATTTGGTTACATTGCAAAAAAAAATAAAAGAGTAGGTCATGATAATACATTAATATATTATGCGATGTGAACATATAAAATTAGAATGAAATCTGTAAAAAAGGGTTTATCGAACATTTGATATCGATTTATTTTATTAAATTATTTTTAACTATTATTGAAGCTTTAACCATTGCTCGCTAATGCGTTTAACGCATATATGTATAGTTGTTGTCCGTGTATAGCATACACATATGTGAAAGGACGGCCAATTAAACGTTAAACCAGATGTTCCGGAACGGATAAACAGACGTTTTCCGTTAGTTAGAGTTTGTATGATATACCAGTATAAATATTTATACAAACTGAAAAGTAGCCCTTAGTTCTCACGAGGGTTTCTTTCAACACATAGTTATAATTAACAAATTATCTGTCTTGACTGTGTAATAACAATTCATTTCAACACATTAAGAACCACGAATCCTTCCAAACTGTTTTTAATAATTTTTAACTAGTATTTAACGGTTTTTTTTCTCTATATAAATACTTATCATAAACACTGGATTCGTTAATAGTTTTTATTCGACTATATTTTTAATGTTTGATTTAAATACAATGTGTAGGTATTATCACTTAAATATTTTAGAGTTAATAAACTGGATATGCTTTTAGCTCATTCGTATTTTTTCGTTTACAAAACTATGCATTCAAATCTCAATTAACATATCAATTTTTGGGTTGTCTTATGATGTTCTTATTTTGGTTTTAAATGGTTTGCTTTAAGTTATTATCTTTAATAATGATTTTATTATTTTCGAATATCTACGCATCAATCGATATAATAATTATAGATTCGATAATTTCCGCTGTAATTTAATATTAAACAGTCAATTCAATACTGATAACCTGGAAAAACATATATCTAAAACTAAAATATAACGAAACTATGTATGACCAATTCAGGACTTGCTTAGTATCATATGATCATTGTGATTTAAACAAATATCTACCTGTGTAAAGTTGCTTATAGTGTGTTGATATAAAGTTAACTGATGATATCACAAATTTAATATTTACACAGACCGTTCTTATCCTTGTGCAACCTACAGTATACTGTGTATAGCTGTATGGTAGATACACTAATTTGATGGTTCTATGAAATATTATTTGTTTACTGCCATAATACTGCGAGAAGTTGCATTCACACGCGGTATCTACGTATCATACGCTGGATTGCGCATACAATATAATAATATATGTGTATAGGTAGGTGTACACTGTATACGTTAAAATATGTAGGTAAATGTATACTGTATACAATTTTTATCGATATAATTTTGAATTTTTTTCCTTTTTTGAATGATGACATACCTACATTTCATAATCTAAAATAGAGTATTTTTCGGAGTACTCTATTTCAATACATACAAATCAAATTTCAATAATAAGGGGTTGATTATTTTTAAATATTTAATAGTAGAGTTGTGAACTAAAAAGTTTTCGGCTGTCATACTACTCTACTCCACGCATCTAAAAATTAAATACCTATAAATAGGGCTTAGATCCTTATGCAAAAAATACTATAGGAAATAAACACATTTTAACAATATTTATACTGTATAGGTGTACATACAAATACTTCGGAAAATAGTTTAACATTTTTAAAGATTCACACAAATTGCAAAATATAATCATATTATAATTGCTTGTAACCTAGAGTAAATATAAAATATAATTTTAATTATTTCATAAATGTATAATGAAGCAATTTAAATGGCATTATAATTGCAAATTATAAATTATTTGTACTGTATACCTAGTAGCTATTAAGTATTGTATACATTACATTTTTCAAAAAATTTTATATTCATCCAGCCAAAGGTTCGATTATCACAGTCTCAAAATAGCACTATTCTCCGTTAAAATACAAAGTTTTATTCAACTTTTCAAACCTTGTGTAAAATTAAAATGATTTTATTTTATATTTTATAAAATCATATTAATATGTTAATATAAAAAAATAAACAATATAGGCATAATATTAGTAAAATATGCATAAAACAAACAAATTGTAGATCCTACCTACGTACTACGAAACATTGACATATTTAATCAGAATTTTCTTCTAGGATAAAAATATGCATAAACTTACAAATCCTATACAGTATACTTATAACTAATTAACTAGAAACTTGTTCAAAATTTGAATTTTATTTATTAAAGTTCTCCAAAAATATTTTGTTTCACAATATCAAATTGAACATGTTGGTAGGTAGGTACTTATATATTATTATTCAAAAAAGTAAAATAATCAGAAACATAGGTACATAAGTTATTTGAATTAAATTAACAAATTTGAATTCTGTAGATAGTAAAATAATAAAAAAAAAAAATGATAGTAAATACGGCGTCATTTGGAGTTGTACACGATTTCCTTTTAAAAATGATATTTTTTTTTTACTTATTAATTTAATAAAAATATTTTGTACATTTCTGGTTTGATTGTGTATGTTAATTGATACCACAATAAAATAGCTTTAAAATAAAAGTTAATTTCGATAAAAAGTTGAAAAAATTTGAAGATATTGTGTCAGCTAATATGCGGTGGGTTCGATTTCGTTCAAAATAAGTTAAATTTTCCATATCTTAAAAAGTAAAAAAGTTGGACCCTTCTCATTCAAAGAGTTTTTTTTCATAACTTAAGGTATACTAACATATGACGCAGGCCGATCACTTCTTCACATTGTATAATATAATATCAACTTCAAACACTTAAATATATAGATAATGTAATATATGTATAATTAATATCAACATCTATAGCACACGTATTTTAGTATGTTGGCCGATCGCTCAGATTGAAGTTTTACAACCATTTCACAACCCCGCTCTTAATATTTTCATACTAATAAGTAATAACCTATCACGATTAGTGTTACTGAAACTTGTACTTTGAAATAGGTTGCACGTTATAGTTGAGCCGTGTAACAAATATTCTATACCATTCCGTAAGAGTTTTTCTGATTGCGTTGTATTCATGCAACGGGCAATAATAATAATAATAATTATTAATTATAATTTATATTAATTAATTTATAATTATTATTATTATTAGGCCGGACTGCCAGGCTCATAGTTTTGTATTTGTATATTAGAAATAACATTGTAATATTATTTAGTAATTTAGTATTGCAATAAAAAAAAATTATACTATTTTATACGCCTCTTAGAAAATTCCATCAAGCCCCTCTGTGTACATCAAACCAAACTAATTAATAAGTATTTAACGCATAAGTGTTATCAGCGTGAACTTGTGACAATACGTCCTGGGTAAGCATCAAGAGAAGGGATTACTTATGATGCGATAATAATATTGTGAGGACGTGACCTCGCGCGTAAATTTTAACACTAATTAATATAATGCAGAAGTTAAAAATGTTAATGAATAATATAACTATATAATATATTGTACTACATTTCATAACCTAGTTGTGAGATCAATATAATTATTCACTTTGGAGAAAATATTTTTACAGTTTTAAGGTTATTAAATCTAATAAATGTAAAAGTTTCCTAAAATCTTTAAATTTATTGGAATAGTTCAAGGCATAATGTTTTATTTAGTATACTTATAATATAAGTACCTAAAGAATAAAATAAAATATAAGCGTTCAACCAGGATTTAAAGTTAGTTTTTAATCCCTATAAAATTGCAAAGTCCACCATTTTAAGTATTTTGATGTAGATCAATAAACTTCTAATACACCCTTATTACCTTAAACTATTTTTTGAATATTTTTTTAACAAAATTATAAAAGTAAAAATATATTCAATGTGTATAATATGATAGGCATATTATATTAGTAGGTATACAGAAAAATAAATGGTATAATTCAAAGAATCAGACGATAAGTTGTTATGTTCCAGATAAAATGTTTGAAGTTCTTTAAATATAAATGGAAATATGTATTTATTATTGATTTGATTATAACGTTTATTTTCTGTGGTGTAGATTTTTATTGAACTCTATTTTATTTGAGTGATATTATATCTCTTTAAAATTAAATGCAATCATTCAAATACATAATAATG
Organism: Macrosiphum euphorbiae; assembly: GCA_949089665.1. Classification (NCBI taxonomy): domain Eukaryota; kingdom Metazoa; phylum Arthropoda; class Insecta; order Hemiptera; family Aphididae; genus Macrosiphum; species Macrosiphum euphorbiae. The sequence goes on from CARXXK010000001.1 coordinate 8,591,726, forward strand.
AAGAATATAATTATTGTTTGTATTATTCAGAAGTGTATTATAATATGTTATAATAACAAATATTTGTGTAACCAAGCAGAATATTACTTATTAATTTGTAATTTTACTTTAACATGTTCTTTTTAATAATTGAAATTCAGGAAAAATGTACATGTTCGTAAATATGACACATATTAATCGACTAAATTCGACATCAGTTTGTACATATTTGGATTTTCAATCACACGTTAAGTCAATTCTAGATAATATTTTGATTGTTATGTAATGTATAATTATTATGTATAGTTAGAAAGGTACCTACAAAAGTAATTGTATATTATAATTTATTTATTTATGAAATTTGACTATTATAGTTTATATATAATTGAAGTGAATTCACGAAATTTTGTATTAAAAATATATATGTATGGTTAAAAGGGATTTTATAATGTTGTTTGAATAATCAAAAACAAATGACAACACGACGGTAGCGTTTATATTATTATCTATTCAAAAGTATTGTGCAAATATACAATGTTATAATGTCGACTGTCGAATCGAGTAATGCGAATAATTAATATTTTCATTATGTGTTCATCAAACATTAACTCGTTGGGTTTGAATAAACGTGAAAAAAAAAAAACAAAAAACCAAAACAGACCAAACAGAACTATAATACTGTAGAACAGACTACCGTGACTGAACTTTTCACAGACTAAACTCTAATCGCTTTCTTTCAACAGTCAAATGCAATAATTTTTATTCAATGTCGACGAATTGTGCCTCGACGTTCAAACGCCACTGATTGCTCTCGGCTGAAGTGGTGCACGAGAGCGGGACTAGGAACGATTAAGGTTTTTTTTTTTTTTTACTGCCGATGTGTATACATTCGCATTTCGCACATAATATGGCCGCGGCGCGTCTGACGTGTCCGACCGACTTGGCGATATTTCACCGTGTCGGGTGCAATAAATAAACGCCACGGAAAATCGAGCGAAGTGACTTCCAAGCGCCAACTCAGCGGCCGTACAGTATTATTATTACGGTCGTACAGAAAAGTGGACTGGTATACTACAACTACCCGCATGACGGTTAGCCGAAACTGTTGCCAAACTCGCAGCCCTCATTCGGTATAGAAATTCGCGTTCGATCGACTGTTACAATAATAACGATATAGTTTATCTCCTTCCCGGGGCTATACCATAACAATAATAATTCCTCATCGACCGTCGAAACACCGAACAACGAAATATGCAAAAATCGGTCAAACCGAGTGATTTAATTAAAAATATTGAGATAATTTTTGGCTGCACGGATTGCGTGGCAGATTGATCCGATATCAAAGCGTGAGCGCTTGCAGAGTTGTTATTACAACGGTCACATTGTGCATATATATATATATACAGGGTGTCCCGTGAGGATTTACTCATTGCGATATCTCCTGAAATAATGGAGATATCGTAATTATGTTTTTTTATTAAGACTCGCAGAGGTAAGCACTACAAATATTATATTTTTTAATTAAATTAAATTTTTTAGTAAAAAAGTTAAAAAAATTATTTTTTATTTTTTTATTTTTGAAAAAATTTAAGATAGCCATTCTATAGAGTATATTTTTGTGAACATTTTGAGCTTTAAACATTTTATTTTCATTAATCTCATGATTTTTAATAATTTTTTTAGTTTATTAGTAAAACGTCAATAAACTGGTTTTTGTCCGGGCGGCGAGTCCCCCTCTACGGCTAATGAGTAAATCCTCACGGGACACCCTGTATATATATTCCATTGTTAATTGTTATTACTACCGTTTTGTTTTGGCGGAAGTGCGGAACAACCTAACCGTTTACGAAAATAATTGTCAGATTTTTTTAAGTTGGTAATAAGTACCTAATTAAGATTTTTAAATGTTTCCATTACAAAAAGTTACTGAATAATTTCCACGATTGAACATCAACATATTTCCTTAAACATAATCTAAGAATTATTAATGGCTTATAAATTATAAAATGTATTAACATTTATACATTTTTTAATTTAAAAATGGAACATTTTTTTGGTTAAAAAAATAATGATAGTTTTCATTTTTTCTTGTGGATTAAATAAAATCTTATTTTTTGTCAGAAATGGTCTAAATATACATGTATTCATGTTGGTAAAATAAAATATTTAAATGCAATTAATCACCATTCGCCATCACCGTACTGAGATCGATCAATTTCTGATCAAAGTTCCATGTGTTCTTACAGCAAACATAACATTTTTAAATTTTCAAATTTAGTATAAAAATGGATCATTTTTAATTTTCATACATAAATTGTAGAAAGTAAAAAGGTAAATTTACGTTCAGTTGTTGACTAGTTATATATTATCAAGTTATCTACATGTATTTACAGAAAATATTTATAATTTTGAATCAAATAATATTTATTTAATAAACGATCGTACAATAATTGGTTGTTGGTTACTAGTTAGTAATATCGGATTACAAATATTTTCTTAACTAAAATTAAATTAATATAAATAAACATATAAAAAGTAAAAGTGGTACAAAATAAATACAAATTACAATATTACCAGATTAAAAAAAGAACAAATTGCCTTAAATTATAATATTAATGAGTAAAAACTATAAAGGGCTTAAAATAATGATAATTATGAAATCACAATCTATATAATATCAATCGTGTAGGTACTGATCATTAAAATAATATTAATGAACTTAAAATGTATTAATTTTATGTCTTTTTATAAACAAACCAATCAGAAATAAAAATAAGCTGGGTACCTACTGATTTCATTTAAAAACCGTAATATTTTTTCCACTATATTCCTTTAGACTTTACAGATTCCAATTTATTCATACAATTATAAATTCTAATAGTTCTAATTTAAAATATTGTCAAACACTTATTAATTAAATATATATTAAATATTATACACTGCTACTGCTGTTTTACTCATAAAATTTATTTTTATAACGTTTATACTTTTATCCAACCACAGAAACAATTTTTTGAATATATGAATTTAACTGTGCATCAGATCCAATCGGTAAAAATTATATAGTTTATTAATATTTCATTTTAAATAACTGTGATTATCTTTTTAATTTTAAGCCGTTATATTTTATTTTTTCATACTTTATTAGCTGTTTTCACACAAGAAATAATTAATATATCAATGGAATAGTTTATATAGTTATAACGTGATTTTTATTAAAACATTATAATATGATTTTAATTTATAATTTTATAACAGCTGACTTACTAAATTATTTAGTAAGTTTTTATGTTTAATATGAAAATACTTATATAAACTATATTATTATTTATCGAGCAAAAGGTTCACCATGACCTCACTAAAATGAAACTTTTAAACCATCAAAATCCATCATGTCAAGTGGCTTTTCAGAAGCTCTGTATACTTACTACTTAGGTTCGTTTCACATGGTGGTCACTGTAATAAATTATAGGTAGTCACAATAATATGTCATCGGGTGTAACATGAACTTACTGCTAAAAATTACACAGATCGGATTTCATCTCGATCAAAAAAGCTAGGAGTAAGTACATTTTATTTCGAAATGCATTCTGTTGGTAAGCTTCTTAGATAATCTAACTTAAGTATTTGAATACTGTGCAGTTTCAAATAATTAAATAAAACATATGAAACTAAACAAAAGTATTTATTACAATAATGCTTGCAAGTTAAAAATAACAATTGTTTTGTTGTTTAATGAAACTTCATGCATATAAAATAATTTATTCTAAAACTATAAGTTTGCTTATAATATTAAATGCCTACAGACAACAACTATTTTTATTTTTTATTCGTAATATTATAAGATATTTTAGACTAAGACTGGCCACTATAATTATCTTAAAATAAATTATAAGTAGTTATAATATAATATAGTATATATTTTACATATTATACATTTATACTTTAGTATATAGACATCTAAGAAACCCTATATTCGTATGTTTAATTAGATCCCTTTATCTATATTCTAAACATACAACTATATTATTAACCTTTTAGATTTATATTTCTTTAACTTTTGTAATTACTTTTGACGACTAATGAATATAATATAAAATAGTTAATATAATATTTGTCAATACATTTCTTGTTCAAAAGTATACTGTTAAATAGTTTTAAATAACTTTCAAGTATAAAAATAATATTATACTTTACTTGTATTCATAACTCCTGAGACGAAATAATATATTATATTAAAATCATAACTCCGAAAATAATTTGTTATGCATGAAAAGTGAGGTGGGATTTTCGGTGACTTTTGGGTCGAAGGTTTTAATTAACTCGTCCCCGTCCCCGTTACGATAATGACGCTTTGCGCTTACACCCCTATCACACTGCCACGTGCAACCATACCCCATCATCGTCAGTAGCTCCACTGATCCGGAACGTTTTACACTAGTTTAGACCTTCTCTACTGCAGCAAGTTTAATGGCATTCATGGACCATTGACATGTTTATGCTAAAAAAATAAAAAAAAAAAACCACGGCCTCTGGATGCTAATTTGCATAATCAACTACCGTCTTCCAGCCACTCAGCTTTACCGGGAATTCTAGTAGCCCGGCCATTGAACATTCGGTGAGTTGACATTATCAATTCCTTTTTGAATACTTTTATTTAAATAAATCGCCACTGGTTTCGCTGATTTCAAATTCTGAACAGAATTTTAATTTTACTTTTAAATATTAATAAACAAATGTTTTCAGATTTTTCAATAGTTTTCAAAACTCAAAATTGAACTTAACATTACTGCAGGTATATGGTATATCCTTGCATAAAACACTAACTTACACACATTAGATTGAAAATATTTACATTTTAAGTTCGATATTTTATTGACAGATAATATTTTGTTATTCGACATTTACCGTAAACATAATCCCAACAAAAACACTCCACCAAACTCCGTGTAAAAAAACGCTAAGTACCTATATAAAAAAAAAATGGTTCTAAAAGTTGTGATGTTATCTTATAGCCAAGTCTTTGAATTATAGATAACATTTATGTTAAAGTAGTCTGCTAAATAATTGAACTTAGCTTGGTGACTTTAAAACACTTGATAAGCAATACACTGCCAATGGCAATGATAGTAGGCAGTAGACTATATTATTATGTAACATTATGCTACAGTATTTTTAAATTTTTAACTTAAGTCTCCAAGTAAGCTTCAATTATTTAGCAGACTTTTTAACATAAATGATATTTATTGTTCAAAGACTTGTAATATTATCTAATAAAATTATGAAAATATGCTACAATCATATTTAATTAAATTTTCTAGAACTTCATTAATACCTTTTTTTTTTTTTTTTTTTTTTTTTTTATTTATTTAAGTAATTTACAATCTATACAACATTATGTACAATGGGCAAATTTGATATCATTAATACCTATAGTTCAAAATGATTTGAAAAATACAGCATTCTCTTCTATGTAAAATTTCCAATTAGATGTTTAAAAACTTCATTATTGATTTTAAAACTTCATTATTTAACTAGGTACAAATTTGCTATGCTTTCTCAATAAATTGCTTTCGTGAATCGTCTTGTCTCCTGTAATTATGCTACTAACAGTTTTCTCAGTTTTCAGAGTTATATTTTTATACTTAGGGTGACCCTGCCGGGTCGTTGGATATCTAGTTTTTGAAATATAACAACAATGCACGCGATGTCATAAACTATTATATTATATTATATTAATATATTATTAATTAAACATCAAAATAGCTAATATATAAATCAACTGCAATATTAATATTGAGGAGGTTATGAGTACATTTAAGCTAATATGTTTGTTTATTCTAGAAACTTTCTGTTTAGAACATTAATATTGTAGTTTCATTCATAAAAAAACTATTTCATACAATCACACCTTTCAATCTTTCATTCAAAGCAGACATGGAATATAATTTATACTGAATTGTACAAATTCTTTTCTTTTCTTTTTTTTTTTTAAAAAAACACTGTTTTAGATGGACAAAGTGCTCAGAAATTATTTATGTATCGGAAATCATGTCTAAAGTGAACTTTTGAGATTTGTTTATTAGTTTCAAAAAGTGTACTCATGGAAAACTAATGCTATCGTCAACAAATTCAAAAGAAATGTCTGCAATCATTACAATTGCCAACATCCACTCTGAATTAGTTTTTTTTTCTGAGATTATTTATTATATATTTCAAATAGAATACCACAGTCCACAACATACAACTATACTGTGCCAAGTCGAATGAATCGAGGTGAATAACATCCAGCTCTATACGGTACGGCTTCGATATTAGTTGCCTATATGTATTTTTAATGATAGGCACTTCATATTATTGATTTTAGATAATGTACCGTTGTGGTTATAAAGTGTATACTACCTACATTTATTTTATTTAAGTTTGTTCTTAAATCAAACTGATTACGTAAGCATTATAATTTATTTGCATTTTTTATAAACTTCCAAGAGTCACGAAAAAATATAATATATTCACATAAAAAAATATTTTATTTTATAATCTGAAAATCGGAAGTTTGTAAAATACCTATACATTGTACATAATATTATATAGTTAACACTAAAACTCTAAAGTGTAAACAAAATAACAGCATAACACCTTATTTTTTATTTCTGGCTGACTATAATAAAAATCTATTTAACAGCGTAAACTTTTTATGCTTATTTTTAATATTTTTATGTTTCCGAGACTTAAGAAAACAAACGATAATGAATATTTCCAATGCTTCAAAAGTTTATTATTGCTCACTTGGGACAATTTATAACGTTTCTAATGAAAACAAAAATTAGCAGTACCTATCGAATAAAAAACGTTAATATTTTTATAAAACTAGAACATAAAAGTGAAACGCCTTTAAATTGAATGCTTAAGAATAATAAGTAATAAAAATAATATTTTAAGTATAGGCACGTACAAGATTTTCATATCTTAAATAACTTCTCATTTTTCTTTAAATTTTTCATTTATTTTATTTCTTTCGGTGTTCGACTTATCTAATATATTTAATTTGAAATATTTCATTAATATAATCATACACCGATTACTGTTAATCACTAGGTAATATGTATGGGTCTAAAACCCATATAAAATAATAATAAATACATTTCCTAAGCTCAAAGTTTAACGTAAGCGTTGCTTTATAAAAGAGATAAGGTATCAAAATATTCACATATTAAGTTAATTTAAAAGTTAAAACAAATTGTTATTGAAAACATAACAATAAAAACCTGACTCGCCAATCTCAGCATATCTAACAACAGGATGCAGTAGGAACTCAAGTACCAACTCCGGAATCAGATACCCTAAAATTATCATATTTTAAAAGAATAATAAACAAAGATAAGATAAAGTTGTCAGGTAAGGAAAATATTTATGTTTATTTTTATCAAGCATATTGGATTGGTGATTGCAAATTTAAACTAAACGATGTAAAATAACAAATGGGCCGTAGAGTCGAAGTAACATTGGGAACAATAATTAATATATTACAAAACATTAAAACCAGAATCAACTCAATGAAAATAGACTTCAGTCAGTACAAACTAACAAGATAGGTACTAATATTTTAAATCAATGGCAATACATCATTTATTTCGTAAGAATGATTTCAGCTGAACTTATTTAAAACCTTCCTTTCTGTCGAAATGTATCTTTTTAAAGTATTAACTATACTCGATTGCCAACTAAAAGGTTGGACTACATGAAACTTTTTGAACTTCTTCACTGATCATAAAAGTGTTTGTAAACAAAGAAAAAGAAAAATATTGTTGTAAAACTAAAAGTTATAAATATACAGTTAGTAATTATTCACATATTTTAATTAACTAGGTATCATTCTTGTTGTTTTTTTGTATAGGTATATATTTATAAAATATATAATACATATATATATATATATTATATTTTCTTATGATTTTAGAGAGTGATATATAGGTACTTCATAAAGTGATAACATTTTTAAAGTTCAATAATATTTATTAATTCAGTGGTCTTAAATGTTGTTCAACTCGAAACTTCGCAAATAATTTATATATTACGAATATAATTTAATTTCCCCTTTAATAAGTCAAAATCTATATTTAACTATATATATTATACCTAATGTATTATTATTTTAATTTAAACATCTTATAAAATCTTATTAATTTAAACTTCTATTTAAGCAATATTTCATATAAAACTAAAAAAATTTAAATTTGAAATTAACTGTTAACAGCTCAAAACAAGTCAAAAAATTTTCAAAATGGTATCAAGTATAGGAATTGATAAATTAAACATTTGATATAAATCTCAAGTGTCCACGGTTATTCGTTTTTGAATTTACATTCAAATAAGAAAATCACTGTATGAAAAATCAAGTGAATATCCAATGTTCTGAAAATTTGAACTTCAAACGCTCATAAAAATTGAATTTAAATTTCTTAGACATTTTTTTTTTTTGATAAAGGTAGCTAACCTTGTAAGGAATTCGGTATTACATTTTAAAATGTTAGATTCAAAAAGGAAAATTTTTAAGCATTTTGAGCTCAAAATAATTTGCACATTTTTGTCATTTTTATGCCTTTCATCAAAGTTCGAACTCTAAATGATTATAAAAAATATATGTGACTGATTTTTTAATATTTTTCAAATATCATTGAAACAATATATTAAGAGCCTTGATGACTTATATTTCCAAGCTCTTTTACCCAACAAATAATATTTTATTGATATTTATAGAAAAAAAACTAAAAAAATTCAAGACTGAAAAATTCCGTAAACAGTTTAAAATAAATCAATATTTTTGAAAATTTTATCGTATATAGAAAATGCTAATATTAACAACCAGTGAAAATGTCATGTATCTCGATTTTGTCGAAAACCAATTTTGAGTAAAAATTACCATTTTTCCTTCACGCCGCTTTTGAAAACTACTGTGAAATTTTTACTTTTGACCCCCAAAGTACCAACTAGATTCACTTTTTCATCCGATAAGATTCTGTTGAAGAAAATATAATTTCTGTCCTAAAAGGTGATGACAGACATACAAAAAAAAAATGTAATTGTAAAATCAATACATTCATCGCTCCGCTCGGAATCTAAAATATTTTATTTTAGGCTTAGTGTTTGTGGATATTTTAATTTTTCAATAAGTAGCAAATATATTTTTTTTTTTTTGAGTATTATATTAATTTTACATGTTTTAAATGTCAAAATATCATTGGAATGTGATAGCATTTACTTAAAATTTTTAACAAAAATATGCATGAATCATAATTTGTCTTGAGATTTAATTCTAAAATGGCTTAAAAAAAAATACAATATCATACCCATTCTTCTTCCCTCCCTTTTGCTATCAACTAAATTTATGGGTTACTATGATTAAAAATGGAAACCCAAAAATAGTTGCCCATTATTATTTATAAATATATATTATAACGACCCTAATTGAATTCCGTAATAAATAATCGGACAATAGGACCAAAAATGTATTTCATTATGAATTATCTGATAATAGCTTGAAATATTGTAAAGTATTTATAATACATTTTAATATTTAAAACTTTCTACAAAATATACTTTAGTATCAATACAACTCATATTATAGTCATAATAATATGACCTGCGTATATATTAATATGTATTTTTAATATAAAATAACTAATAATAAATAATTATCAAGACTTTTAGTATAGTAGTGTCTTGAACGTAAAACACTATTTATTGCGCTGCGAATAGCAATATTAATTTGTTAAACAATATTTGTAACCATACATTTTATAATTGTCTTGTTATAATCTGAGTATTAAAATAAAACATCGCAAAAGTATAAAAATATATCAACAATAATACTTAAATCGTAAAAGCTCGTACTTTAATGACTGTCGTACATATGTAGGTACACAATATGATATGTTATTATTCTGTATTATGCAACATTGTAGATAGATAAATGTGATATGTTTTAATCAAGAGGTATTCGTTGAAATTGTTTCATTAAATACTATGCAATTTAATTTTGTTGTTGAACATAAAATATAACTTAAGATTAAATTTGATAAAATACAATATATTATATTTCCCGCAACATGCAGCATAAATAAATAGAACGTTATTATGACTTGAATAACATATTAAAATAACCTTTTAGATAAATAAAAACACATATATTTACAATTCCTCCGACAACTAATATATCATATAAAATTGATTATTTATTTTAAAAAAAAGTCAAAAGACAGTAGTGTTCATCTTACACATTTACAGATATTTGATAAAAATCTAATTTCATTAAAGGTATTATAAAATTATTTATTTTTATCACAACTCCATTAATTAAATTAGTTAATATTCTTATATATGTATTTACAGTTATTGTGCATCAGGGATTAAAAGTGCAAAATTTTGTTCGTCACAGATCATTGGGCCTTTTTATGTTGGCTAAACTTCTTACTCCAATATTTAATATAATTCATGAAATGCAACACATCAAATTTTAAATGGAACAATAAATCGATAAAAAAATTCGTTGGTCTTATTAAATCTCTATGTAAAGGTACAGTAAAAAAAAAAAAACAATATTGACCTAATCTCCATAACAATGCGCGTATACACCACGTATTTTTATAAGCGTTTACGAAAATCATCAATATCAAAAAAATTTGAAATTTATTTTATAACTAGCTGATCCCGTGCACTTCGTCGCCCGTTAAATGGATCAACTTTATACTACCTACTCAAACTTTGTTCAATTCATTAACGTGTATGGTGTTCAAAATTTATCTTATCTTTCCCGTTGCCCTGAATAAAAATTCTGAATCGCAGCAGTACATTATCAGGTAGGCAATCTACCTGCGGTAGATCGCGGACCCCGTGCTGTTTGTACGGAAGTGTATGATTTAACTCTAAAGTATCAAAGTTATACCAAGTTTATTTTGATGTAATACTGTGGATTAATATAATAAATTTGGTTGCTCGTAAAAAATCGCAACTCTTAAAAAAATTATGATTGTTGAACTCCTTTTGGGTGTAATTTTCTGCTGAAAGTGCAACTCTACCACCCTGGTAAGCATTGTTCAGTAATTCGATTTGATGCAAGCTTGTACCTGATCTGCCCGAATAACCAATGGCAACCAATAAATAAATGCTAATTTCTAATGTAGACTGTAACCAATGGCAACTATAAATAAATAAAAATAAAATTTCCAATTTCTATCGTGAATCTCAATGTCCCTGTTTCAGCACCTATTTAAAATGCGAATTTTGGCAAATCCTTTCTTAGCGCACGTCTATATTATAATAGCTATCTGTATGCCAAATTTCAGCCAGATCCGTCCAATGGTTTGAGCTGTGCGTTGATAGCAGTCAATCAGCTTACTGTTTTTTATATACAGATATGGTTGCCATGGTAATATGGACACACACACACACACACAGACACACACTGACATACATTCATTTTTATATATATAGATTGATATGAAATCTTGGTAACCTTAGTAACCATGGCAACCTTGGTAACCATGGTAACATGGACACACAGACACACAGACACACTGACACACTGACATACATTCATTTTTATATATATAGATTAAGAATTCAAACAATTTTAATATTCATAGGTAGCAGAGTTTTGAAAATTAAATTCAAGATTTTATATAAGTCAATGTTTTTGCCAAAATTAATTCATTGTACCGTATTGATAATAGTAAAATTACTACCTATAATATTATAAAGATAAATAGTTATATCATAAAATATATTTAGTAATACTATTAGGCTGATGCTTAGAATCGTTCAGAATAATTTTTGATATGCAATGATTTATCATTCAATTCGATTTCAACAATGTATCGACGTTTTAAGTTATTCTTTTTTTAATGATTAAGTTTGCATTAAGTTGCTTAAATGATTTAATTTCAATTATTATTTGTATGGTATATTTTTCTAAGGAAATATTGTGAATTTTATTACAGTTCATTTATAGTTATTATTAATACAAATGCGTTAATTATTGAATTTGTGGAGGATAATATAAATTATTAGCGAAGAGTTTTTTATGTAAACCTTAAGTTATAATTATTTAAATAATTCATCTTTTTTTCAAATTCATATTATCTTCTAAAAATAAGTAATTTAACTCAAATATTAATAGTATAGTTGTGGTTATCTACTTCCCCTCTTCGCTTGAGCAAAACATGAGATATTATACCTATTATTATACCTATTGTTCCTAGTCTTACAAATTACAACGATGTGTGCTATTTTTGTTGTGGAAATCCAAGTTTAGGTCCACCTCAACTATACTCTGTTCCACCTAAGAATGAACCGCTTTCACGCACGCAGACTGAGCCGCCGAACAGTGCATGACCCCCCATGCGATGGCTATGCGTTCTGTGATTGGCTGACAGTCATCGCCGGCCGTCGTCAGCCGTCGGTCGCCAGTGTTAAAACTATCATCGATGTCCGGATTGTGTTGGGAATGAGCGGAAATAACGTGTTTTAGTTAGCCGAGTGGTTCACTCTTATATGGAGCTGAGTATAGTTATAGGAATCCTCTCTATATCATTTATGTATATTTCTTTTGGAAATCGTTCTTTCAAGTCTCAACAGATATATCTTGAATTGTTTAATTGCTTGATTGGGATAGTCAAGCATATTATTAGATACTACATTATGAATTACATTAGATCATAATAATATTGTTTAAATTGGATTAGGTCACAGGGAAAATCTTAAGAGTTTTGTTGAATAAAAATATTTTGAATAATTAAACATTTTATTTTTTTATTGTTATTCTTTGATATAATATCTATTTAAACCTAATAGCGTTAAAGGGTATAAACACCATATTTCTAAACATAATTTTAGATCATTAAATTGTATAAGTATTTACTATAAAGTCTTAAAATAGAAAATTTAGTTTTCCGTGTAAACCAGGGTTTGATAACGTGAAAACAAATTTTGGAAACTGTCGTACATACTACCTAACATTACAAATTTATGTGAATTGTGTACTAATAAGTATTGACGTAAAAAAATGTGTAAAATTTAAAATTGGAGGGCTCGGGAAATGTACGTCATAAACATTATATACTTTTAAATATTATAAACATTGAGCATTTAAATGTTTCAAATAATACATGTGAATATGGATTGTGGATAATATAATTTAAATTTGGTAACCAATAGATAAAGTAGGTACTAAACAAAGTATTTAGTACCGGTCAACAACTTATTTATTTATGAAGACGTTAATCCATTAATTATTAATTGTATACCTACATCAACTTATTAATACAAACTAGAGCTAATAAACAAATATTGGTGTAATATGTATACAGGTATATATTCTATAATATCTATGAATAAAAACCTGATTTAATACGGCAGACATTTTGAAATCTGAACCATAAGCAAATCTTCAAAAATATTGAAAATAGGATAATTTTCGGGAATAAAATATAATAAAGTGTATATTTGTAGGTAAATTTTTTCCTTATAAAAAGTGTTTTATATTTTGCAGTTAAGATCATATTTTTAAAAAAAAAATAATATTTTATTATTGTTTTTTAGGCAACAAAATCCATAGGTACTGAAATATATAATATTAGTCTGTAAATTAAGTAAATATGGATCGTTTCAATATTATTAAATTTAACTTTTATTAATCTTAAACCAAATGTTGAAATTAATAAGTTTATAGTTAAGCAATTCCGTAAAATGCATATAATATGTATTGGGTCATGGGTCTAATGTATTTAATTTTTAAATATGTTGTTGCCAAAACACTGAGCCAGGGTGTAACCACTGAATAATTATAGGGTATAACCACTGTGGTAAGTGGCAAGCACCACTTGGATGTTTACATATTTGACCTGCAGTTGATGATTGACTTCAAATTGTTGTCATGTCTTAACCCAATATTTTTTTCACACCTAAAAGTTATATACAAACGTATGGTCATATGGATTAAATTCATATATACATACATGCATACATACATTCCATTCTTCTGTAAAGGTGTTTAATAGTATAGCTGCAACATATTTCGATAAAAGTAAGAGCTCTTAAAATACCAACGTCAACAAAGACCTTGATTTTATCTAGGTACATAATAAATTTAAGTAGAAGTGCGCTGGGTGTACATTTTTACATCCAGTATATTATAGTTGACTTATTAAAATTTAATATTTTTAGCTATTTTGTCATTCATATTGTACATTATTATAACATTCCAGGAAAATGATCTTTGCTCAAACGCACAATACACTTACATATTTTGTTATTAAATGTTTGTATTATTTTGTAAGCTGTAACATTATTTTTTGATCCATTTTAAGAAAATTGCTTTAAATGTTTTATTCAATTATAATTTAACTAGGTAAATGTATTGATTCTTATCAAACAATATGAGTATCTAATTTATTAAAATACGCTATTAATTAACCAGGTGGTAAAAATTAAATGATTCTATCGAATGTTTTGATTCCACAGCCTTATCCGAACATTTCTGGCACGTCACACACTCACACGTCCCCAGAAATCGTCCAACAAGAACACGTTGTTTCGGTGTAAACATTTAAAAAAAAAACACACAAATTCTTATACCTAATCACTCGAAAAACTAATTGCACGGTGTTTACCATAGACTACAAATACTTAATTACGATATTCACATTTACATAATAATATATTGCTTATATTAATAAACAAGCTGACGAATCTGAAGTCGAACGTCGTTAAATAAATAAATTTGTTCTTAAATACTTATAATTATTTGTAAAATCATGATTATAATTATTAGAAATCTTATAATTTCTTTATACTCTTATTACAGCAGGTATTCAACTTGCTTAGCATAATATTCGTATTACTAAACTGTCTAAACTATAAAATAAGAGTGGATCGCGTTATTATTAAGGAACCCAGAGTATAATAAACATTAAAACTAAATCGTGTGTATAAATGTATTTTGATATAGGTTACAGGTGGATGGTTACCATGGTAACAAAACCAAATGGACTAGCTTTTAATTACTTTTACAATATATAATATTGCATAACTACATTCACTACTTAAAAATGTTAAACTCTTAGTGAGCTACACTGGAAATTATAAAATATTTTTTAAATACAATAAACTCTTTGTTTTATAATCAAGTTATATGCTACTATCAGCTAAAATATATATTTCATCTCTACTTAACTATATTAATTTTTTTAATCTCCTTTTCCTTCACAAAAGATGTATTCTTTCTTGGTACCTATCAGTATGCAACATTAATCAGTCGCTAGTAAGGATGATACGGATTGCCAATGTAGTACAATATTTCTGCTACCTTTTTATAATATTGTTCTAACTTAGGTAATAGTTTTTAAATTTTGTTTTTTTTTTCAGGTCTTCTTTTTTGGTTTTAATTCAAGAAACATTTTTTATATTATTAAAATTATTGTTTACCATTGAACTAGATTCCGTACACAGAATTCCACAAAGTACCTATATTTAGTTATTATTAAATTATCCATACAGCATACAGTTTTTTTTTTAACAATTCCAATAAATTATGTAGGGGTAGTTGAGCAGAGTGTGTGGGTAGTTTTTTTTCTTTTTAAGTAACACCCACTTGACTATAAAAAAATATATCGATCACACTAATAATAAATTAGAAGATACATTATATTTTACGGCTTACACTTATAAGAGTTAAGGCAAAATTTATTTTATGATTCTTGTTCGTTTTTATTGAAGTTTTGTTTAACATATTTTGCAATTTATTTATTGAATAAATACATTATTACTACGCTCACCATATGCTTTAGAGATATTACATATTTTGGTTTTTTCTACCTTCTTTAATTATTGTTTAGAACATTTTTATGGGTATCACCCGGTTTAGGTAATCCATAACAAAGATCTGAAGAATAATCTTACATGGGATCATTTAATATATATGTGGTTCTCTTTTTTTAATCATTTACCCATAATCTTTTTCATGTATTGGCTCTCTTCATATTTTTTTTTCTTTTACTGGAACATTTTTTTCTGTGGATTTTAGAGCTTAAATATACGCTGTTTATTTTTTCTAGCCAATATTTCACTAACGATTTTAATAAGAAGAAAACATAGTTATTTAATCGTTATACAATTAAGGGGGTAATAATAATAATATACAATTTATATGTTTAATTTTTATAATAAATACATAATATACAGAATACATATAAGTTTCATGTATAGGTGAATATTCTTTTTGAGGCTTGAAATAATATTTATTTGAAAAATATGGTTTAATCGTATCTTGACAGCCTATGTGTCCTAGTTATTTGGACACAACAAATATGAATTATTAGTAACAGCCGGATTTCACTAGTCATCCTTAGTAGCCGAAAGTTTGACCAGTAGCCTAAAGTATATTCAAATAAATCCCTATTAAAACTCCTACAAAACTTCAAGACTAGTTTAGGGATAATATATATATTATTGAGTAATGTTATTTATATTATATATCTGTGTATATTATATATAGTATATCAGCTTGGTGTATATACCCGAAAAACGTAACTGATTTAATACCATAATTTCCTAGTTTCGTTGATTCATATGTTTTTTTATTAGAAAGTTAATTTAAACTTAGGGGTTTAGTTGAATATTTGTTTACTCACCAAAACAGACATCTATGAATTAATATCATGGAAATATTTCCACACAGATGTTATTTACTTATAGATTCCTATCCAATGATAAACGGAAAATTGGTACAGTCAATTGTGTTTTTAATAAAGGAAATTAAATCGACTGAATTTTAGTAGGTAGGTATAGCTACTATACTTGGAGTGGTTCAAAAAATTTGAAATTCCAAAAATATTGAATAATAGTAATGATAATTACACAGTAAGTACATACAAATACAATTTTTTTTTTAAAAGTTCTCTATGTTCAATATTAATAATTTTACGATTTTAAATGAAATAGCGGATTTGTATTTTCTAGGTGTTAAATTATCATGCATATCAGATTCAAAACGTATTCTTTTGATTCGTATTGTATATTCATCCTGTTGAATAAACTGATGAACTACCTAACCAAAGATATGGATTACTTATGTCTAATTCCTACATATGAAATCTGAGAATATTGTACCTATTATAAATAAACCTCTTGACGGCGACGTAATAATATGAATTATTATTTTAGATTCTGAGTGGAGAATATAATATCCACAATTTAAATACTCAACAATCTTAACATTATGACCTACATTTTGATAACCAATATTATGTATGTGTTTTTTTATTAATATTAACTGATACGTCTATAGTTATGGTTGCCAGTAACATCGAACATAATATTATCGTATCAAGTATTTGTGTCTTGTGGTTTTTATTGTTTAGATACGCAACCGTGAAAATGAATAATTAATAATACCGACCCAACTTTTGACAACATATACCGTGAAATAATAAAACATCTATTTTAAATTTTACGCAAAAATAAATGTGAGCACATAAAATCCATTTCATTATTTTACGTTTTTTTTTTCAAATTGAATTGTTTTCATCAAGTACTCACATTTTTTAGTAAAGTTTTTGGATCGCTATCAGTAAGGAACAATTATTCTCGACAACAGTAAAGTGTGTATATTATTAAGTGGTATATATGTGGTATATGAAAGATTATCTAATATCTAAACACAGTGGCGCAATTATCGGGAGTGTTGGGTGTGCAATTCACAGGGGCCCACGATTTTTGGAGCCCCGATATCTAATATACGATATTCCTACTATAAAATAATATAATAATAATTAAATATTAATACAATTAATATAATATAATCTATTAATCTATATATATTATATATATTAATTATTATAAAATAGAAACCCCCTTTTTATTTTTTCCAGCATATCTCGAAAAGAACTCTACTTATTTTAATACCGTTTTCACTAATAAATCGGTTGAGTCACGGGAGAGGTTTTAATGTATAAATGTATAATAATTTTCTTTGGTAAAATTAATTGAGTACCGGGTGGCCGAAAATAATAACAATCTATGTCTATATTATATACAAATAAATATCTGTCTGTACGTCATTGATCTTCTCCTACAATACTGGACATTTTTTGAATGAGTCCCTGAATGGTTTAGATTCCCAATTAGACCCAGTTGGTTCAACCCGGAGAGGTATTTTGAGATTTACGATAAACATTTTTGTTTATAAAAGGCTGCTATATTGGTTATAGGAGAAATAATAAATAATTAGTAAAAATTAGTATTTTAAATATTTTCCATTAGTTATTCTGGCAAATGAGGTAAAATGATCCATCAAATCGTCTCACGCTTATGGTTTCAAAAAAAAAAAAATAATATCTTAAAACAAACATGAGAGTTAAGTATCTATTTGTAGGCAGTAGCTATTATATAGGTTCTCAAAAACTACTTGACCGATTTTGTGAAAATTTCAAATTGTTCTTGGAGATTTCAGGAAAGTTTAAAGAGTAGTTTAAACCACGTTTTATTTATACCAAGTACTGTTTGATTCTTGCTAGCAGGTAAGGGCCCCGGTCTAAACATTTTCACAGGGCCCCTTATTATTAAGTTGCGCCACTGTTTAAACATTTTTAGTATTATAATAATATTACGCTTATTAATTCACTGGTAAAACTCACACAAATTATGTTATTTACATAAATGAATTGATAATAATAAATTATCATACAACACAGAGATTCACAAGAGCGTATAATATTTTATTTAATATTATTTATATTATATTTCTTATTACATTTATGGATGGAATTTAACCAATCTTTGAATTTTGTGAAAACGCAGCTAATACAATATTGACACTGGCTGTTAAAACGCAAATCCTTATTAATTGTGGTTTGTAAGTTTCTTTTAATATTACAAATTTAGTTTATGTTTAAATACCTACATGGCTAATAAAACTTGGTTTTTAGTTTTTAACTATAAATAGTATTATTGTTATTTGATACACATTAAAATTAACACTTTAACAAAGAAATACAGTTTGGTACGATAAAATAAAACCGAAAAAGTGGGAAAATGTATTTTTGAAAAAAGAAGTTAAATTATTTTTATGTTTTCGATACAGATCTATTAATTCAAAAATATTTCAAATCGAATTTACATAAATGGGGCTACCTACCTCCATTCATAAATATTTAACTGTCATCGATATTACCATAGAAAAAACATACTTGCATGTATTTATTAGCTAAAACGTGACTATTTTTGTATATTTTTAGCAATTTGGGGATTTACTCAGTTATTTACATTGACAACAAAGACCTTATACTTTTAGACGGAACATTGTGTAGTTCACACCTTCTACGACAGGTGGTGTCTCAAGAAGCACCGAAGCACTACGTACATGTATTATGTGTACTAAAGACGGTATGATAATTATTTACTTGATACAATAATTTTGATCATTGTGCTTTATTGTTATTTGTAATACCATTGATTATAAATATTAAAGTGGTTGCAGTTGATGATAAAAAAATTACTTTTGGACCATGAAGCCAAACAAAACTGAAGGAATTTGGTTTGATGGATTTTAATTTTGAAAACGGATTATGGTTGATTAATACGTTTACTGGGTTTAAAGGTTTGAATAAAGGCTTTAATATTCTGAATATTATTAGTGTCATGACTCCTGATAAAAAATATAATAAAAAAGTATCATATTTCTATTCATAGATCACAGCTGAGAAAATAGATATTCAAAATCACCTCTGTAGTAACTTGATGAATTTATTAATCAATTTAAAAAAACCAGTTTTCAAAATTTAAATCCATCTAACCAACTTCCTTCAGTTTTTTTTTTAGTTTTTTGGTCAAACGACCACTTTTTTTAAGTAGAAAAAAGTTTATCTAATTTAATACAATTGTCAATGCCTACCAGTATATAAGTTAATCGACGGTGAATATCGAGTGGTATTATGTTGGCCTACTGTTATAATTCAGATTTCAGGACATATTTTCTCGGAAATATTGACTAAAACTATTACAGATTAGACTCCCATACAATTGACATAATATATGCATTTATTTTGCACATACTTACAAGTCACTTTAATGTCATCATGTTAAATTGCCTACATTAATTTCCTTAAAACACGACAGACTGCAGCCCCATTAATATTAAATTCAATATGTTCTTCTTCAAGTATTTTAAAACAATTATATATCAATAATATCTGTATGTCCAAACTTGTATTTAGTATAATACCGTAGTTCAATGAATAATTTAACTTGTAATAAACTTTAGTAGAATTTTCATTTACTCTTCTCCGTGGTACACTGAGGGTCCATGAGAATATACTAGTAAATAAGGTAGTATCTTACAGTATTGGGGTAATGATAGTGTTTACATTACACCCACCAGTTCGAAATATGCATAGAAAATTCGAGATTTAGACATAATTTATACATAATATATACTATGTGTTTTATTTAAATATAATATGAAATACAACAAATATCACCTTACAGATCACTCACTTGAGTTTCTACTAACAATAATTAATATCATAACTAATTTATGCACACAACACAATATACTTGAATGTTAATTACCGTGTACCAATGAGAATACGTGCTGCGTCATCTTAATCACTTGAAAAGCTTCTCTTGACAAAATGAATCGCATAATTAATTAAGTTTAATTTGATTATGTGGACTTGAGCAGAAGCCATCAACAATTCTTTATATAACTAATAGACTTACTTAATTTAAATTTCAAAAAAACACAATATTGTTGGTGTGAACGAAGGGTAGGTAGTATTTCAAGACGAGTTATGAACACCTATTTTAATATTGGTTAAATATTTGTAACTATTTAGATATTTGTATTTACGATTAATTAGTTAAAAGATAACCTACTATTATTATGAATGACACAATAGTTTATAATATTAACTATTAATATAGGTAATTACCTATGTATATTAATCATTATATAACAGTAATATTATAGTCGTTTCTTATAAAACTAAGATAATGCATTTTATATTAGATGTAGGTATACAATTTATTAAACTTTTTACTATTTAATGAATACGATTCAATATCTTGATTAAAACAGAAATCCAATTTGAGTCTAATAAATCAACTAAAGCTCAATGGTATATTCATATTGATAGGTACATGATAAATATAAGAATTAATTAGAATTATATATAATATAATTAATTGAAAATGAATTGAATATTTTAATGCATAGGTAAGTACCTAAGGCATTGTATAAACGATAATATTTGTTCTTAAATCATTTATTTTTATTTTATTTATCAGTGAATAATGTAGCTATAATAAATTATTGTAGGTAATAATAACATATTTTAGATTCTGAGTGAAACGATTAATGTATTGATTTTCCAACGATGTATTATTTTTTTTTTTGTGACTGTTATACGATTAGTAATCGAAATAATGCTTCGATTTTCAACATCAGTATCTTGTTCGATGGGAATGTGAATCTAGTTGGTACTTTTGGGATGTAAAAATTTAAAATTCCCAGTAATTTTCAAAAGCGCCAAGAAAAACAAAAGAAAAATTAAGGGAAAACGGGAATTTTTAAGTAAAATCAATTTTTCACAAAATTGAATTTGGTTTTTGGTGTAAATTTAAAACAAATTACCGTAGATAAATAAAATTTACAAAATATTTTGATTGGTTTTGAGTTGTTTAGGGACATTTTCAGTTTCCAATTTAATTAGTTTTTTTTCTATGAATGTCAATAAAAGTTTATTTGTTGAGTAAAAATACTTGAAAATTTAATACAAGTTTCCTACTATATTGTTACATTGAAATTTGAAAAATATTAAAAATCCTTAGTCACATTTTTTTTTTATAAGCATTTAAAGTTCAAATCTTGACAAAACATAGAAAAATCACGAAAATTATCAAATTATTTTAAGTTAAGAATTTATAAAAATTTTTCTTTTTAAATCTAAGGTATGAAAATGTAATACAAAGTGTAAAAATTTAATACAAGGCTGATATACTGTTACAATAACAGTTGAAAAATATTAAAAATACGTGTGCACAATTTTTTTTTATAAGTAATTATAAAGATCGAATTTTGACAAAATTTATCAAATTTAAAATCGAATAATTATTTTGTAGTTAAAAATTTATAAAATGTTCAACTTTTATATCTAAGGATTGAAAATTTAAAACGAAATTTCACGTATGTAGTTAATTCTGTTACCAAAATATCTAAAAAATACATAAGCCCAGTTTATTTTTATAGTCATTTTAAGTTCAAATTTGGACGAAATTACATATTAAAAAACCTAGAATAACTATTTTAGTTATTTTGTTGTGATTGTATATTATTCGTGGGTACTTGAAACTTCTAAATTATACTACTATATATCTATGATAGTATCACGGTTTGTTATTGATACATAACGCGTTATAAATAAATAATAGATATTGTGATATGATTAATTTATAATTTATTATAGGTCAATTTTTTTTTAATACCATAGATATGTATATAATATGTCTTATACCTAGCCTAACATACCGTCTCAGCTCAGAATCTTTTTTTTTTGCAATGATATTATGTCATTGAATTCAAATTTAATTCCATCCATTGTACAATGACCCACTTGTAACCTACTGTTTAGCTGAGCACCTTTTTAGATTTGACTAAAATAATGTTACCTAAAATAATGTAGAGAATCATAATTAAGTATTTAAATATGTATAATTGATAAGTGTTCATATTTACTTTATTTATAAACATTCAGAAAAAATAATTACGTTAAAATTATGTATAAACAAATATTTTTATTATATCTGACATTTTTTTTAATTTGTATATTGAACCATACAGGTAAGTACATATTATTTTATTGGCAATGTTGTATTTCAATACCATGGAATGATATCAAGTTTAATGAATCATCTGATGGTATTTAATTCATAATTCAAGTATTAGAAAATATAAAGTATTCAATATTTCAATAGCTTCTTTTTTTTGTTCCCTCATAAACATTTTTAAGATTTAAAAAAAAATAATCTTAATTAAAAATCATTTTGTTAATGGACCGGATGAAATATTAAATTTTATGTCATCTTAAAGTATATTGAGTTCACAATAGAGAAAGAATTGGTTAAAGAAGATAAGAGTTGAATACTTTAGAACTTGGCACAAAGCAAAAAACTCTTATTTCATAAAAAACTGTTGTCGTGGATAATAATCCAAGAAAATGCGTTCACGCTTGAGTTTTGGTCCACCAGAACTCTTAGAAACATCCATCAAAATTTTTGACGTTAGTTAAACACTTACATTTATTATTCAGATAACCATGCATAATATTTCACAGTATAATATTAATTTTTAATATTGTATATTCACATTTGGTAATTATATTTTTGGTTTGTCAGCGTTAAAAAAAATCGTAGAAGTAAAGACTACACATTTTTTTTGAGTAAAATACAATTTTTTTTTTTATTTTATAGTAGTTTTGTACGAGGTCTCGAATGGTCTATTAAGTGTTCTGTTAATAATCGTTTACTGTTTTTCCAAAGTTATTTGAATAATAATTATGTATAGCTACTTACAAAATTATTCTTATACATCAATGATTCTACAATATTTCAGACTCAATCAGTTTACTTAATTATAATTTACAAGGTAGTAATTAGATAAAATAAATCAAGTTAGTATATCTTATTAAGTTATCAAGTTCTTTATTGGATGTTTGTCGGTTTTTTCAACTTTTCAGTTTAAGTGGTATTTGAGACTATGTGATGAATTAATAAAAGTACAGTCAGGAAGTGTTTACAAATTATTTATAGTTCTTTAAAAAAAGTTTTTATATATTATTACGACATAAATGGAAACTATAACTAAATCCACACGTTTATTTACTCTGAATAATCTAAAAAAAAAACAAACAAGATTTTCTCAAGTTGTTTTTAAAGTCATATAAGTACTTATAGTACTTATTTATAGTTCATTATAAACATGCAGTTTTACTGACAATAGCCTTAAACATAAATTAATAAACAATAAATATAATATTAATATATTACTATAAAAATGCAAATCATAGATCATACGAGCATTATGATCCTCTAAAAACTAGTTTCAAACAAGATATTGAAAGTTTCTTAAAAGTAGGATGCTATCTACTAATTTTCAAAATTACTTGTATAATAAAATATATAGTCGGTGTTCAATTATTTTTGAGAAATCATAAATAGAATATTTTGCGTATACTATGCTTATACTGTTGAAAAAAAATATTTTAAAATCTTTCATACTTCATAAACTAAAAATTTATTATCAGTTATATAGTTCCGAATCTCTAAAAATATTATTTTCTAAATTTCTAAAACTACTAAACGGATATTTTTGAAATTTGTATTTATTTTTTTCTATTTCTCATTTCTATAACTCCTACTTTTAGAATTGTATAAGATTTTTGAAAAATCAAAAATTTTACCTTACTAAAATATTAATTGTGTTCTATTTAAAACAATTTACATTGTAATAATATTTTGGAAAACTATCTTTTTCTACTAAAGGTATCTTATAGTCACAAACTCACAACTCACAATTCACAATTATAACTCCATACTCCATAAACTTAAAAAAATTACAACGTTGTAAAACTAATAAATGCATACCTCGGTTACTCGAGATCTAATAGGATGAAAAAAACATTAAAAATTAGATTAGGTATGTGGAAAGGTCTGTCTAAAATATTTAAATAAAACATACTTTAGGACACGTTTAGGTTGTGTAATATATATTTTTGACATAAATTAAAGTTTGTTTAAATATAATCTCAGAACCGTCATATAGGTACCTACTGTGCTGTTGACATTTTTCGTGTATGAAACTTGTAAACGTATCTTCATATCAAATGATAATTTATTCAAATTTAAAATGACGAAAATGTATAATTTTTAACTCTCTACCATTCTCAATGTTAATATTATTAAATAGTAGAAAATCTTTGGACGACTGTGACAGATTTATTATATGAGATTGTCTCTTATATATATATATTTTATGAATACATGTCGTTAGTAAAATGTCAACGCAATGGTACATGATAAGCGCCACAATACGTCAGAATATGTTTTATACAACTATCAAAAAATGCATTTTTTTTAAATATATTGTTCAAAATAAAAATATTGTATTTAAGAACGTATATAACTTCTGAGTTGTCAAGCCTTACATATTATATTTTTCTTTAATCTATTCACACATAAATCACTCAATTAAACACGGTTGGATTATAATAATTTTGAATGGTATTACTGCAGTATATATACACTTTTAAATTCATTTAATCTTTGAAATGACATGATATGAAAATAATAAAATGATCAAAATTCAAAATGTATATTTAATATCCATTGTTACAAATTGGGTGTGTCAATTATCATTTATAATAGATATGTTCAAAGTGTTCAGACATTAATTCGTTTTTAGATCAACTTGATTGATCATTTTACGCTACATATATAACATACGCGTATAATGTAAGTGTATACAACGATATAATATCAGAGTACCGTATTCATTATATTATTATTGTGTTTTGCAATAACTCAGCTGCGATTTATTTCTACGATCATTTTTTTAAACAAATTTGTAGACTGTATTAACCATACCCACACTCACTGCTGTTTTTATGTGTTTTGATAACTAATGGATAACTAAACGGTTTATTAAATTAACTGTTGTGTAGGTATTTTTATTTCTTTTTTTTTTTCATTTTTTATTTATTCTTCAAGAAGATAATAGGCCCCAAAGATAATACGAAATTCATAATATTCGTGGGTTCAGACTATACAGACTTATTAAAATCTTCATTCCACCTGATGAACCAAATCAAAAATGTAATAATCTCAAAAACAAACATGCATTTGTATTATTTAAAATAATAACAAATAACTTTTTAAAAAAAAAAACCTTTTTTGCAACCATTATAAAATAAATATTACAGTGGTTCCTGCTAATATTTAGTCCCAGCTTTGCTTTGTAGCAAAATACAATCGATTAAATTATTACATCACACATTTGGGGAAATCTAACCAATATAAGACTTAACATAATATAATATTCCTGTGCTTTCAGGTGTAAACAAACCTTTAAATAAAACCATTATTATATTTTGCTGTGTTTGTTCGATTTGATAATTGTATTACACTCTATATTTTGTTGTTTAAATTGGTTTGTATTTATATTGGCTATATTTTCATATAAGCATTCTCACAGAGGGTTAAAGTATCAATTTTTTCCATGAAAAAAAAAACTATAAAAATAAACATTATAGGAGTACCTATAATAATTTAAAGATTACAATATTTGTATAAAAATGTATTTAAGCATTGTATGATAGTTGGCTAATTTAATAAATTTTATTCAAAACTTTAATATTAAAACTATAGAAATTCATTGTGATTGATTCCTTTTGGTAAGTACTTATATCTTTAATTTATTCACATTCATCAAGTTCTTATCTGTTTTCAAAACGTTTAATTATATTAAACAATTATGGCTTTATGAAATGTATTATTAATTCAATTAATTTTGTTTTTATTGAAGGACTGAAGTTCTCAAGAATTTACCTTAAAATACAGTCGAAAGTTTTAAACTCGTATAAATAAATAAATGAAAAATGATATAAGTACACTAATACCCAGTACACTCTATAATATTATTCAAATTATTTTGATTTAATTTAATTATTATTTAAAGTAGGTATAAAGTGTACAATTGTATATGAATCGTTTATTATGATATTATTATGAATTATAATGAAACAATAATAATTCGTAATAATAATTGAATATTCATAGAACTTAGTAAGTTAATTTGGTATATTTACTATTTTCATTACACTCTTTGCATTTTTATTTACACTGCTAGGTAAAATTTAAATAATTAAACCACATAATCCCATACAATAGTTAAAAGTGTTTAAGTGGCGTAAGTTATTAATATTTAACACATCAATATCATATTAAAATATTGTTGATTTAATTATTAGTATTTTTGATCTAGGAATCCTTAACTGAGCGCGTTCTTGGAGCTTAAATATGTTAACGTGCATTCAGTCATTAATTTTTTTCTTAAAATTTCCGAATACATATGCATACATAGTATTATGTTAATTTTTATTTTTCATAAAGAATATCGATAATATTTTTAATGGGAAATAGTAGTAGGTATAGTTTGGGTTGTTCTAGGGACAGGTCATTTTATTTACTTTCTATAATAATATATTATACTTAATTATGTACATATTCTATGGTTCAGATATCCATAAATGCCCAATACACACATATCGAGTGCGCGTTAACTATTATATCAATGTACATCTGTTCAGTGCACAATCCATATTGACGAAATATTTATAATATGCATTAATTTACAAAGAGATTTATAATTTAGCATTCTACTTGACGTATAATTGGATTGCGACACAAGTGGTACAATGATGGCATTTGAGTAGATTTATAATTTGCAGTTTATAGTGACATAGAGTATTGTATACGATAAATTAGGTTGCCTATTTGCAAAAATGAGAAAACAGTAGTCATGATTGAATGCATGCAGTTTAAGCATAATATGCACTTGTTTCTCTTTCTCCGTAGTCTTATCAATTTTTAGAGCCAAATATATTAAAGGTAATGGCCGAGGGGACTCAGCCCCCCAAAGTAAAAAAAAAATATGTATATATTCAAAATAATTTATAAAAACAATACATTCCTATACATGACTACAATTACGCATGTCAAAGAAATATAATACTCATATAGTCATACCTATCATATTATGACGACAATGTCTTGGGCATAATAATGTTTCGTCCACTCGTCTAATATCTCTATAATATTAAGTATATATTTTATTCACGATGAATTTAGTGTTAACTGCTATGAAATAATATTTATGTTATTATATGTTCTATAACTATAATATATGGGAATTGTGCTCAGTGTTTTATTATTCAATTTACTCGTATTAATCACACATACGGGTAAAATTGCAGATAGTGCAATATGCAGTAGTAAGCACGGGTGCAGTAACGCAACCAGAAATGTAAAAATGTTCCAAATAAATATTTTTGTTTTGTAGGTACTGAAATAATATTGTTACAATACTGAATAAAAAATGTATCATGTGATAATAATACATTCTAATACGGGTCTAGAAGGTGAAATAGAGCCACCTGCTCTAGGTTCTACCACTGCAGCTTATAATAACATCCATAATATTATTATATTCATAGGTATTAATTGCCGGTATTTGCCGGTATTAATGAATAAGCATAATAAATTTGGTATCTTTAAAATAATAACACTATTTTAAAATGCATATTAGGGTATCTTTGGAATTTTTTTTTTATATAAGTATGCAACCACTTACGGATGAGTAACAGGTAAACAAATATTGCGTAAGGTGAAGACGATGACCGGAACAAGGCCGCCATCGGACACGCGGACGAAATTCGTTGTGTGTAGACTCGCGGCAGTTAATGTTTACAATAGTTATAATTATTATTCCGATAATATGCGGTACTCAAAAAAAAAAAAAAAATGAAGATGATAATAATAATAAAACAAGAATAACGGTTTTTATTTTTTAAATTGTTTGCGGATGGATGGGTGAGGGGGCTCACTCACGGCGGCTCTGTGACACTACGCGAAAACCGTATCGGCCGACACGACGCGAACAACACCGCTTGACATCGACTGCAACCGCTGCGCCACCACCGTAGTCGCAGTCGAATTCGTATTCTCTTCGGTCTCGATCGACGGGAGGACACTACCGACGGGGCGAAACATTGTCGTCCGACTGCCGTGCGCAAAACGTTCAACGCCACCGCCGCCGCCGCCGGTGCCGCCGCTACCGCAGCCGAATCCCTTTGAGAGGTGGCGGTGGTGGAGGCGGTGGCAGGCTGGTTGAACAGTCGACTCGTCGCGACTTGCATCTCGCTGGCTGACGAGACGACGTGGGAGGGGAGTGGGAGGGAGATGGCTCATCTCTAGGGGGTGAGAGCCGGGTTATACGAAAAAATTACGTCCATTAGAGGCGTCAAAAGAACAATCGCTCGCCGCCCCCTCTGACCCCCACTCGGCCATTTGTCACACTCTTCCAACTCGCACCCTGACCCCCTACTCAAACGCTGCCACGCTGACAAGTCAGCAACCCCCGATCGTGCACTGCCTTACACCGAACATTTTTCGGCCAAGATGGATATAATATAATATTACCTCTGCGTATAAACAACAAACGGTGGTCGTGGTTCCAACGAACTGACTTGTTGAAGAGACGTGCGAGGAATGTCAGAAAAAAAATTGAAATCCTAAAAAAATACACACACTATATTATTATATGGGCCAGCGGAAGACATGACATTCATGACATGATGATCATTATTATGATAACGCCTATGCGGTTGGACGAAGATAGTTTGCTCGTGAATGTCAGTTAGCTGAATGAGTTTTTTTTTAAAGTTTCAACAAACGACACACATCAGTGGAATAATCCAGATATCCGAATAATAATTTGTTTAATTGGACAAATTGTTCAATATTCTATAGATGATTATCATAATAGACCAACGCTCATATTACTATATCGCATAAATAAACTGTTTAGTGAATAAAACGAGTACATGGACTTAAATAGAAATTTAATTAGATAAATATAAACAAATATAAATCTGTATGTCTTATATTTTCCTCATACAATTCAAATGTTAAACTCAGCAATCAAACATCAATATTGCTTATTTAAAATAACGTATTATATAATATTATAGTGGGTACATATTAAAAAGTTCAAAAAAATATTGCATTGGGGCTGGTAGAAGAGTGACAATTTAATTTAGACTTATATATATTATATATATGAACTTGAAATATAAAAGCTTTTTACTTACTCCTGTGGGAATATTTAAAGTAGAATGAAAGAGATAGGTAATTTAGCCAGAATTCAAGATTTATTCACGATTTTTTACAAATAAAAGATAATTTCTTAATTAGAACAAAATATAATATATAATAACTTTATAATATTGTAAACTAAAAATTTCACAGTTTCTATTTTGCTTTAATTTTACATTAATTCCTTCAGTGAAATAACCATTGTAGGAATCTAAAATATCAAGTTCGATAATATACAGAATATTATCCTAAATTATGGACAATTTTACATAGGATACTAAAATTTTATAATTTTAAAATCCTAAATAGATGAAATTCTCAAATTTAAAATTATGATAAGAACAAGTTTATCATAATATTTATAACCATGTGTTACTGTTTTTAAGATATTCGACTTAAAAACGACAAAATACACGTAATATAATACCATCGTAATACCATTGTTTGTATAGAAACATTTTAAAGGTCATGGTATATTGGCACACGTTTATAAAGGTGGGAAAAATGTATTGAGCCGAAATCGTTAAAAATGTCTCACCGTTTGAAATAATCCAGATATCCAGATGTGCCACATCTACCAAGCAAATTACTAATTCACTTAAAAAAGTGCACAAGAATTTAGTTCTGAAAAAAATAATTACTGTCATCAAATTACGGAGATAAAAAATAGTATACCTATTGTCTATTAGTGGCACATTTAAGTGCCATCGCAATTCAATTATTCTCGTCATTATAAAAATGCAATAAAAATTGCTAGTTGCACTCATTATGACTTATAAATTGTAATAATTTAATTTTAATAATAAAGGGAAAAGTAGGTAACCTCTTTGATGTAGAATATGTTTTGGGGGTACATAGTCAGTGAGTAAGTTACTGAATGTATAGGTATATTTAGTTTATATTAAATTATCAATATGAAAAACGATTCAGAGCAAAGACAGTCGGTCAGTCTAATATTATATTACTATAATGTCCGTGTACAATGTACATAGTAAATTTGTGTATCACATAACACATAGTTTAACATGTCTTATGTGACACATATATGTGTACGGGCATAAGTGTTTATAATATATTAATCATGAAGATTAGAGATATCTCTAATCTTCATGGTATTAATATTGCTACTATAGTAAATAACACATTATTTTATTAAAATCAATAAGATAATAAATAAAATATACAAATTATTAGGTGTATAATAATATTAATGATGGTAGTAGTAATGTAGAAGTATAGTAGAAAAAAAGTATTACAACCAAACCTCTAATTACCGAACACTAGTATTTACTATCAGCGCCCGAGAACTGAAATTTTGTCCGCTATTCAAAGGGTTCAGATTGTAGAAAGTTTATAGTCGTTTACCAAGAAACCGTCCGCTATTGGGAAGTTTCCGTTAATGGACGTTTCACTGTACTAATTAAGTATTTTGATTATACCATTATAAATTTTAACATAGTCGTCAATTAAATTTTTCGTAATCGTTAATTTTTTTTTGTTGGTGTAGAGACTGTAAATTTGTACTTTCATTGAAATATAATTAATTTGTATATCGTAAAAATATAGGGACAAGTAAATTTAAAACTTCTGTTAAAATTCGAATGACAATATATACATAATAATATCATGCATTCCATCTACCTAGTTGTTCTGTTTAAATCAGTTGTCGTAGTAGCTCGTTTGTAGTTGGATCGAAGATTTTTATAAAATACCGATGAGTGTATAATTGGTGCGTTCCAAAATATAATTTAAGTATAATTTGTACCCATATCTAAATATATCTTTAATCGAACTTTGAACTCCTTGATATAATATGTGAGTGAGGATATTATCTTCGATGCAAGTTATATCAGGTCATAATAAATTATAGGTAACCTCATAATTATTGATAAACGTCAGTGTTTAGTGCAATAATTACTTATTTTTTTAACACTGGTGAAATAATTCTTACTTCTAAATTTATTTTGGTGGAATTTATCATAGACTTTTTTACCTGATATTTTCATTAAAATATATAATCACGAGGACGAAACTGATTATTAATCAATTTGAATATAATTTTGCATTCATTTTTAACCCTAATATTTTATAATAGAAAGTTTTCGAATTGATTTAATTCAATTGAAAAAATAAATAACAATTTAGCTCTCATTATAATACATTACATTATTTGTCAAACTAAAAAAAAACCAAAAAGGTCTTCGTGATACGTAATATGGAGCCAAAAACGGTGGATCAGCCTAACTGTCCACAAATAAAAAAAAAAAACCTACAAAAGTAATACAATTAACCATCTGTATCTAAAATTATATTATATTATAAATAGTTATTATATTTGAATATAAATTATAAAAATACATGCATGTCTATAATAACACAACATTTTATACAAATTAATTAAAACTATACTTTACGTTTGAACAATATTATAATTAATGAACGTAATGTCCTTCACAGTGACTATACAGAAAAAAACACCAAAATGTAATATCTTCTCCCTTGCGACTGGAAACTTTACGCGTCACGAACATTAAACATTATAAAATTGTTTTAAAAACGAAATAGTTAATGGTATTAATATAAGACCTTTTTAATTATAATGGTATATTATTATCACTGATTGGGGAGTTTATTAATAATTATTCGTTTTTTCACTTTGAAATTAAACAACTCACTCAACTAGGTATATGCATGCTATGTATTCGTCGGAAATTGCATATAATTTATAGTCATTTTATAAATATTTTAAGTATAAACACAAGTAGTTTTTATTAGATTAAAGTTCACCTTAACCATTGTGTTAAATATAGTTATATTTTTAGTAGATTTATTGTATACCTATATCTATTATTTTATTCTTAAACTGCTGAAATATATTTCAATTACCTACCTCTTATTCCAAATTAAATGAGAACTTAAAAATACGAGTTTAATAAATATTTCCTTATATTATGTATTATCACAAAATGAAATAAAAAGTGTTACACATTTAAAGTTCATGCCTATTAAATGTATGTACATAAAGGATAGTAAAAAAATTATGAATATATGAAAAATATAGGTTTGATACATACCTAAATCATTAAAAGAAAAACAAATTGTTGTTATAATATTATTGTTAAACAATATTGACGGTTAAGGTTAAACAAATTACCTTCAATATTATCTAAAATCATCATATGATACGTATTTTATACTTCTGTTGTTCATGCATTATACAAAAATTTAAAATAACATTATAATACCTAATTAGTTTAAAATATTTATATTAATTTTTGAAGTTGATATGAAACTTATGTTTTTTGATGGATTTAACTAAATCTAATTATATACAAATATTACATTTTCAAATCACTGATATTTTAGACCAGGAAATTATTTGTCATTTTAAATTATGGTTTTCATCAATAAAACATCAGTTTCCATATTATATGATTATAAATGACGTGTTTTTTACTACAAAATAAAGTGAAATTTGTAGTAAGTGTAAAGAGACCATTCTCTCGTAAAATATACTATCCCCGGACGACGACACAGAAAAATCATCAGAACTGTTCCAAGTACGAGACAAATAACATTAACACAATGTCACGTGAAAACTTCAAAAATTCGCACAGAATATTTGATGAATGAAACTGAATTTCTGATTGCACCCAATGGAATTTACTTATTGAAACTATAAGGAATGAAAAATGTGTCTTAAGTTATAATCAATTCCGGCCGACTCGACCAGAATTTAGGATTAGAAATTTATACCGAGTAACGCAAAAGGTTATTTCGTTTTTCATTATTTTTCCTTTAATCCAATATTGATTTATAAATTTAAAGATAAAATTAAAAATCATTAAATAAGCTTTTTAAAATCCCCACAAACCAAAATCTCATATATAAATAAAAATGTATTAATAAAAATCCCCAGCAGTAAGGCAATTAGGCAATTCGATAGTTTATACAGACTATACGTATAATGTACGTTATTTGGTTCAATCAATTCAATATGAATTTATTTTTTATTTTTAATAAAAAAAAAACTAGAACTTATAACAATTTATATTAAATATAAATATCACAGTAGCCAAAGACAAGCTGTAAATAGTTTTCTATATTAAGTACACATGATAAATATGAAATTAGACTTGGAATAAAATACTACCAACTGATTAAACATATTGTGTGTATAAACTGATAATACTACCAATAGATTACCTTTCAATAATTAATTTTATATTTAACTTAAATAATGAGCAGTTTTGAAAAAAATATTATATTCTCCGGATTTCTTGAAAGTTTAAAGTATAAGATTTGGACCTACTTTTAATTTAATTACATAATAAGTATTATAAAAAAATTGTATGAGTCAGTATTTTCTAGATTAACAAATTACCTATGAGAATTTTTTTTTTCTGAACTGATATTTATATAAAGAACAAAAAACTATTTTTGCATCTCAATTTTAAAATTATTTGTTTCATATAACATAAAAGACGATATTTTAAAACTATTTAATTGAAACCTTAAGAAATATATTAAAACAATAATGCTATCAATTTAATAACTTTTTGAATCTATAAGTATAGCATTATAATGTTGACCAAATATAAAAGAAACATTTGTTCAATTTTTTATTTCAATTAAAAACTATAAAGTTATAATTTTAGTGAATATTTGTATTAAAACAAATATTGAAAATGTTTTTTTTTTGGTATTTAAGATTTAAATCAATGAATGCAAGTATAAGAAACAACATATGGGTAAGTTGACATTGAAATAAATCCCGAAACCAAAAAAAAAAAAAATGAAAACCATTTTATATTCATAATTGTTATAATATTTAATGTAATTTATCCAAACAAAGTTATTAACCAAATAATTCACGTGATACTCAGTTCCTATATATGTGTTATATTATAAGCCCCTATGTATTCTGTAATTTCCGTTGACATCTTTCAACTAAGCATACACGCCATAGCATACTAGTATAATCTAAGATGACATCCGAAATTGGTAACGAAAGGTTATACAAGACTAGAACAGCTCAAAACTGAAAGTCTCACCTAATTAACAATAATCATGACATTTGGCAACATTTATTAATAGAACTAAAATAAAACTGCATACAACTCAACAATATATTATATAAAACATATAATATTATAAGCTAGTATACTATTCGAAGATTCATACTCATCTTTTAAATGTAAATGTAAATGAACAAGAACTATCAAATTAAATATAAAAATACATTTCTCACTATTGTTCCGTATCGATAAATTGAAGTAGGTACATACAAATTACATGAAAACTATTGTACTACATATAAATATGACTTTTATCGTGACAAGCTTAAGTGTTTGGAAAGCATTTTTGACATATTGGCTGGTGTCTTGCAAGGAAAGCCGGAAAAAAATGACCCAGTGACTTTGGTCACCGATCGGTTTTTCTTTCACGTGCTCTAACGCACACATAGATCATCAATATTTCATGTGCAATATGAAGGAAAATAGACCCCTTTTATGTGTTTGGTTTGTTATCAGCCATCCAAAGGACAGGAAAATATATATGATATAAAAATATTATTCTCATTCTCATTTATCATAGTTAACCGTTTTTCAACATGACTAGCTAGTAGGTACTCTATCGACGTAAGGGAACGGATCCATTAATGTAATTTCATAGGTGACTTGATTCTTTCGAGAATAGAAAAAGTAATACGACCGTATTGTTAAGAATTAATGAAATAATAAAAATAAAAATTTTTAGTATACCTACCTAACATGTACTCTGATATGGAATAAACTAGACAAATTACATAACTCAGCTGCAATGGAAAACTCAATTATTTTTGCTATTTCATTTGTATTATTTTTCAGAAGCAAAATGCTTGATACGTTATTGGACTATAAGTATCTACCTACAATGGCTACATACAATTTAATTTATACATTTATACGGAAATTCAGTATGTACAGAATGCACTCAATATGTCTGTAGACTGTAACCACAAGACATGACATTTGACATATTATCGCATATTCGCATTAATATAATTCTGATAAAATATAATACGAATAAATTGAGAAGAACGAGAAAAATTGTCTGAAAACATATAGGTGTAAGGTCTAGCTGCCATAGTTGAGTAAGATGTTCCTTATTCTACGTATTTATTTTAAATGTTGCCCGTACGAATAACATACTTTACAAATATGTAATAATTTAATAGTAATATTATTACTCTAGTAACTATTAATATAAGATATAATTTCTGTCTCGTACTATATGGTAGTAAAAGTATAAGCTTCACGAAAAAATGTACTTAATTAATTTAAATATGCTAAACTTATATAACTCATATTTATTTAGATTTTCATATTATGTTTCAAAGGAATACAATTATATATATCTTACGTATAAAACTACACAATGAGGTGAGTGTACTTCTGAACCAAACGAATTCCATTTTTGTTATTTAATTAACACATGTAGAGAAAATAATTAAAATTATAACTCAGGTACTATCAGATATATATACCCTTACGTGTTCACTTATGTATTACAATAATAATAATAATAAGAATAATAATAATAATAATACTAACAATAACGTTAATAAAATAAAATAGTACGGACACAATAGAAATAAACACTTAAAAAAAATATGTAATACAGACATTCATAATATATTTTCCACTTGAAGCGTTTGCCAAACAAACACTCAACTCTCGAGCGGCTATGAAAGGATAATAATGTTTTGAATGTGAACTGGTGTACTGCGACCTTAGTAAAAAAAAAAACATAATAGCACATGTGACTCTTTTAACCTATGAGTGGTCCTGTGGTGGTAGTATAACAACTAGACACGTAGGTACAGTTTTTTTTTATAAAAAAAAAGTGGTGCTTTTTTCTTTCATCTAATTTTCATACCTTCATAATACGTCGTATGTCCTTAATGCCGGTTCAAGAACGCATTAAACAATAACAGCAACGTTATACACTCAGAATTATATGAACACACACACACACACACACACACACACACACACACACACACACACACACACACACACACACACACACACACACATACATACACACGCAGTTGCCATTTTCTATTTGAAACCACTGCTGAATGTCAGACGCCGTTTTCAATTCAACTTCCTATCAATAATCGAATTTCGGTCCTTAAACAAAAACCCAGTTTATTCCGTAGTCCACGGCAAACAAAACTTGCCAAAGTGCGGATACGGCGAGAGTCATTCTCTTTCTCTCTCTCTCACTCACTCTCATTCTATATATATATATATATAATATACATATTATATAATATAACTTGGTATTTTACCCTTTACTCGAACTTTGTTTATTTCGAACCAACCCCTTTTTCAGAAAAACTAAAGGAAGTTAGTGCAGAGGAAAAAGGACCAAAACGCTAAATCAACCATGCCTTATCACTAGCGCCACTGACTACAAGATCTTTAGATGAACGATAAGTCCAATAAACAACACCATTACGAAGGGATAGACCTTTGAATCATTTCATAAAGGGTTGTAACAATTGCTACAGTATTATGTCCCAGTCTTTGTGTAACGGGTGCAATAAAAATGTTAAATTTTATTTCATTGTTTTTGGAATCGAATAATTCCGGTAAATATAGAGGTT
Source organism: Macrosiphum euphorbiae (assembly GCA_949089665.1). Taxonomy (NCBI): domain Eukaryota; kingdom Metazoa; phylum Arthropoda; class Insecta; order Hemiptera; family Aphididae; genus Macrosiphum; species Macrosiphum euphorbiae. The sequence continues at coordinate 8,629,344 of CARXXK010000001.1, forward strand.
ATTGCAAAGTGTTGTCATAATCATAATTGTAAATGTTTCGACGCCTTTTGTAGACATTTTCTTTTGTTGGTACAAAACTTAAATAACTTATACAAACTTTAATACTGCAGTAAATACAACAGATATAATATCTAATTCAAAATTAATTTTTAATTCTACAAGTCGTCTTCATATTTATTTTTTGAAATTGCAAATCTTCGCGGGATCAATTACTAATCTAGCTTTTCACGCGTATGTAATTCAATTTGGTTGACGATTTAAGATGTTAATTATTTGTAACTTAGTTACGATTCAGTTTAAACATTCTTTTAATATAATATAAGTTATAACCAATTATGTTTGGATTACTTCATTATTCTTTTTAATAATCGTATTTATTTTTAATGCCTTAAAAGTTTAAAATGTTTAAATTTAGAAACAGATGTGACAGAAAAATAAATCTAATACCTACATGAAATATTAAACAATATAATCATTATACATTCATAAGTCAACATAAATCAAAATGCAATATAAATTAAGATATCCTAAGTGTATATTTTATATTAGCTTAAAGCTTTATGAAAATATAAACTTAAAACTACAAAGAGGAAAAGTTAGAAAATGTTAAATTTAAAAAATATGAAGCTGAAATGAAAATAACAAACAAGATACGATGACTGATGGTTCTGGGCACTCGACTAGCATATCGCATTTGTTTACTTAGGGCAATAATCAGTGTTGTATTACTATTATAAATGTAAAAACAATGATATACCTAAGCAATGTATTTTGACAGTGATTTTTGGATTTTTGTATAATTATAACACTTATAACGTTTCCAATACTTGAACTTTAGTCGTTACAATCACATTAAATGGTATAGGTAGTGAATATAGTAGGGCATACAGGGGTCTGAATATTTTAAAGTGCTCCTATTCCATTGATAAAAATTATTTTTTAACTATAGAAAGCTGTTAGGTACTCTATTTTTTTTATCGTAGTGCGAGTTGTTTTTTCTACAACTGTTGTATATAATCAATACTATTGGTAATGTCGTATTGGAATAAAACAAAAAAACATTTTTTGTTTCAATTGAATATCAGCAAAGAAGTTATTAATCTAAAATTACATTTATTTAGGTTAGGTTAGGTTATTTTAGGTGATAACAATTTAATCTAATAAGGAATGTTCAAAACTCAAATTAAAAAATTTACAGAAATAAATTCCAATATTGAGGTTTCTATCATGCATTTATTTTATTTATTTAAAAATATATATTTACAATCTCTACGACAAGGTATAATAAGTAAGCGTGGTGACATAAAATAACATTAATTGTATAGTAATAAGGCTCTCAGCAGTGCCACCTGACAAGAAATTAAGATTTTTTATTTCTATCATGCCTAAGAAAAGTTTGGAATATTATTATTTATTATTCAAAATGTAATACGATCAGACCGATCGTATTCAAACAATATTAATTATTATTAAACAGATATAAGCAGATATTGGTTTACTAAATATAATTGAGATTTTTCTTTAAAAAAAACCTGGTAAATCCAGTATAAAAAAAAAATGTCTAATCAATTAGTAAGAAAAGTACTCACTATCTGTAATGTACAAATATGAGTTGTAATATTTTCGATTGATAATCACTTATGTGACAAAAAACATTTTACATTGATTACTATCCCTAAAAAAATATATTCTAAGAAACATTGTATTATCAATGTAAAAAACTCACTCAGTGCCTAAAATGCTCACTTTTATACAAATATTATAATGTTAATGTATATATAATTCAAATGATACATTTTGTAATAAGTTAACATTATTGTAATGATTAAGGTTGTTTTTAGATTTTTAATCAAATCTTCCGCACATTTAAAAGTTATGTGAACTCCATTTAATATACCTATTTCATAACTAAGAATTCATGGATTCGTTGATTTATTTATAAATTATAGGCTAATATATTTTACTATATGCATACTACAAATTATGTATAATCTTAAATAAATAATAGTTTAATCTATGTAAAAATTAGATGAAACTTTAAGATGATTTAAATTTATAATAAATAAGTATTATTTATCAGGCGATTTAAAATGTCTACAAATAAAACAAACATTATGCAAACAAGAAACGCCTTGTCGATTAGCAAACTATTTTGGCATTATTCCAGCGTTCGTTTTTAATTAAATTGAATTTTCCCCTTTCCTTTTCTCAAGCAATTAAAGTCTTAAACACTGAATATCTCATCGGAGAGAAAACACTTATGAATTATAATATTCTTACGTTTGTTATAAAAATTATACAAAATATTTAAATATTTTATTTAAAGAAAATGTTGACATTTACTTCACGTATGCACCTTGCATGTTGATACCTGAAATAGTAAAAATCCTCTCTCTTAAAAATTTTTTTATAGAGATACGAGCTTAAAATTCTAAAATTAGAAAATATTTTAACATTATGTGTACATTGTTTTTAGATTCTGAGCGAATCGATGAATGTATTTTACAATAATGTGTGCTTTATTAATACTTTTGTTTATTTTATTTTTTGGGTCTGTGTAAACGACAAGTAGGTAGTCGAATTAATGCTTCGATTTTCAACTTCAGTATCATGTTCGATGGGATAGTAAATCTAGTTGGTGCATTGGAGAGGTTTTAAAAATTTTAAATTACCAGTGTTTTCAAAAGCACAGAGAAAATTAAAAAAAAATTGAAGAAAAATGGGAAATTTCCTCAAAGTCGGTTTACGAACAAATAAATTTTGGTTTTTGGTATTTCTCTAAAACAAATTACCGAAATATTATGATTAGTTTTGAACTGTGTTTTTTTCTATAGAAGTAAATACAATATTATCGTTGGGTCAAGAAGCTTGAAAATGTAATAAAAGGCTCCGAATATATTGTTACAATGGCAATTGAAAAATATTAAATATACATAGCCACAATTTTTTTATAAACATTTCAAGTTCAAATTTTGAAAAAATACGTAAAAATCATGAAAAGTGCAAATTATTTTGAGTTAGAAATTCATAAAAAATTTTATTAAAATTTATAAAAAAATTAATACAATATTCCTAGTAAGTTTGTCTACCTTTATTAAAAAAAAAAAATATGTGATGAACTTTGAAGTTGAAATTTTTGCAATATTGGATACTTACTCGGTTTCTCATGTAGTGATTTCTTAATTAGTTGTATTTTTATAATATTAATGACACTTGAAATTTACACCATACGTTTATTTTATCATTTTCTATACTTGATAAAATTTTCAAAATATTTTGTCTCGTTCCGAATTGTTTACGGACATTTTCGATTTTCAATTTTTTTAGTTTTCACTTCAATAAATGTCAATAAAATTATATTCACTGGGTCAAAATGTTTGAAAATTGAAGACAAGGCTTCTCAAATATCGTTATAAAATATTTAAAATACTTAGTCAACATTTTTTTATAAACTTTTAAAATTGAAATGTTGACATAATTTATCAAAATGAAAATTCACAAATTATTTTGTTGTTAATATATATAAAATGTTCAACTTTTATAGCTAAGGATTAAAAATGTAAAACAAGTTAGCACTGACTAGTTAATTCTGTAACCAAAAAATCTAAAAAATATATAAACACAGTTTTTTTTTATAGTTATTTTAAATTCAATTTTGAACGAAATTACATATTCAATACGTAACCAATAATAACGATTTTAGTTTTTTTTTTTGTAATTTTATTTTATTTTAAATTAATTTTGACTTATTGGCTACGATATCATTATAATACGTAATAACAATATAAAATATCCTAGATGGACAAAATGTCTCCGCTCATAATCGCTTTTGATATACAATGAAAGTATTTTAATTACAGCAACCTACTTGTAGCCTACTGCATAGCAGAGCGACATCCACTTACCAGCTTTTTTTTTTTAATAATTAAAAAAATAATAATAATATGAACACACTTGGAACAATTAAATACTGTGAATTCACCAAATCATACCTAATTGCTAATAGTAAATATCTTTAAAATATTGGTGTCATATAATTATGCATATATCCATAATCCTATATATATATAGGTAGACTAGACAGCTGTCAAGTGTCTAGTTATTTATGAATATTACTCAAGACTTCCTCAATTTAAAAATCAACATTTTGTAATATACGCACGGTTTGTATTAAATATTTATGTCCTTTTTGTAGTATAAATGCAACTTGTAAGGGAATGCAGTTAAGATATTTATGAGAATTTATGTAGGAAATGTTTACAATTTATTAAAAAAAATTAAAATTGAATAAATCTATCTAAGACGTTTAAATACATTTTTAAAGATAATATGTTCATGTGTTTTCACGTCAGTTTATGATATTATAAAAAATAAAAAGCAATTTTATTTCATTTTATGCCATTAAAATATGAATACGGTAGAAAGAAGTTTGTAGCAAAAATTTGTTTTTAGCATGTATCTGAAATACCAACATAAAAGTGAATAATTGTAAATAAAACTAAAGACACTCCTTTATATTATGCTATTTATCATGATTTTCCGTTATTTTTGTTATACTTGAAAAAATATATTTTTACCATGATTTAATTTACGATCCCATCATAAATCAAAATCATCATAATATTGAACTTACATCACATTCAATGAGATTTATCCCGATGAGATAAATATTTTGGAATTTCGTTTTTTTTCTTAAACGAGATATTTAAATTAATTAAACTTACGAATAAGTAGTGACAAGTACCAATACAGCTTTCCTTGGTTGAACTTGAACAATAGTACTTAGTGTAATTATTTCGACTAGACTACATAATTATAATTTATAAATACCCTATAGTTTTAAATAATAGAACTACATTTTAGCTCTCTTGATGGACGAAAGATGGATGAAATAAACAATAATTGACTTTCAGAAAATATATTTATGTACTTGAATATAGACCACAAATTTAATGATAAATGTTATAGGGAAAATACTGTTAAAATGTCCACAGTGGCATATGGTGACATCGGTAAAGTACATATTTACTTTACGGTAAATGTTATTTTACATTTACAGCAGCCTGCAGCTTCGGGTCATTTCCAACATAATATTGCTATGTTATTTTAAAGGCGGTGACTTACGGCCCGAAAACTATGAATTATAATATTTTTAGAGATGGAATGAATGACAAAGACAATAATTGCACGGATTCCGTTCGACGCACCTCAGACTCAATTCTATACACTTGTGTGGTGGCCAAAGTCATGTTAAGTCGTACAGTCTCCACGGAATAAATGTCACGCAAATTCAGTTTGAAAGAGACCCATGAGGAAGGTAATAATACAATGCACTATAGCTAGGGTTTGTTGGGATCTGGGCCAAGATCCAGATTCTCGATTGCCGACTGAGTTATTATATTGCCGTGGATTGTAAAGGGTGCAGCGAGCCGGTGGTATTCGCTGACGTCGGTATGGAAAAGAAAAACTTGTATTTTTGGCACAATTTTTCAACTTAATCCCGAAGAAAAACAACGCACGGCCGTCGACTCGGTCGCGCCCGTTAACAAGATGTAGGTAGGTACTCACGTATTTATACTAGAGCGTATTTGTAGGCAATAATATAATGGTATTCCGAGGAAAGTCAAAACTGATGATAAAAAATATATCGACGAAAATCGAATTGAACGGCAGCCGAATGGTAAACGGCCACGTGGGATTTCTGACGTTCTAGGGCACACTCCAATAATCGACCAACGTGAATAGCTTTTGGACGTCACGTCGAATAAGGATTTATTTTAATCGCCGAAGATTCGAAAACGTCCTTCGTGACACTTATCACAATATCTCCGAGTCGGTACGTGAGCTTAATGGACGCTAAGATTCCCCGTCGACCTAAAACGAATTCTTCGAGGTCGAACTCGGTTTAGTTAAAAAGAAAAAAAGGATTAAATCTTTGTGTTTAACGAAATCCCGTCCGAGGGTTTACCCCAAAACGAACCATATTAGAAGGCATTTTAGCCGATGTGGAATTGAGCTAACTGTCGCCAAACGATACATTAGGTACATTACGTGAAGTCGGATTGCTATAATCAGTATTGGCTGCAGGTTATACCGTCGAGTTTATATTGTAATCACAATGAGCATCGGAGAACGTTTGTAACAAAATTCGAGAACTAGTCACGTACGTAACGTTATCGATACCAATAAATTGTACAGAAATATTTATTGAAACGAAATATTATGAAAATTGTATATATAATATATAGTTTATATAATATAATATAGGTATATATATTTTTTTTTTTTTTTTTTTGGTACACGAGTTTGATTTAGTACATACAGCTTATACGAAATGAATATACCTAGGTACGCAGAAATATTAATGAACAGTTTTTTTTTTGTTTTTATCTTTCTTAACTTTTCCAGCAGCACATTGTTTTCTCGTAATCATAATATTTGGCTTGCAAACTTTTCAACTTATTCTGATATTAAACTGGGCATGAAATATGGAAGTTTCTATCAAGATGTATGGTGCGTAATGCGTATAACGGGTTCTACTTTCATGAAATTCTTATATTTAATTGAAAACAAATTAAAACTATCCTACTAGCTATATAATATTACATGAACCGGAAAACCACCATTGGCATTGGTTTTAATTTTATACACAAGTTATATAGAATTATATTTTTTAAATTGAATTTCAGACGATTACACTGTATTTTATATTAATTGTTGGTTACACCAACCACTATTTGCTATACCGAATGGATGATAGCAGAATGATTCTATGGATTACAACTTGGATTAAGTATAAGCATTGATTATACTAGTATCTATAACCAATGGTGTAAGATATTCTTTTGAATATGAAAAAAATTACTTCTATTTTGTCATCTATGTGTACTGAGTATCCTCCTATGATAACAAAGATAAGATACTAAACAAACCAGGCGAAGGTTGGCATTAACGATTAACCAGTTAAATAGTTAAAGTTAAGTTAATTTTTTTTTTACTTTTTAACTTAACTAGTTAGTTTATTTTCTAATCAACTTATGAACTTAACTAGTTTAATTTACAGTGGAAATACCTTAGCTTTTCTCAGTTGATTTGAAAAAAATTCATCAAGTTAAATACATTTTGAAATTGTTCGCTTATACGTAAATATTACTATATCCAGGGTTTTTGTAGTGTGCAGTGAGACACATCTTGTGCAGTGAGAAAAGTAATTGTGCAGTGAAAATTGTTACTTTGTGTAGTGCATAAAAAGAATTTCAGGATGTTAATATTATTCCATCAAATGGTTCAAGTAAAAATGTCCAGACTAATAGGTTCTCGGCTGAAATACAATTTAAATCTGTTAATTAACAATACGTACGTTTACATTAATTTATAGTTATATGAAATACAATATAATTTAGGTGTATTGATATTTTTAAGTTAAGAGTTTTAAAATGTAGAAAAATCCCAAATATTTTTCGAAAATATGTTTTTCAAACAAAATATATCGTTTTTTTCAGAAATAATGCACAAAATCGCTTATTCACATCGGCTATCATTTATAATTAGCCCACATTATAGTATGAAAAACATGTTTTGATATAAAACCAATAGTCCGTTACACCACAAGTCCACAAGTATAGAATACATTATTAACTATAATTTTTATGCATATTCTGAAATTAATAATTCAATTCTACTCTTTTCATTCACAACGAATAAAGAAAAATGTCTATATATATTATATTTATTAAGTAAGCTTGGTAGTATGACTACAATATGACAAAAGTACCTGATATGAATACTTTAAAAATTGAACAATAAATTAAAATTGTGAATGTTTTTTTTTACGCTATCTGTGTTTTTTTTTTTTACTTTTGTTGTACCTATTCAGTATAAGATATTACTTCACTAAATATTGTATAAAAATACAGAGCACGTGTATCCGGAAATGCAAGTAAAGACGACGCTAAATTAAAGTAATATCAAATATTTTAAAAATACGATGAAATTTTACTTTTTTGAACATCACGCAGTAGTAGGTGTAGGTATTCTTTGTTTAATAATCAGTTGAGCTTCCGTAGTGAAAAACTAAAATTTATTGACAAAATATGAATCACAAATTGAAATATTGTCCTCCAATATAGTCTATAATCTATAGTATAATATGTGGTACCTATATACCTATATACCTTCTTATAAAAACAATTAATGACTTAAGACTTTCCAAGTACATATATTTATGGCTATATAAGTGTAGACGTTTCCGAAAAGTAATTGTATCTTATGCACATTAGCATTTAGATGACTCTACCTGTGCATTTGTTGTCTCTGTCTTACACACGTACAACATGTACAATTTTCGTTCACTACATAGTGTTAGTTTTGATATTAGACTGTATAGTGTATTGACTTATTATCAAATTTCCAGGTAAGAACATTATCTGTGCTTAAGAGTCGGCTTTTATTTGATATAATAATTTTCAAACGAGATAAGAGAATTTTTAATTTGTGATATTTCACTTACTCATATCTTGTTTGAAAATAAAAATATCGGAAAAATCACTGACGTTTAAGCATATATGGTTTTCTTACCTAAAAGTTTGATAAAATGTCAATTTAAAACTAACAGTACCTACAGCATTGTAACTAGCGAACGAAAATGTTCTATGTCGTACTTTTGTAAGACGGAGACAAGAAACGAATTATAGATTTATTGGGAATTGGGATTAACAAGGATTTGCATAGTACAGGTCATATGCAATAGCCATTAACATCAACAATTTATTGATATTTGTTAGAAATATATTATTTTTTACTAACCGATAAAAAGTACAATTAGCAATGCATTTTTTAAAAAAATTGCGTCATTCTACTATTAATAGTGACAGCTAGGTATTAAAAACATTAATAATTAATGACGGCTGGACAATGAATACCGATGTATGAATACAACACATTGGTCAGTTAGTTATTACTTATTACTTATTAATTATTAAATTAGCTATCCTTTATCACATTATCGAGGCAAGTGGATTAGGCATCGTAAAGTGATATTAAACTGGTTGTTATATTTGACACGAATCAGTTGTTTATTTACAGTGGTTAAAAATCTAGTAAAACAAAAATTTTAACTCAAATATTGATAAAAATTTAAAAAATGTCGCTATTAATAGGTATAGCAATATTAACGTTCTCACACAAAACATGATATAATATAAAAAAAATAAGATTTTATATAATAATATGTAAAAATAATTAAAACGCATTCCTCACAACACTAACCTACAATTTATATTGTCACTATTTCCAAACAAGTATTATAGTTTTAATTCGAGAAATTCATTCATATTAAATTTATGGTAAATTTGTATGTATATTAAGTTGCTATATGTGACACATTTGAGATATTAAATTTAAAAATAATAATTATAGACCCAATATAATGTGATTCAGATTCTAAATTAAAAAATTTAAGCTTTAAGGTACTAAATGAATTCCATGATACTATTTAGTATTTACACTTTACAGCAATCATGTACAAATTTTAATTGATTAAATTAATTAATCTTTCAAATAAAATAAATCAATTTCAATTTTGTATTTAGTAGGAAATAAAAAAATAATACTAAAGAAAAATACACCATACATTTTTTTTATTGAAATGGTCTTTATATTGATTTTTTAAACAATTTTTTACGGAATTCATTTAATTGATTTTTTATGTATTTTCAAATACTCTACACCACTTACCTGTTTTGCAAGTATAGATAGAACAATTTAATAGGGTGAAAACATATAACGTGTATTTAACAAATTTAATTATAACAACTTAAATCTGTTCTCCTTTATTTAAAATATTACAAAAGATAATTAGTTTAAGCCTAGGTACTTGCACGTTAATGTGAATTGCTGTTTCTTCTTTTCCACTTAAAGCCACTAAAACATTTGCGTGTCTTTTGTTCTTTGCATTATCGTCATGTTTTTAATATGCCATATTTGTTTTTTGCCTTTCCATTTTTTTCTGGTGTAAAAGCAATGAAGGAATTTCGTTATTTAATAATATTGTAAATATTTATTTAATCTTTTTGTGCGTGTATAATGGTATACCTACTGTAAATTATTAAAATATTATAATATTTAGTATAATTTAACGTAGAAAATAGTATTAATATGGTTTTTTTAATACTGTTTAAAAGTAAAAAACATTAAGTACAACCCACTTATATAGTTACGTACATATACGTCAAAAGTTAAGAATTACCTACACATCTCTCTACTATTTTATCTACACAATATAAATAAAGTAATATGTAATAATTTTTCCTGAATTAAGGAGCACACAGTTGTGCACATTTATTTTACAATCAGTAAAAAATAAAACATTATTACCTCATGATTAATATTTATTCCTTGATTACTCATATTTAAATATTTCAGTTGGCACTCGTGTACCTATAAATACTCGCCGTATAATACCCAAATATTTCCTTACAGCTTTCATCATTCGGCACTTTCAGTTTGCACACTTGACGTATTTTATAAATCACGAATATGTCAAGTATGCTTACACGCTTCAAAATTTTATGTAGCATCTAGAAACGGAATATTACAAACATTTATTCATTATTAATTTTATTCGAGCGGAAAATACGTTATTCCGTGCCACCGCATGTCTATAAATTAATTTTAAACACGGGGAAGTGTGTTACTCTATTTTGGAAACATAATATTATATCTACACTAACCGGAATGATTCATTAAAATGGCTACATTAATTCTTTAAGTCGATTTTATACCTACTAGCTATATTATAGCTGTTGTATAATGTACATATATTTTTCATTTGAATTATGATTACCTACAATTAACGAAAATTCAAATACAAATCGTTTCAGCCGAACTGTACTACTATCAATTGTCCAGTATTATTTTACACATCAAATTATTATTTGTTTCAAAAATTGATATCATTAAAGTCAATAATAATTGTAATATTATTATACATGGAGCTATATTCTAGTAACTGTTGCATTATTTTTCCGTAAGTTTGGTATTTTGACGATTCTATACAATGTTTACTTATTCTTTGAATCATAGTTTAAATCCATCATCAGATTTGGCTTGGTATTTCTTCAATTCAATTTGCTGTATATATTTTTGCCCCTACTATATTGTTACAATGGCATTTGAAAAATATTAAAAATCCTTAGTCACAGTTTTTTTTTATAAGCATTTAAAGTTCAAAAATGTACAAAATATGGCAAAATCACGAAAATTAGTAAATTATTTTGAGTAAAGAATTCGTAAAAATTGTTCTTTTTAAATCTAAGGTTTTAAAATGTAATTCAAGGTTCCTTATAAGATTATTTACCTTTATCAAAAAAAAATGTCTATAAGAAAGTCAAATTAAATTTTTATGAGCGTTTGAAATTCATATTTTTACAACATTGAATATTCACTCGATTTCTCATGTAGCGATTTCCTTAATTTTTTGTAATTCAAAAACGAATAACTGTAGATACATGAAAATTTCACTGAATGTTAATTATATTAACATTTCCTATACACCATACAATTTTGAAAATATTTTGACTCTTTTTGAGCTGTTTACGGACATTTTCAGTTTCTAATTTTTTTAGTTTTTTATTCTATAAATATCAATTAAGTTTTATCTGTTGGGCCAAAAAGTGTAAAAATGTAATACAAGGCTCCTGATATATTGTTACAATATCAGTTGAAAAATATTAAAAATACATAGGCACAATTTTTTTTTATAAGCATTTAAAGATCGTATTTTGACAAAATTTATCAAATTTAAAATTGAATAATTATTTTGTAGTTAAAAATTTAAAAAAATGTTCAACTTTTATATCTAAGGATTGAAAATTTAAAACAAGATTCCACGTAAATAGTTAATTCTGTTACCTACCAAAAAATGTAAAAAATACATAAGCACAGTTTATTTTTATAGTCATTTTAAGTTCAACTTTGGACAAAATTACATAAAAAAAACCTGGAATAACTATTTTAGTTATTTTGTTGTGATCGTGTAATATTATTCGTGGGTACTTGAAACTTCTAAAGTACACTATTATATATCTATGGAGTATGGACTATGGTAGTATCAGGGTTTGTTGTTGACGTATAACGCATTATAAATACCTAATAGATATTGTGATATGATTAATTTGGAATTTATTATAGGTACCTAATTTAGGTAAATTTTTTTAAATACCATAGATAAGTATATAATAAGTCTTATACCTAGACTGACATACCGTCTACGCTCAGAATCGTTTTTATTATACAATGATATTATATCATTGAATTCAAATTTAATACTATCCATTATACAGTGACCCACTTTTAACCTACTGTAAAGCAGAGCACCTTTTTTATTTTGAGTTACATCACAAATATGTCTATAAAAATATTGAAAAATTCAAAACTTAATGTTTTATATGTACCACTTCCAATATTTATAAAAGTATTACAGAAATGTTTTGTTTTGTTTATCACCTAACTAAGTTTTCTTAAGAATAAATAGTACATTATCACAAAAACGAAACATTTTTAACATAAAGCTAAATCTAAAATTAAACTTTTATGTTTTTATGTAAACATGTTTTATACAGCGATGTATCACCATTCAATATCTATATCTACATAATATATGATAATGACAATTATTGTTTAATTGAAAATGTTATTTTATAGTTTTTATTTTGTTATACAATTATTTTATATTAGATCTAATAGAACTCGAGTTCCAAGGTGTCACTAATATGAGGCGTCTTCCGTCATGATTATCAAGTTCTTAATTTTTTTTTCTATTCTCATATAGGTACTGTTACTTTACTAAATATGTACATTGTACAGATTGTGTAAAAAGAGAGAGCTTGATTTATTAATCCTTATAAAATATGTTATTTAAGTAGTAAGATAAATTTTAATTTTAATTCCAATATTTATTATAAGTCTGAACAGCCTTTGTTTCTAAATAATAGTATGTATGTTTCTGTAGTTATTACTTGTATTATATAGTATAATATTTATGTAATAATGTATAGGCACGATAGTGTATGACTTATACTGCACAATGAGATGCATTACAGTAGAACAACGGTATGTTATATTTTATTTGTGCCTGTATCAACTATTAAATAAAAAGAGCTTAGAAATGAAAACTTTATTTTTCAGTGATATTATATATTATGAAATGCTGTCACCAATAAAGTTAGGTTATTAAAGAAGTACAGAACAAGTGCATTCTACGATCCTGATTTTATATTATGTGGACTGTAGGTACCTATTTTATTGCATAAGCCTTAAATAAAATAAAATGTTTTGCTTAATATTTTCTTATCAAATTCGTATGTTCAAACGTACATTTCCAAAATGTAATTATATTATATAAAATATAAATAAAACAAATATTGTGAAATAATTTATTGTAGAAGATTTTTTAATTTATTATAATATGTAGAAAAACAACAATTTTGATTTCGAATTCGAAAGCAATTTAAAATTTTATTTGCATAACAGAGTTAAACCATGAAATTCGTAACTAAAAAAACAAAAATTTCCAAAGATGGATTTTTACAGGAATTGTGTACCTAATCTACTTATTTCTTTCATATCACTTTTAATTGTAGGTTAATAATTCTAAATATCACATTGAATCTAACCTACTATTTAAACCTACTTGTTTTGCATTATTTAGTTATTAATTATTATATTGATCAATATTTGATGTTTACACTACAAACAGTATGGTACTAATAATAGATATACAATAAATAATAATTACCGCAGGTTTCAGTGCCATAACAACAATTATTCCGGTGCGTAATATTGTTATTAATGAATAATGAGTATAAGTTTTATCTTAAGTATTTGGTTTGATCTTATTATAAGCCTTGATTGACAAGCTGCAATATTATATTCGAGGGGTGGTCGGGTGGAGCTCTCACGGGACATATTTTTTTTTAAGTATTTACAATTGTATGGATCATCAATAATACAATTATTGTCGAATTGGCATAAATAAAATAAAACATTATAATATTACCTACTGTCAAATAACATTTCAATAAGTCGATTAATTCGTGATGTGGAAGGAGGAGAGCCCTCTACAGATGAAATAAAATATATAATAAATATAATTATAAAATAATTTTAGGTATTTATTATACACAACTCCCAGCTGAAGATTCAGATATGCCACTGCTGTGATAAACATTGAACATAAATGTATGTTAACTTTGTGTAATTTGTTTTAACAAAAATCAATCGTTATTAAGTATCAGTTTAATAGTTTAATTTTCAAATTCTAAAATTGTAAGTTACTATTTATACATAATCACAATATTATGTTATAGTAATCGAAAAATACCTATCTTTACTTGATGGTGCAAAATTGATGAATGTGGCTGATTGTAGGTTAGGTTAGGATAGGTTATTTGCGGCTTACAAATTATAACTTTATAAGTTACAGGTATTAAACTTGGAAATAATTTATTAGAAATTGGATGTTCATACATATTGTATTCTTCGTAGTACGCAGACACAACTAGGTATTTATATTATTGTTACGACAATATCACTCAACGACAAGTCTTATAGTAATTGTCATTAATTGTTAGAATAAGCAATGTGTATCTATGTGTGAACCTTCTAAACAGTAAACACACACAAAACGGACCAGGTGTTGTTATAATTTGAGAGTCACAATTGTATTATTATAATATTAAGATGGAAGAAAGACGTCAGATTAAAATCAGTTAAAACTTATTATAGTTATTACAATAATGTTACATTAGTATTATAGGTACGAAATATTACGTCTATGAAGTATGAGATCCTGATCAAACGACATTTTATTATAGCATACAATTACAAATCACATTAGCAACATTTATTACTTTTGGATAAATTACATTTAATTAGTTATTTTTATAATTAGCTATAATATACATTTATGCTTAAAAGGACACAAACCTTTGCTGTCTCCGTCTTACAAGTGCGTAATATAGCAAATTTTAAGCTCAGAAAATCACGTTTAGCTCCGTATTAGTTTAAAAATTAGAGTGAATTGACCTCCTACAAAATTTAAATGTATGATTATTGTCTAGGGCATCTCTTAGGATTTTTATTATATTTTAATTTTAAAGCGAGTTATTAGTAATTTTAAATAGTAAATTGTTTGTACATCTTAAAATACTTATAACTCGCTTTAAATAAAATATAATAAAAAGCCCATGAAATGCATAGATAAATAATAGTACCTTTAAATTTTATAAGAGTTAAATTCTCTATAATTTTTAAAGTAACGGATTTAAACTTGATAATATGCCGAGCGTAAACTTTGGTATGTTACGCACTTGTAAGACGGAGACAACAAATGTCAATGTAGCGTCCTTCTTAAAAAAGAAAGATTTTTTTATTTTAAACTAAATTGCAGTATAGTTGATTTTTATGAATACAAATTAATGAATTTAAAAAATAATAACAATACCGAGTTATATGAATATACCATATGAACCGGACTAGGAAAAATGGCCGTATGTTTAAAAGCTTAATAGTTATATGGTATTTTCAAATAGACGTGTTATGTACAAGTCATAATAACAATATGGGTTTACCGAGAGCGAAAAATAATGGGAAACGGCTTCATGCTTTCTATCTGAGTCGCGTCGACGTAATATGTATACGCTGTTTATCCAACGTCTTTGAAAAAAAAAATTTGAACATCGATATCTATAAAATATATATATATATATATATTTAGTCCACCCCAGAAAAACACCTTTCTTTGTATTTCCCATTTATTTATATTTTTTATACGACCGAGTTTTCTTTTGTTTACACAAAATGTCTTATATCTTAATATAATATGATTATTAGGCAACAATAAGTAATATTAATAAAAAGTTACTGTTATTTTGATGATGTAAACTTATATTAATTGTAGTTAGTTCGTTGAGTTCGTTCTATCTAAATATCGTATTGAAAAAAAATCTGCATAGTTCACCATCATATTTTTATTTATATAACTTACGTGTGTAACAACATTTAAACAAAATTAATTTTTTTTCTTTAATGTTTGAATATTTCAAAAAGTAGTGTGAATGAATTAATTCTATTACGCTGATAATATTATAATGTACTTATATAGAAGTCCGCAATTACCTTTATTATATTTATTTAAATTAAATATTTTTTTAGGTTGCTGATTATATTAGTAACTGTTGTGTAAGTTTGTTGGATTAAAAAAAATAATGCCTAATTAATTACAGCAATATAATAATACAATAGGAAAGACATACATCATCCAACTCGATATATCAAAAAATAATTCTATTATTGACAAATTAACTATACACAATCGGTCGATACATTTTTTTTTGAATGAAACCTTATTTAAACAAAATTAACAAAGACCAATAACATTTAGTAACTTTAATTATTTGGCACTCATTCACAATACTTAGAAACCAAATTTAATATTTATTTCTATTATTCTTTCATAAAATAAATAAAAATGTCATCGATATAGATCACATTAAACTAACCTAACGATTAATAATAACAAAGAAAATTAGTACTTGTATGAAAAAAAGATATTTATTGTAATAATAATAACCATGTAAGTGATGCTGTAATAATAAAAAAAATCTTTATATTTTTTGTTAGATAGTGATTAGTTATTACTTATTAAGGTATTAAGTATTTATAGGTCTAATTCATCACTTCTATAACACAACTTTAATTAGTCTGTTGGATTTGAACAAACAAAATGGCAAAACCAATTATATTTTCTAATTTATATTTAATTTAAGTTATAAATTAGCAGCGTAATAGTGATTATTGAACAATACAAATATAATATATGAGTTTGAAATTAATCATTATGATTAATATAATAAATTGTAATTTAAAGGATCACAATTTACAATAGGGACAATATAACGTGGGTAATAATTATTATTGAGGTCAACAAGTACATGTATTTTGAAGACGTAAAGTATTTTTTATAGTAAGCGCTCATTAAAAGGCAAATCGCCCGATATCTCGCTAGAGGATCTATGAAAATTAAATGACCTTAGATAAAAAGTCATCCACGTAAAATAATAGGTTCGAGCAGAAAGGATACACGGAAAGCCTTACCGGAATAATTGTTTGGGTTATAATAACATTAGTATTCAGGCCGGAATTTTGGGTATGGCACTCGTTCTGCCCTGTGCAGATGATAAGCCTCGAAAAACAGTGTTCACTGTTCAATTCAATCCTCCATAAACGATTAAAACATACAATCCTCTTCTACTATGTTTAAATATTTAATGTCACTGGAGAAGTAGACACTTGTCGGCCAGCTTATTATTATTAAAATAATATACAAAAGATTTAAACTAATACGTGTTTGGTTACAAACGTAATATATTTTTTTAAATATAACAAATACTCTAATCGGATTTCCATCCGTTTTATATACCTACACAAACACAGTGCATTGCCTTACTGTGCTTCTACTCGTATAATACACCCACTCATCTATTATAACATAGTGAATAATACTCTTTTACTCACTTACTCCCAAAAAACTTTTATACTTATAAACCGGTTTTAATACTTAATGGATTATACTTTTAAAACATTTACATCAATTAATCGACTATAAATTAGGTACTTCAAACTTTTGAGCGATATGAAAATATAATTTTATAGATTTATAAGTACCTACAAAATATTAATATTTAATATAGTACAATATTACAGTGAAACAATATTATTTACATAAAACGATTTTAATTTTGAAGTAATATTATAGGTAATACTATTTATTATATTATGTGCATGTTTTTTGACAATATATTCACAATCATAAAATGAATATTTGAATCTTATAAGAACCAAGATATTAAAAAGTCATAAGAATTTAAAATTCCACATTCTAATTTTTCTTCCTTAGCTACTTGAAGCTTTTAGGGCAATATAAGACTATTATTCTTTGCCTAAGCTCTATATTTTATAATATCTTGAGAAATTTTAAATTCTCGGACACCTCGTCGAAAGCTTTAACACTAATCTTAAGTGTTTTTGAATATTATATTTACGGTTTTACCTAATAATTATAATTTAAAATAAGCAGTATAATATATACACATAAACATTTTAAATAAAAATGTATTTTATTTAGTTTTAAATTCTATTATTGTTTAACATATTATTTTTATTGTAATTCAAAAAGGAATAAATTACAGTAGACGTTGAATTTTCACCAAACAATTTATAAAAGGATCTTCAATAATTCTATACACACGAAATAATTTCTATATATATTTTGGGTCTTTTTAACCATTTATAGACATTTGTAATTGTTTACTTTTTTAATTCGTTTTCAATTCATATATTTTATAGAAAAAATGTTCTTAGTCATAAAACCCGAACGTGTAATAAGGAAATGTATTGCTCTAAAAACAACCATACATTTCCAAGAATCCATCGTCACATTTTTTTTGATAAGTGTTAGAAGTTAAATTGGATATTTAAAATAATTATTTTTCTCAAACAATTTTTGTTATTTTTGTAATTTTAAAATTTGTCGTATGGTTTTATTGAAACTTTTTGATGTTACGTACCTATTATTATTATTTTTTATACATACCTAATGAAATTTTAAAAATATTTAAATTAATTAAAAGCAATTTGTACCACGAATCTATTTATACCGTTCTACTAAGCAATAGCCTTAATGATTGTATTCCATTATTGACTTATAAATTGATAACAATATCTAATATAATATGATAATAAGTAATAACCCAATAATAAGTATTATATAATAATATTGCCTACCATAATATGCGATATCCTTGTCAACAATTATTACAACTTATCGTATTACTAATAGATAAATAAACTACTCATAGTAGAATAAATGAATACTAAAATATTTTTAGAAATATAGGAGTCGATTTTTGTATAATTTATTTTACAAAAGATTAAGTACTGAAATAAAATTTAACACATCCATTACAGTGACCTACTCAATGACGAAATACACTCGGAACCTACAATTGTATAGTGTATACAGCAAAGTGACTTCCTCGGCTTTTTAAATATCATTATATACTTTAAAATTATCTTTTTTTACCAACCTATACAAATAAGTTAAATTTATTCACACTAAAAATTATAATAAAACACAGTGAATTATGTTTTAAGGAGGCACGTGAATCCACAAATGAAAAATTGGAAGGGGTAGACACAATAAATCTTTTTTTATATTATGTGCGGTTATGTTTTTAAAAAATCTACGTTTAGTGAAATGGGTGTTATTATATTATATTTATCTAATAAATCTAAATATTCATTTTAATATTTTGTTTTAGTACAAGTGGGGAAATAATTAATAACATACGGCTTACTAATTTTGCATACATGTACAAAACATATCGCATTGACAACTCTACAATATGAATCATGACTATACATCAACCACAGTTTAAAAACCTTAGATTAAATAGAAAATCTTTTGTTTATTTTAGTAGCCTACGAATAGTACTCATGCGGGCTATACATTATAATTAATATGCCATCTACTTTCAGACTTTTGTCGGACCCACCTCAGTTACTCATTATAAGCATAACTAAAGTATCAGCGATCTTCTTTTATCTTATTTTAGTGTCCTTTTCTCTAAACTCCGCTCTTTTAAACATACACAATACGCTTCCTCCTGCCCACCATACATTATGTTTATTACATTTATGTAACTATACTACTGGTAGTTCTGAATTTGTCATAAAACATATTACGAACTCTATTATTCTGGATTTAGTATTTTAGTCATTGTTATTCAATTATTTTCGTTTTATGATTCTATTTTAATTTGGTTGTAATAGTTATAAATCTTTTTATTTGTAATTATTTATTGTTATATGTTGGTAGACTCGTATATAGTATTATAGTGTGTATTCATACGATGAACACGATATGATTTACCTGTACCATGATAGTATCCCATAGAATTCAAATATTTAATACTAATATAGTAATATCTCAACTACTTATGCTAATTTGAATAAAACGTAGGTATTTGTATAGTTGAAAGAACATTTCAAACAAATAACAAACAATCGATAATTATAAACTCAAACAAAATGATCAATTTAACTACGCGTCAAAATTTTTGTAAATTTGTAAATTATTTTTTCAGCTGCTATTTATTTTCTTATATTTATAGGCTGATAACTATATAGTCTCAAGATACCTAAAACACATGTACTACCAACTGCTGCAATTCGAATTAAGAATTTTCAAAGAGCTTGCTGTTTTTAATGTTACATTGATTTAATTACATTGCAATAATAATGTTCTACCGATGTTTAATTATTTTTAAAAAATGCAATATTCAATGGTATACTTTTCAATTTTTTACAAAGACAATTCGAAGAGGTGCAAGATCATCTTCAATATAATTTTTGGGCTGATTATAAGATAGCCGTAATTTTCAATCCATAGAAAATAGTGCTTAAAATTATGACACCATCGTGCAAAATCTAAAAGAATTCAGATATAAATGATAATTTATTACAGCCATAATTCCATATGTTTCATCGTTAAAAATCAATGACATCATTGAAAACGAGTTAAAGTTATTATCCATTTTTAAATAACTACCTTTCGACTTTCGAACAGCGACTATTTTCAGAGATTATAATATTATGTTGAACAGCACAAGTATTTTACTATTTGTACATAGTTTATTATACGTGTATAAATCAATAATGTGTATACAATAAAAAAATTATATTGATCTTCAGTAAAACAACATATATAAATATTGTGAATGTTTGACAAAAAAATCAATGGTATCAATTGAAAAACAAATATTCCTGCAAAATAACGATAAAAAATATATTCATGTCAGTGAAAAATGATTCCAAAAATATGATATATTTCTTAGAATAATATTATGGCTGCGTAAAGGGGCATTGATCAAATAAGAAAAATGACAATATTTGTCAATATTTGTCAATAGATGTTATGTTAAAAAAAAAAACATTATCCAAATAACTTTACTCTTTCGATGTAAAAACTTACTAACGTAATAATGTAGACATTTTCGATTTTACAGTTAAAATTAGTTTATGCTTAGGATTAAATAATATATATATATAAATGATTTAGGGTAGGTACTTACACAACATGAAAAAAGTTTTAACTCCAATATTCTTACCGAACTCGACAAAAAGTTAATATTTACACAACGGTAAACGAATAATAATGATAACGTATTATAATAATATTTATTATCAAACAAAACGTTCTTAAATTACTAAAAAGGTTGCTCTCGTTCAGATTTCTCTATCTGTGCAAAAAAGTTATAGATAGGTACTATTTAATACTAACAGATCGCATTCATATAACTCCTAGTATAATCGTCGCCATTGTTTTAAATTCATAAAATGTTTGTGTCAAGCTATAATAATAGGGTTTAATTTCTGGTATTAAGGGGATACAAAATTGTGTTTTTTTTTTAAACTGGCATACTCTAATTCCAGCTATTAAATGGGTTTAAGACCTTAAATTATACATACGATAAAGTTATTAAATATAATCGTACAATATTTAAATATTAAAAAACATATCCTGAATTAATTGAACAATAATATTGAAAATATATTTAAAGCCTGCGTTTTTAAAAATTAAATTAAAATTTCCACATAGGTTAAATTGTTTTGATGATTATTTTTAAGTAGCTTAATACTTAAAATAAAATTTTTCCGAATAGATAATTGTATTAATAATTTAAAACTAAAGGGGGTATATCAACTTTATATCATTAGTATTGTACACAAGGTTATTATAGAAACCATACTATAATATTCACTATAATCGAATCAGAATTTGAGCTACATTAACATTAATAATGATATTTTATTACTAAAAATAAATTTACACAATGTAATAAAATTCATATTACAGAGTATCACATTATACAAGTACCTACCTATCTGTAATATCTTGGAAGGTGTCCGAGTGGTTATAATAACTATACTTTAATTATACAATCATTTTACTTTATTAACATCTTTACATAAAATAATATGAATAGGCTCACATGTCATGTGTTGAGCATACATACAATATAATACAATATAATAGTAAATTACAATAAGTATACAACATTCTTTTTGGTTAGGTTATTATCACTCACGTTATCACACTACGTATACGATTTTCATTAAAATCTAATATCTAATAATGCGTGCGGTAGCATATATTAAAATGTCAAAAAAACTTAGGAAACCAACAAATTATTAATTTAGATACTGTTGTTGATCTTTTGGGCAATTCTTTGGTCATTATGATTATTACCATTTCTATCAAGTGTCAATGAAATGTATGTTGTTGAATTATTTTAAACATATCAATATATTATTGTAATATATAAAATACATATTTACTATTTCTACATATGACATATCTTACAACTTCAAATGTAAACATAAACACAAACTTCTTTATTTAAAAAATAATTTAAAATAAAGTCTTCATCTATCTACATATATACCCTATAATCTGAATTATACAATTATAATATAAAGTAGGTATAGTAAAGATTTTAGGTAAATGTAATTTTTTTGTTTATTACTTTTAGCTAACACTGGGGGGTCCAGGGGTCTGATCCGGCTAGACCGGAGGGCTGGTTATAATATAAAGTAGTAAATATAATTTTTTTTGTTTATTTAAATATTTACCAATAGTTACAGATAATAAAAGAGTTATTAGGTATGTTTTTTTATCATTTTCTGTATTGATGTATATTTATTGTCATGTCGGCTACTAAAGCTATTATAATATATAAATATAAAATGAGTAACAGCTATATCAGAGGAACAATGTGTGGTTGAGATTAATATACTAAAAAATTACTTGACCAATTTTGACAAAAAACAATTGAGAAAATTTCAACTGGAGCAAGCAAAACTTAAACTATAAATAGATAGATACATTATAGCAGAATGTAGGTATTCTATTATAATATAGATATAATATTATATAGTACTATATAATTATAGTATTATTTATATATATTATAGTATTATTATGGTCTGCTTCCCAATATCTAAAATTATATATGATTCCTATCGCAAATCACAGATCTTTTTGTTGAATTATTATTTTACGAGGTGATTTTTTTATAACTAAAAATGATATATTTTTGTGTTTGTAAGTGTAAATTTCTTTTGGTTATAGAACAAAATATTTATTCTAATAGGATTAGTCACATGTATTTGGTGGTCAAAACAATCCAATTGACTGGTTTTTGAATTGTGTGCACCTTACATTAATGGGTTTTTATTAAGGGGTAAATAACTGGCCTTTAATTTGTCACGGGCAACGTCGTGAAGGATCAGCTAATATTGCAACAAAGTGTGAAAATGAAATAAGTAATTTTTATGTCTAATATAATACTCATACTAATGCCCCAATAAAATGAAGAAATTTAAGTTTTGAGTTTTAATGGTTATAAAATATATAGAAATTTAAAATAATGAATATATTAAAATATAAATAAAATTTGTTATATTTAATTTACAAGTGTGTGTTTATGACTTTATATGTTCGTTTCCATTTATACATTTAAAATAAAAATAAATAATAACAAAACGTAATAAAATGTACAAACATTATTTTAAAACAATCGCGTAGCAAATTAACATGTTATACGGGGATTATAATTATTATGTTATAATTAACGAATAAAATGTTGTTATATTATTATTTACACTTTACAAGCTCATAAGTTACACCCAACAGGGTTAATAACTTAATGGTGGTTGGTCTTTAGCCTTTGCAACTCCTTTCTAAAATCTAAATAAATTATACAACATTTTTCATAGAGTCAAGATTTTTAATTTTATATCTCATATTTTAAAATGTTTAATATTTATACTCATAAGTTCATATTTTTTTATAATAATAGTCATTTTAAAAATTTCTTCATTGTTAAAAAAAAAATAATATAAGAATAACTTTTCACAAATTAAAACTGTAAACTTAAAGATAGTATTAGTGTTGTTTATTCGAGTATACAGTAGCCAGAAAGACTAAGTCTTTGAAAATAATATAGAAATACCACAATATTTGTATTTAATATAGGTAGGTACCTAATAACAAATGTGTCATTATAAAATTCGGTAGGTAATCATTTAAATAAACATCAAAACAATTTTAGAATTATTATAACTGGAACCTATACTAATTGTTAACAACTTACAACCCACAATCAATAGAAGTGAGAACTCATCCACATATGTTGTCAGTTGTTCACTGTCTTGACACTCTTGCGCAGTTGTAACATATCAAATCTACCGGAATCGGATATGTACCTAACGGATTATTTCTACAGTTTATTTATAGTTAATATTGGAGCAAGTTTAAATAATATTAATTTTAATTTTAAAGGAGAATATAAACTGGGTCTACGCAGAGAGTTTCTTTATATATTTTTAACTGAGTAATTTGAATTTGAAAAAAAAAGAAGTAGGTAGGTATGTAAAATACTTTAATTAATTTTCAAATATAAAAATATGAAAAAAATCCACCTTTAGGGCATAGTTTATATTTTCTTCTAAACATTCTACAATATATTAAATGTTACTCTAATACCAGCTATAAATAGTAGTAGGAAGAATTCGGAACGCAGATTTGCTATGTACACGTGTGTAAGACAGGGTAAACACATGTGGGCATAGATTAGATAGATAGTGACTTGGTCCTTCTACACCGTACTTCTACTGTTTACATTATAACTAATGTACTGTTTATCATTTTGAGATCGTATTATCATGATATACACTATACTGCGTAGATAATACCAGTTGTGTAGGTACTTCTAGATCCATAGGAGCAAATCGTAATCGTCACACAGAGAATTGAATCTATAACGATATGCTAACATACCTACTGACATTAATACAATATATTCTGTTACAGCGTTAATGCATTTCGTCACTAAAGCTACAACGAATTTGATCTGTGCTGTGTGGTTATTCTTTTATACAGGAAACGTCATGACGTATTATTGTATTAATATTCATATTTTTTAAAAATACTTTTGAAATGTATTTCAAATATTTATGTAAATTCTTGAATAAAAAAGTACATAAATATGTACTTAGACATTGAAATATGTTTTCGCATAGTGTACATGTCATGACGAAGAATTCTACTACATTATTAAGTATATTGTAAATTGTATAAATATTAAAAAACAAAATGCAGTAGTCGCCGCTTATTGATCTCGTGGATAATTGACTCGTTTGCCTGTATAATAGATTCAAACAGACCAGGTAGTCCCAATTCGCACAAATGCTAACACATAGAAAAAAATTCGTTTATTGGACTCCGAAATCACTAAATTCTTTTACTCAGTGTCAATTTATTAAAATACATAATTGGATAGATACCCAACTGAAAATTATACATTACTGAACATTTGTATAGATATTTCTCTAATTTTAAGATACATAATATTATGTAAGTTCAATGTAGTAAATATAATGAAATAAATCATAAATAGGTAAGCAATAAAAAAATATATATATTTTTATTGTTCACTCATAAATCTTTTTATTCTTCCTACATACATATAATAATATAACATATTTTAATTCTAAGGGAATTTTCCCAATATTAACTCATTAAAAGACTCAGATATTAAGTCCCAGAGTTAGTCAAATATGCCGCGATCTATTGTATATAACCTTGATGCTTAATGGTAAAATTACCTGTACAGATATTATGTTTTGTTACAAAAAACCTTACAAAACATTCAAAAACGCGATGAATTAATTATGTTATAACTTAAAAACGTTTTAATACCTACCTATTTATTACATTTTCGATCCCTATATGATTATGTAATATATTATCCGAGTTATTATAAAATAATACACAAATAACATAAATCATATAGGTATCCTACCCAATTATTGAATTATCATTACCTATTTAGTTTCATTAATTTGTTTAATATGACACCACTTACATTGTATTTATAAATGTGTAATTAATGACTCAAAAATACGGAGACGTATGCTCATATGTTATAGTTTTTAGGTAAATACAATTTTATGATTTTTGTCATAGTCAAACATAGATTATTTTAATTAAATGACTAAATATCGTGACAGAAAATTAGCTGTAAATTACTCAACGGAATTGAAAATTTAAACGTTTAATTTTGGCACATGGGACACATTCCAATAAAATACATTTTAGTAGATTCAATAAAATAATATAATGTTTATAGACTTAATAATATCTACCTGACAAAAATGTGAGGATTTGGATGATCTGATTTTAGTTTTAGTAAACAGGTAAATGTAGTGTAACATTTATTTGAGATTTAGATTAGATAAAAAAATATTAGTGTATTATTTATTGTTAATCAGTGCACACTTTTAACCATACATTTAACATTTGAAGCTTTCTACGCAACTGGAAACTATAGAGAGGTTTTGAGATTTATAAGTTTCTGCCATAAATAACATTTCTCTGTTTCAAACATTTTTACCTAATTATGTAGGATTTAAAGTGGACCTAAATAGCTAAATGGTTAGAATTTTTCAACAATTGATATCTGATGCATAATATTATGTTTCATTGTATTGTCTGTATAATATTTACATATAGTTTTAATGAAATCTATTATACGAAACAAAATAACATACACGCTACTGTGTATGTATTATTTATAGTTAATAAACATAATAGAAATTACGCTAATCTAACATCTTGTGCCAACGATATTTCACCTACATAATAATATAATTTGCCTGAAAGAAATTAAAGCCGTGAATAAAAATAGCTTAATAAAATAATTATTTGTAACGAAAATGTGACAACTATAATTGACCCACGGGCCACGACTAAATGACTTACGAGTGTGAAAATATGTGAATAATTCACTGTATATTAAAAATGACTTATATTTTATTCGTTGTTGGCTCTTTTTAAATCATTAATTATATTGTGATTAACAAAGTGTATCAAAATAATTAAATGGGCACTGTTATATTATAATATATACTTCAGCTTTGGAGTTTATCTATATGAATATAACCGCCGCGCGCCATGATAAACCATAGGTGCCTAATTGAGTCTTAAACAACATATAAAACGATCCTAAAAGTTTTTGAGTATCTATGCTATTTAAAATATACAACATTCTATAGTAAAGAACCTCAAAATGTTCATACTAAAATTTCTAAGTTCCATCATAACAACACAAACCATAATATAATTTAACTATAAAGAGACTATGATAAATCTCATAAACAGTCGTAAAATCTAATCATTTTGTTTCATATGTGTCTCTCCATAATTCATTCAACTTATACAATTTGACAGTAAATGTATAACACAAATCGAGTGTACACATTACATAAAATTATTCGTAAATCAGGTGAGTCAACAATTCGAAACAACAATACGTCATAAATGTTTTGATTTCACAGAACAGCGTAACAAATGCTGAATTCAATAACAACAAAAACTGTAAAAACTGTAATGGCGTTCAAATGTACAGAACAAATTTATATCATTTAGTATAAATTTAATACAATACCCAAGTTCCTAGAATATTATTTTAAATGTTAAAACAGACATTTTTGTTTTTTTAACGCTTCAAATACATTACAAGAATAATTTTTTGTGACGTTATAAATCTATGAACAAACGGCTTTTGTTCTTTCTCACGCTTTTGCGAATCGCGGACCCATAGGGTCCCTCCTAAACAATATTAATTATATAATTATTCGAACTTTTGCGATTATCGTGGAAAAATTCAACACAAATAAACTTTTACCCATTGACCCAGTTTCCTTTTTCTCAGCATCCGAATGTCAACATATATATTTTATAGCTCCGTGTTCGTGATATTTTTATAGCCATTAAATTCAGATTTCCCAACACATATTTATTACAAAGTGGTCGAACCATAATCGATTAGCAACGAGATATTAGTGGAATGTGAGATAATCTGAGTAAAAATGAAAAAAAAAAACTATGATTTAATGGAGGGTGCAATAATAAAAATTGACCTTACATTTTCACAGAGACGCGGCATGTCGGTAAAACGATACAATAACTATGATGTGATGGCAAAATGTTTCTATGTGATAGTGGTTGGGGGGGGCATTATTATGGAATAGTTCAGTTAATATATCAGTTCTAGAGAGAAGATGGGAGGGGTTTTTTTCGAAAAAAATCCTGGAAAAGAGATTTTGCTGTAATTGTGGCTAATTTGTACGGAACTAGGGTACTATTGTCATTATTTTCGTTGCGGGCCTCGTTAATGCGATAAACAGGATAATATGTTAGTCGGAAAACGACAAATGATTAAAATCTATTTTTTTATTTTTTTATCAAATTCCCCGAAGACCACCGACAGCGTCGACCAATTACAATGGTTCGACTCTTCTAATAAGTAATAGTATTATGGTAGGATTACTGCCACATAAACTCGAATGATCAATCCAAATGATTTATTAATACGAGTTTTAGATTTCAAAGCATCTTGTTTTAAATTTTAACTCACAATATTGTAGTAATACGTACCTATAAGGTTTTATAAAATTAAATTACTTTTTTCTTTGATTATTAAACAACATTTTTGAATTTATTCTTTTACTCAAGAGTTTTAGTCATTATTATGAACAACTGGAGGAAAAATGTTCACAACAAAAAAGCCTTGAACGTAAATTTATAGCGTGTTAAAAATGTTTTTATTTTTCAATCTCTTGTTAACATATTATCTCCAGTAAAATACAATGAAATTTAATAATATAAGCATCTCGTCTCCCGGGGATTCTAAGACAATTTAAATTAAATTATTAATATTTACGGAAAACGTTTAGTAGGTAGTAGGTAGTAGGTACCTACACAATCGCAATGATGACTTTAAATTCGAGACTAAATTTTCTATCGAGACTCGGCTTACATTAAACATAATATAATATGACATTATTTGCTCAATAATTTATTGTCTTTGTCAATATACTGAATTGTTTCAGGTGAGTTTTCTCTGCACTTCACAATACTCTGCTGTCAACAACAGAGTCCTATTCGTGTTTTGTGCAAAATACACAAGTCATAAAACATTGATGATAATCGTGACATCCGAACCAAATGCTTTTAATAGAAAAACATATAGAACCCAGGCTGCAGTATCCACAATATGATTTTCAAAAGCTCTTGTCGACCAGTGTAGATGAAAAAAAAAATGTTCACTGAAAAGTCGTTTCGCATATTTTTATAGAGGAAGCGCTGCAGAGCAGCAAAAAAAACAAAACAAATAAATAAATCCCAGTTTTTTTTTGGTTTTTTTTTTCGTTTTAGTCATGCACCCCGTTTTCACAGGCAATAAACATAATTTACATGGTATTTTTTTTCTACACAACAACCGTTTCAGACTGTTCAAGTTGGAAGCGTTTTCTGGGCCATAAGAAATATGTATATGCGTATATATACTTACATATACTCGTAAGATGGAAAAGTAAAGGCAAAAAACGGGTGTCTGCATTTGTTTTGTTTGGGGCGTTTTCCACGGCAGTTCCGGCAAAGACTCTAACGGTCCATTTGTCAATAGGTAGCGATACGCATATAAACAGCACTACTACTGCTAGCAGGAGTGTGTATTAAATCTCTGCCGAAATGGCTGTGATAAACAAAAAATAAATATAGAGAATTAGGTAACTTTTAGACGGGATATGCTGTTGGTGCCAAAAAGGGCGCCGAAATGTTCCGGCAAAAGCGAGCGTATTATAATCGATAATTCTCAATTCCTTGGAAGCTTTTGTTCTTAAATGTGAAGATTTCATTAAAGAAATACAAAGGCGCGCATTCCGTCTGCGATGGCCTCTGTCTGGACTGCTCGAGTGTCGGCCGGATTCACAATAGGTCGTGCTCCGGTGCACAACGAGACAACACAATCGGAGTCGCACGGTGATAAAATATTTTATTCTTTATTCCGTCAACAAACACGAAAACATTTAATAAATAAATTGTACACAGACGATGACGTAGGTATCTCAAAAATGTGATTCACGCGATGAACGTCATGAAGGCGCCCGTGATGTTCGCGGCCCTTGTGGGTGCACCGATATTGCTTATAATTTACGACCATGATCGTTGAACGTCGTTGGCTCGAGACGGTTGAAAAAAGTTTCCGCCTTGACATCGTCGGTTGCAGCCAACAGTCAAGACAATACGAATAATACTCGGTAAACAATTCGTGGTATATATTATAATATTATATATATGGAAATCAGGCTTGTGCTCCGATCTGCTTATAACGGTGTAATTTCTTTATTTTTTTAAGTTAATTTATA
Organism: Macrosiphum euphorbiae; assembly: GCA_949089665.1. Lineage (NCBI taxonomy): Eukaryota > Metazoa > Arthropoda > Insecta > Hemiptera > Aphididae > Macrosiphum > Macrosiphum euphorbiae. The sequence goes on from CARXXK010000001.1 coordinate 8,659,737, forward strand.
GCATATATGTGAGATACGTTATTATTGTTCAACATTACTTTTAATTATTTATTAAATTCAAATGTATTGAACACTTTAAAGTTTTTTTTATGAAGTTTTTATTTTTTAATACATTATTTTATTTATTTTATAATTTTGTTCAACACATAGCCTTTGAAGACAAATTATACATTTAAATATTTAAGTACCTATTTTTAATTACACAAATGATTTCCTCTGAAACAATATTATTATTATTATTATTTAGTTCACCACGGATATGTTCGATATGATAGGTTAGTTATTACAGTTAAGCAAATCGATCACGAAATTAGTTATCCATGTGCGTTCTCTATTTTGGTCATGGGTGATATTATAACCAAGTCCAATAGTAATAATAAAAACAGTGTGCTCCAACGCAATTTGGTTTCCCAGCGTCACCAAACCACAAAATCGAATTGTTCGATGCCTTTCTGACCCAGCTCACAAGTTCCGCTCGCACAATCGGTTCACCACGTTTTCGGCTGAGGAGAACAAAAGAGTAGTTAAAGATATCTCTCGTAAGTCATCAGTCGATACTCGATATGGACCAACCTATATCTATCAACAAAAGTGTCAACTCACGCACTAAACCTATATATTATATTTTTTTTAAATAATCATTTTAATGGGTTTTTAAAAATACTTTGGTACAAGTGTACAACTCACGGATACAAACCTATCACCACTGTTACGGCCTTGTAGGGTTATTATAAGAACTCCACACCACTCTCTCCGCCATTATTACCAAGCCGAGCTCTGACCAACGCGAAGAAATGTCGTGATAATTTTATTATTTCTCCTCTCTCTCTTCGTACTAGTTTATTGTGATTAATACAAAATTGTTTTATTATTATTTTGAACTTCCCACGCACACCACAAACGTATTGAGTTCATATATTACATATTTACATACGTCTTCACTCTACGAAATCTAAAGTACTAGTATTATTCTATAGTATAGATGAGCTATTAGTAGCAGTCTAATCTCTGCAACGATTAAACCTCGAGGACATTTGCCACGGAGAGAATCTGATTGTATACGATTCACCTTTTTGAGAACACGATCGTCAATCACGTGTATTTGTTGAATAACAAAGGAATCCCTTAATACGATACCCGTTCGTACTTAAAAGCAAACAGACTAGGTAAGTACCTCAAACGTAGTCAATTTTTAATGAAACAATTTTCAAAATAGCACGACCAGATTACAATTATTTGACAGGTTAAATATAAACTAACAATGTCTTGGGGGTGAAAATTAATTAATTTTACTCAATAACCAGTCTTTTAATCAAACAATACTTTTAAATAAATTTAAATAATTGTCGTTAAAATAATTCAAAAACAAAAAAAATATTGTATGTATAAATAATTTGACTAGCCAAACTCGCAATAAATAATTTAAAATAAATATTTTCTTTGAAACATATTATATGAAACTCAAGACAAGTTGTCATATAAAAACACTTGAGTGAATTTTATATTTTTATGTATTTCATCTGAAGAATAAATGCGTTTTAAATCATATAGAATCTCTTAGACCCAACACATTTTTGCCATGGTTTCAACTTGGTTATGTTGGTATCATTACACGGAGGATCGGTGAATCGTGAATGAGCACTATACATGTAATTGATCGTTGTATATACCGTGGAAGTTTTCTGGACCATTTATTTTTCTATAGATTTATAATATTTTAGCAATTATAGAATTCTTACAATTCGCCAACATAGAACAAAAATAAAAATTCAACGTGCTAACTCGTGTCGTGAAAAATATACCACCGATAAGCACCGTACTACGTGGCAACCAGTAGGCACCCATATTATTGCTATGATAGCCATGACTTGGTTACCCTCGAATATTAATTGACTTGAGACAATATCTAAATGAAAATGTATCTTATGCTACCGTACATGTTGCACAAGATATTCCGGAATAGTGATGTATTTAAACGAGCATAATGTTCGAATGGAGTACCTCGCCACATCGAGGTGAGAGTATGAAGAGCGTATTAGTCCTTCGTGGTACTTCGTAAACTATGTGGTAACGTGGTTAGCTTGTATTCGTTCCGTCACCGTTCTCCTATACAATACCGCAATCCATCACAACATGGTGCCATGAAGCATCTCTGGAATAATCGTCGGTGGCTTAATGTGGTCTTGTGTTGATGAACATGGCTGGTAATAATTTGATTGTAGAGTCCGAGCATTGTTGGACAATAAAGTCCAAGTATTAGTGGTCTAGGACAATAAAGTAATAACCGTGCACGTATAGTAAAAATGGATAAGACACTTTTAGAAATGCTATGTCGAATAACGATGGTGGTTCTATATGAACCATGCTGTAGATCGCCTGTTTTTTGTTTTTTTTTTTTTTTGTTTACTGTAAGTAAATTCAGTTATTTGTATAACCAAACTTGTGCGTCTACACATAATTATAATAACAGTTTAGTACGATTGTCTCAAACGGTGTGTGTTTTCTTTACTATAGCCATATGAGTAGAAGCCGTTTGTCTCACGAAATGGTCGTTCTACGGTCACAGTTATGGTAGTTTGTCTATTATCTGACAAGTCGACACTTGCTAGCTACACAGGATAATGGTGAAAACGAGTAAGTTTATATTGGTTGTAAGACCCCGTGGAGTGCCAGCGGGTTCTCGTCGTTAAATGGCTGGGTTGAAAATCGAATTAGATAGAATTCAACACAGCTAGACCGGTTATAAACTATTAACTCGTAGGCAAAACATCTCCCTGATTTTATGGACGTTGGGTCTTAGGTCTGAAAGATTTTAGAATCAGATAAATTGTCAGCCCCGCATGGTTCTTATCTGTTAGTGTGATATTTCCAGTCGTCATGAGTCCACCGCGAATTCAATATCGTTCAATATATCTGTACAAATAAACTAAACTTACCTCAAATTAACACGTGTATAAGCAGTAATCTTAGAAATATTTAGGTATTTCAATTCAATTCAATTCAAAAAAAACTATTGCATTGCACAAATAAATACAAATGTTAAGTCAAATAACGTAAGAAATATTATTTTCATAAGGTTTAATATAATTCATCTATAATAGTACAGATTTAATTGGTTTATATAAACTATTTATGTACTGCCTACCTTCTATCATAATGTATTATAATTTACAAATAGACCTAGCAAACATTGAGATGATTCAATAATCGGTATATTATATCATCTAACCGTAATAAATACATATATATATTTACTTATAAGTTATAACTCACAACTTCAATCATCATATCAGTAAAAATAACACAATAAAATAATAATATTATTCCAGCTATAGTATGGTATTTTACATTAACATAATGTAACCAAACGCCAGCACGTATTGTATTTTAAGACAATAACAAATATATACATTTCAAAAAAAGTTCTGATTCGAATTTAAGTAAAACGGTAATTTCTGAAATGTTATCTGAATATCACAAGTTTTCCGAGAAATTATTTTAAGGACTTCTCAAAATTCTTTCAACACTTGATTAACAGTCTAAAATGTTGTTTAAGGACTCTGTTTATCCAAAAAATACTCACAAAAATTATTAAACATGATTTTCAAATCAATGCATTTCTATTGCTTTGATCAAAACCTAAAATTAAATAAACGTTTTATCTTTTTTTTTTTCAATATGAAAAAAATATATTTTCCTTGAAGCTTTTTTATTTTATATTTGAGTTCTGAAATTTTACCGAGTTAATAATTAAATATAATTTTCAACATACAGTTAATACAAAAAATATTTCAAACGAACAAAATATTCAAAGTATCGTACATAATAATCTTTGTGAAACAATATCAAAAGATTCAAACGAAATAATCTAAATGTCATGTACACGTAGTTATAAGTATAACCATTGATTATATTACCTAAATAACTAAGTTATATATAACTAAGTTGAACAATTTTTAAATAAATAGATAACAGTCATTATTCATAAATTATAATGTTACAACTAATTCATACGTACAATAATAATATAATTTATGAATCAGAGAAATTAAGAATGAAATAAAAATAATTTTTTTAGTAAAATCTTAATTTATCTAGTTTGTAATATCATATAAATGTTAGTATAATATGTGGATTGTGCATTGGGAGTGCACCACAAACTAATTTTTTAAGAGTCAATATATTAATTATTATTATTACAATAAAGAAGAAAATATAAGAAAAATAACAATTTCATATTATAAATCTATTCTAATACTAGTTAAAACTTATTTTTAGGTTATAAGTGAGTTCATGTCAGTGCCATTATTTGTTTTTATGTAAATACGAGAGTATAATATTCAAAAACGTTTTCGCACGAAAAAGAACCACTCAATTTAAAATCAAGAAGCCAAATTTGTACGCAATATTATGGAACAAGCTACAACATAATATTATTCTGTGTAGTAGTGTATTCATTGTATGATATCATCAATATAAAATACATTCATCGCCCCACTCAAAATCTATAATCGATAATATTTAAGTTTAAAAATATAAAAATAACTAATTTTCATTCCATAATTATTTGTTTGTACAAATGATATGAAAAAATAAATAAAAATCCTATTGTCACAGTCAATAATATTTTCTAATATATCATAAATTGTGTGTATAAACTGTGCTTGAGTGGTTATTTTTTACCCGGTACAGTTTTTATATTATACAAAGAATTTACGGATGTGTGTCATATAGAATATAGATTATAAAAGCCAATTATAACATATCAAGCATTATTAACTTAATTATTGTAACTTAAATTATTTCAAAATAATAACCAACTTAATACTGAATGTACAAAATAATCAGATAAGATCTATTACAAATTACAAATTTTTTAGATATAGGTATATAGAAAAAAAAAATTCCTAAAATTAAAACTATCTCACATTAAATTATTCTATATTATATAATATTATAGAACAAGCCCCAATTTAGTAAGCTCAATAGTATTTTGTAGAATATAGAAAATATAATATTAATGTGTTTGAAAAATATTTCAGACATTTTAATGGATACTAATTTACAACCAAATGTAGATGTCACACTTTACATAACTAAAATATTTTCTAGAAAAAAAATCAAGAACAAAATAAGAGAAATAGAAAGTTGGGTAGATTCAAAGTACGAAGTTTAATGCAAGAAAACCCTGGCGGGGATTATAATAAGTGTTTAATGGAATAAACCGAGAGGGAATTAGGATCGGAATTATAATATACTACCTAATTAAGAAAATAAATTGAAATTCAGAATGTATTAAAATTATATTCTATTTATTCACACACATTATGAAAGCAAGCTGAAAAATAAAATAATCGGAATTACTAGTGACTGTATTCAAAATCAAATTACATTAATGTGAAAATGATAAAAAAAAATTTCTCATGAAGGATTTTATAAGAACGTGCTAAAAAATGTTAAGAACTCTTTGATTGCATAATGTAAACATTATTTTTTGTCGCTATAATAACTACGAGAAATCATCAATTTTAATAACGCCGTTTCCTATGTATTATCCACCTCCGCTATTTACGATATCATTCAAAACAACACTTTTTATTATATATGTATTATAGGTGTGCAATAATATTATATTGATTTTTTTTCCATATCGTTATGGTCAATGCGGCGTTACAAATGTTACAAAATATTACAACGCATATTATCGTCATTACTATAACGATTTCCTTAAAAAAAGATATTACCAATACTGTAATCCTGTAACACTACAATATGGTTCTCATTATCGTTAAACTATTGATTTTAAACAATTACATTTTATAGCATCAAGTGTATTTAGAATAGTTCTAACAATTTATAATTTATTCTCGAATAAACGGTTTAACATGAATAATATACAATAACGTATTCAGTGTAACACTATTATATTGTTTATGTGTGTTTATGCGCTTGTAATAATATTATTATTTATATTACTTGTAAATTATTATTGTAATTCATATTATTTCGTATACGACCGATAATAACGTATATTATATTCATCATATTATTATCATCTGCAATTCTTACCAAACTGATTAAACACAGTAAGATGTCCATTTTGTTATTTTATTCGAGGTAAAAGTCCTAAAATATCGTTTTTATACGGATCCACAGTTGTAGTCGATCTGACTAAACTGGGCTACGTGAATATTATTCTAATGAATATATTACAACTTTCGGGGTGATTTACTTAAATTCTGTTTGTTTGTATCCATCAGTTTCTTGATTTAAAACCCGAAGGTTTGGTCTGTATAATTAATTAGAGCGATGGGCTAGTTGCAAACCACGGACGGAAACTATCACCCTCGAAAATGGATCCGAAACTTCTAGTATTAAATCAACAAACAATAATATAATACACAACGTATAATATTATGGTTACACACTTTCATATTACACAATTCGCAGTCGGTCGAATAATAATGATATTGCATGTATTACAACTTCAGTGGGTGTATAACAGGAAAAATATTTTGCAAGAGTTAACAGTAGGTATGTCTATATCGAACGATTGTGGGCACTTTGCAAATTTTTCGTCCAACGAAAGAGCACACTTGAAAATTCACAACGAACTCGTCGATGACACAAACAACTAATACGACTGATCACACAATTAAGTACAATTAATTAATATTCATATTATGTGCTTCTATTTTGTTATTCCTGCAATTCCCAACGAAATAGCTGCTATTATTGAACGTTTTGAAATTGATTTCTCGTAAAATATAATACCTAATTATTATGGAACGTCGAGCCCATATAAGCATGGATTAAAACACATATGGGTACCCATGGCTATATTATGAATCATGATGACTATGTTAAGTTAATTAAATCAATTTACACTGAATATTATACCTATATAATATGTTACATAGTTATACAATAACATACACAGAAGGATTTTTTTTTTTTATCACAAACTAGTCAATTTCTCGGTTAATGAACAACTTTTCTTTTACATAATTTGAAATCATAACGATTAAAGTCGTTTTTTATCATTCTCGTCACGCATAGGTTCACTCATTATATTATCTTCGTTTCTCAGTGCGAGAATATTTTAATTTATAGATTCGATCATTATATAATTGTTATCGAGTCGTGAACATAGTACATACCATTTCTAGACTCCCTGAGGGCAAGTATACTCCGCCACTCCGGTATAATAACGGAATAACAGTATATGTTCAGCTCCAATGCCAATATTATACAGACTATATTACTATACATAATAATATCATATGATTATAATATAGACAGCTACAAATTTAATATGATAACTGAATACCGACGACGCGTGCAGATTGTGTGACTTGTCTGTAGATAAAATCATCTTCTCTCGGTTCACGTTGATATTAAGTATGCGTAGGGGCAAACTCACCCGAATCATCCCTTCCTCTCCACCACCCGCTGGTAGTAGAAAATACGCCCCTGACCAGCTATGACCGTGTTTTCGAGAAAATGTATATATTTGGTGGAAATTGTGGTCACCAAGTGCTTCTCATTCATTGTAATCGGGTGGTCAAGCTGGAAGTGTATCTCATACAGTCATACTGAGCTTACAACTTAGAACAGAGCATTCCGTTTTATCTAAACATATTACGTACTTCCTGCATTTCCATACTTACGAAGAAGCGTGCCGTAAATCGGAAGGAAAATTAAAACTAAGACAATATTCTCAAATGTTTGATAGGTAAACAATTTTTACATGTATCTTATAAATGTTTATTTATACAGAGGATCGATTACAAAAAAAAAAATATAGAAAACGACTTAGTTTAAAGTAAATGTCATATTTTGTGCTATAAGCGCCGTAACTTCAATATCCTTTGAAATACTGCAGTATCTTTAATTCACAACAATGCGTATACGGCGTTCTAGATTAGTAACTATAGGTACCAACCTAATAAACTATTACTACAACATTTACAATTACTAAATAACTTGACGCTTCACTACAAACGTGTTTCTAATTATTTTTTATAATTGAATAAAAAATATAAATTAATTTTGGTATTTTTGTTAAGAAAAATAACATGACAAATATTATTGTTCAAAGTGAATTCCAACAATTGAAGGGTTACGAAGAAAAACGATCATAGTCAAAAGAAAGAAAAAAATCAAATAATTATAGTAGGTATTACTATAGTTGGTTAGTTTCATAACGAATCAACACTTGAATCGAGTTATGGAAAAAAGAACAAGGTCAATGATATAATACAGGTTTAAATATTACCATAACGGGAATAAAAGGCCAGAGTCCCACTTTAAAATTCCAATACTGGCAATTTTAGGAATATTGACTATTATCGTTATTCCCCGTAACCCTTCAATTTTTAATGGTAAATATCAGTTGTGTCCCTAATTATCAGGATCGAAAAATGGTTGATTTATTGATTTGAAAATCATATATTTAAAATTAAAAATTATATTTACTATGGGTATATAAAAAGTAAAATCTCAATAATTTTTTTTCAAAATAGCATGAAGAAAATGTATTCCATTTATAATAATCTATCCTTAGTAGAGCAGCATATACTCGTTTTGTGCCTGATCTGGCTCTAGTCATAATTTGATTGTCTGCAGGGCAATCAAGCATATTAGAAACTAGTTCCATAAATAATTATTGTTTATGTTATTTTTACTAATTTCTTCGAGGTTGCTTGTATTCGATGATTTTTCTAAGACTATTGCCACTAACTATTGGTCGTGGTTGTGCGTGATAAATCTTGAATAATTGTTATAGCATAAGTTTAATGTGTATGGTAATATTAAGATCTTCGTTGGTGATGTTATTATGATATCGCTTCGTAGGCTAATCGGTCATCAGCTTTTCCATAACCGGAAAATCTATGATGTGGACTACGTCATGAGTTCTTTTGTAATATTGGATCCTAAAAATTATATTGACATGTGTTTGTTGGATGATTTCATCGGTAGGTGTAATAATAATATTATGATGACCCGCTCGACCTTTGACTGACCGTATACAATAACAATGTGACGTGCAGCATACACATATATGTATATATATTTATTAATATTTTGACGTATTGTATACAAATCGGTAGACCATCCTTTGATTTAGGACACGATAATGTCGGCCCTCATCTACCGGTGTCTGGAAATTGATGCAGGGCGTATAATCCAGCTTCATCAAAAACGTATATAGCATATAGCATACATATAGGTATATATCATAGTAGAGTAATAATACATATATACCAGGTATGTATTATGGTACACCAAAATACAACGAAAATTACGTGGTAGTATAATTTGACCACTGATGTAATCGCTATTGTCGTATAGCATTCATTTTTCTACAAAGTAAATGTAGGAATGGTAAGTACCTACTTGGACGTTTTCCAAGACGCACTTTTTGTTTTTTTGATAAACGAACACGGACATCTGACAATTCATCGCTCGTTGAATTTAATCATATATATTATATTATTGTATGGCACAAATGCACAGTACAATACTATTATATTATGCCTTTGAGGTGAAAAATATGAGTTCACTGCTAGACCTACTGAAGTGTGTTTTACTATTTGTTGTATACTTATATGGGCATAACTATTCGGTAATCATCTATTTACGCACAAACAACGACCATTTAATTATTTATTACAGATAAAAAATAATACAAATTATTTTAACATTCTAACATAGAGTTTCTTGTTAGTTATATAGTGTAACAATATTAAAATATGATTTTTGGATTGACTTTTAGACGAATATAAAATATATATAATACATTATAATAGTATGTTCCTACTCAATTATCACCATTACACAACTCATACATTTTAAATCCACAAAATATTTATTATTTATGTACATTTTCCCAAACCGTAGATTTTATAATAACAGCTGTCAGCTGATGATAGGTTTACAACACGGTAAAAAAATTTAATGCACAAAAATATAAATAAATCGTTTGTTTTGATAAATGTAATTGTTTAAAATTAAATAGCATGGTCGTATTGATTTATTAAAGAACTGTTTATAAATTGGTCAAAAGCCGTAAATTATGTGATCATAAAATATAATTTCATTAAACATAATAAATCATAAAATACATTCACACATTTTATGATTTTTGTGTACTCTAACAAAAGTAACAAAATGTTATAGCCGGTTGGCCATACAATAAAATACTATACCTACTTAAAAACAAACATATGTTCATATAAAAACATTAAAAGCTAAAACTGTAAATCTAATGAATATAATTAATTACAAATTTAAACATATTTGAAATTTGTATCAATTAATTTAAATTTTAAACATTCATCAAATAGCCATAAGCTATTATCGAGAAACAACGCAACATCAAGATTCAATATTACAACTAATTTCTTTCCAACTTCAAAAGTCTATAATATTAACCTATAAGTATTACCGTAATTTCAAATAATATTTCTTAATAATACTTATCACTAACATCTACAGAAACCAAAATCAAATTGATATTTATTAAATAAAAATAATAGTAAATACTTAATACTTACTCAAACATAACAAATGCTGTGCCTACATTTTGTTTTTCGAAAAATTTAAAAAACATGCTAGTTTTTGTAGTTAAAAATTAAAACAATAAACACCTCAAATTTACTAACAATTAATATATTAAAAAATATTATCTAATCGAAACGTTTATAATGTATATAATTTTTAAGTTATTTACTTTAACAAAACATGTTACGTAAAAATACTTTCCGTCCCTTGTATCAGTATTCTTAAGGATTTTCACACACAAAAAAAAAATCTCTTGTATTTTTTATGATAAGGTTTTGCTAGATTTTCTCCTGTTTTATTGACGTCAATTGGTGTAGGTAAAATAAAACATATTTCAGACTTTTTTGACTACATAAATTTAATTTCTAAGCTTGTCAAAAAACTATTCTATAAAGTTCTAAAAACATCACGAAGAATAAAAAAATAGGCGTAATATAAAAAATATCGTTTTTAATAAATCAATTTTAGGTATACGTAAACTATATAGGTTGGGTAAAAATATTATTAAATTACTTAGTACTATGCATTAATCACAAATTTAAAATCACCCACCTTTAGGACATATTATCTTGCATTCTATACGCCATGATATATTATTACGATTACCTAACAATAATATTAATAGTACCTACAAGAGAAATAAAATGTTTTGAAATTCGTAGTTATTTATTTAAGGCCAAAACTTAAGCACTAATCATCCCGAGGCATAATAAAACTAGCACCCTTTCTTCTAGCCAATCTAAACTAAATCTTTAATTTATAAAACGTTAGTGCCCTATTAACAGTGTTGGGAATAGATAACTAAAAAAATATCGAGATAAGATAATTTTTACAAAATATTATCTAGATAAAAATAAAGATAACATAAATGTAATTTATCAAGATAAAGATAAATACAACAATACATTTATCTAGATAAATATAATTTTTTTTACGCTTATTTCTATTGTTTTTTAGTATTTTTGTAATATTAGATTTATATCAATATAATGACATAATATTTAAAATAACAATGAAGTGAGCCTATGAAATACAGTTCTATGAAGTTTAATTTTAATTTATTTTTGAAACGAATGGGGAAATAAACCTATACCTAATTAATTTTAATATGCTCATTAAGGCTAGTAGAGAACGATATATAGTGCAAGCATATAGTCGCATGCAGGTTCTCGTATTATCGTAATACCATCGTTTTCAATAATAACAGGAAATATATTCTTTTAATTTTATAAACAATTTATATTAGAATTTTAGTAACATTGGTTTTATAATTTTGTAGAGGCACTATAATTTTTATCTAGATAAGCCTATTTTTTATATAAGCTAAACATTAGATAAATCGTAACATAATTATCTAGATACTTTAAAAGATAATTTATTTCAAAAAATCTTATCTAGATAATTCCCAACAGTGCCTATTAGATGTCACAACCTGTCAATCTGTGAATAGTCCACTGTCTCCACTTCTTAGTTATAAGCTCTTTACTTATTAATTATGTCTAATCTAGGTTTTATAGTAAATGTTCGCTTATAAAAAGGTGGGAAAGTGGGTGTCGCTCTGCTGTACAGTAGCTTACAAGTTGGTCACCGTAATAGATGGTGTCAAATTTTAATTCAATTATATACCATTGTATAAGAAAAACAATTCTGAGCAAAGATGGTCAGTCAACCAATGATATTACTAAGCATTTTATTTTGATGATATTATTGTGAATACAGTAAATTATATAATATAACCTATTTACGTTTATATACGTTTTAAATTTTCAATCCTTAGCTGTAAAAGTTGAACATTTAATAAATTTAACAACTTCACTTTGGGTAATCTAACTAAGAATTTATTTTTAAAAATATAATTTAGATTTCAAAACTATTTACGTTTGTATTGAAAAAATAATACGACGATAAGACACATTAATTGATGAAATGTTTTTAAAAATTAGGGTTAACTAAAATATAACTTGAATATTAACTGATAAAATACTGAACTTTACTTTAAAATATTTTCTATATTTATTTTTTTTTTTTATTGATAAATATCGCATTGTTAAGAACAAGCCTAGCACGGCTCGGTTAAAGTCACGCTTATTAGGTACTTACTACACTTTTTTAAAAAATTTTGTTCCCAGACTTTCTTACGCCCTGTCAACTACTATACAATTTACCTTTTTAAAGTAAAAAATAATAATAACAAAAGATTTATAAAACAGATGATACAAATACAAAATGTTTAATAAAAATATATGTACCTTTACAGAAAAAGATTATAACAATAAAAAAATAATTTTAAGACCAATTGATACATTTTTTGCTATACTTTGAATCTGAAAATAAATAAATAAATATATAATATTTAAAGTCAATAACTGGAACATTCGTTTGATAGTTTAATAATGAATATAAAATCATGTAATAAAACTTCAATTTTAGTTTAAAAAGTGATTACGTTTTTAATTTAAGTTACAAAAAAATGCCCTCGGATATATTAAATCGTAATTCCTCTAAAAGAACTAATGGAAATTTTTCAATTTCGACCTAGAACGAAATTCACTAAAAATCCCGATTCGATCGATTGAATGTGCCATAAAAGAATTGGAGTATATTTACTGCGCTAACAAATGTTTTAAGAAAAAAAATATACATCATCGTAAAACCAATAGCTCTCTATAAAAGTATAAAACTCCTTCAATACTCCTCTTAAAAACCAAAACTATTTTTACTCTTCATATTTTTAAAGTAATGTCAACGTATAATATTAAAATTACTAGAAGTAGGAAGGTATTATAGTTGTAAGGTGAAAAAATCTCAAATAACATATTATTTGAAATTCTTTATTTACCTGCCAAAATTTGGTATTGATAGAACCCGACATCAAATTTAAATAAAGCTATTAAGTAACCTTAAATATTATTCGTTCCGAGCACTGATTATAATATAATATAATACAATATTATAATTTATAATCAATGGTTCTAAGGAATTTTTCCATCTCTTTCTTTACAAAAGCATTCACTAAGTACACTAAGTTGTATTAAGTTCACATTGAAATAATTAATATTTTTGAGTACATTCGTACAGCCATTATTGACTAAAATAACCAGTGTATTTAATCAATTGTATAACTTAGCTGCTACTTAACAAATGTTTATTTCTACAAAAATAGATTCAAATGTTCTAATATTGAATACTTTTTTCTTTTCTACACGTGTAGTATAATATAATAGCATTATCTTTCGAAAAAAAAGTAAGTACTTATTATTCATCTTATTGAAAGCTTAAATTTATAAACAGTGTTTTATTGAATAAATTATTATTACTTTTTTTTTTTTTTTTTTTAATTTATCTTTAAAGCCCGGTGACTATGGCCATTGGCTGATTGTGGGGTTTTTATGATTGTAGGTAGTAGGGTTTGTTGGTAGGGTTATTACACGTGTGTGTTGTGTTTGGCAGAATTTCTATTGGGGCACCCGTAGGTTTCTGCCATGCCCCGGAGTGGGGGATGGTGGCACTTATTCTCCGGACACCATGACTTGCCCGAAGAAAAATGCCGCCCGGTGATCAAGGATCGAACCCGGATCGGCTGCGCCGCAGCCGACGCGTTGGACAGCTCGGCCACCTCGTCCCCCTTATTATTACTGTGAACATTACAAAATGTGATAATACAATATGTATACTGTATAGTATGTATCTGGATATATGTAGACACACTGTAAGCTATTTAATAATTGTTATAAATATATAATATATAATATATGCTAATTATTATTTATCAAATTGTTTAGTTATTAATTATTTTAATTTAAAATAAAAATTTGCAAATGATGGCATGCATCAACTAAAGCCTTCATACTTACTTGATCTTCGTATGAACTTGGATCGGTTGAATTTATTTCGTGTTTGTATGAAAAGTTGTATCTATATTTAAAATCCTAAGAGTTTAATATAATTAACATGAATAATCTGTATAGTATTATTTTTAACTTTAATTCACCGTACTAACAATTACCATTTGTTACACTCCATTACAACGGGTAATTAATTTATCTTCCCGTCTTTTAATGCCCATTTTAACGGAACTAAATAACTCTTAAATATTAAATTCACAGTCCATCAATATTCCTAACCTCGAGTAACCTAACCTCTAGTCCATCAATACGACTAGATTTAATACATTTAATTATCTGCAACATTGGTTCACTGCTATTTTATAATAGTAAAATTCTCTGATATATTATTTCTTATAACTACACATTAAAATTATATGTCCACCATTTTGAACATTTAATAGTTACTTCAGATTACTATAGGGTGGGAGATCCTTCGCCATGTTTATTTATACCAATTTAGTTTTAAAAATTAATTATTTTTATTTTCTAAAGTTAAATTTCTTTTAAACGCGAACAATTGTTGATTATTTTGGAATCTTTCATAAACTGAAAATTGCACTCAGATGCTTTGGCCATAACAACCCTATACTAAATGTTATCTACAACAATAGCAGTGGTTTGATTGGATAGATAACATTATGTACTACCATCAGCTCTAGGTACTACCATCAGCGCTAAGTACTACCATCAGCACAAGGTACTACCATCAGCTTGAAGTTATTTCATCAGCACAAGGTACTACCATCAGCATGAAGTTCTTCCATCAGCTCTATTTAATTGTTTTTTTGTTGTGCACGGCTTCTTAGATTGGGTACTTGTTATTTAGTTTACTATTTTCAAAAGTTATGCATGTTTTCACCAAAGACGACTCCATATGAAAAAAAAAATAGATATTAAGATTTTATTTCTAATCGTGAAGTTCAATATCTATATTATTATTATGATTTTCATTTTATTCAATACATTAATATTTATATTATTATTATGATAATCATATTATTCAATACTTTAATGTCATAATTATTTAGTATTTTCTTTAACCCCTTACCTTACCTAATCTAACATAACAGGCCACTTTAATTGTTAAATATATTTTGGCACTTCTTCGTCATAATATGTTTCGGGTAAACATATTTTTATTTTATTTTGTTTTATTTTTTAAAAACACACTTTTACTTACCACCCAATTTACAATATAAATTATAATGAGAAATTGACATTTATTTCAATATTAACAGTATTTTTGTTTAGTTTGTTTAATACGTTATATACAATATCTGTATCAGTCGACACAATGACGATATGAGTAGTAAAAACACGAGTGTTTGATTACAGAAGCCACCCAGAGGTGCACTTTCAGAAATTAACAGAATGCAATTTAAAAGAGTCGTTGTTGCTCTTTATTGTTTATAATATGGAATATTCTATGCTTAGCCAAATTTAAATTCTTTTGCATTTATTTCAATTTCATTTTTTGTTAAAAGAAAATAATTATTTGTATGTTTTTTTTAGTACTTTAAACATATATGAATAATAAATATATAATAAATTATGCCGCTTGACATAATGACATGCCATTATATATAGGTACCTTGGATGAAAAGTGTGGTAATAACACGATGGCGATTCATACACTTTTCGTATTTAAAAATATACTTTATATGAGTAGGTAATAGGCATAGTAATAATATAGGTACTGTATGTACATAGTTAATTTAAAATTCATTACATTATATTTTCTGTGATGGAAATTCCATTTACCATACTGTATAGTCAATTACAGTAGACACTGACAGACATCCATCGTCTCGATTATGCGTTCGTATCTGCCTCGATTTTTCCAATCCCAAGTCATTCAAATATACTCCGATTGGGAACTCTAAAATTCCAAAACCATCAATACATATTGTTATGCGCACTGAAACGATAAATCGACATCGGTTAAGATGGCAAGTCCTGTAGTTAGTATCTTGTTAGTTCTTATTATGCATTTTAGGGTGGGTACCATGTTTTCCCGTGCTTTTTCATAGTATTATAGTTCATTCAATATGATATAATATGTAGGTAGTTTTCTTTTTAATATTTTAAATGTATTTGAATTGTTGTGTGTATATAATTATGTTATATAAATATTAACAGTATTTAAGCGCTTCACGAAATCTCGATGATTGTTTTATAAACCCGATTCTTCTCAATATCATTTTAGTAATACAATTATTTGTCAGTCCTTTACAATTTCTACCACCAATCCATTCTAGAACCCAAATCATGTATCCAAACATTTTACATCTTCTATCTATTGTTATTTTACCATTATAATATACAAAAGGTATATTAAATTAATAAATAGTTTAAAGTAGGCAATAATTAATAATTATAATATTAATAATTTTAATACTAGCAAAATGTTTGTCGATAGAAGTAGATACATCCCAATATTGGCACATGACCCATTGATCTGGTTCCACTTACTAGCTATTATCCTTCTAAATAATTTGAGTTTATCATACCACGACGTTCTTATCATATAGATATAATATTATTATTATTATTATTACAAATGTATTTAAACATTCATAATTATTTAACTTACAATCTCTTTCACTTATACTTGGTACAATAATCGAAATTAGATTTCTATAACTATATAGGTGGGTAGGTATGCCTTATATTCTAATAAAAAAAATCATATTTTATGAAAACAAATTGAGTTGGGTTTGGGTTAACTCTTCATTTAAAATACAACTGGAGGCGGATCTCTTATGCAATATTTGCATGAGAACAAAACACTTAATTTATTATCTATGAAAATCTGTAATTGAAAATCAACAAATATTATATTATATTCGTATGGGCCACATAATATTTCTCATTTTTAATCCTTTCAGTCCCAGAATAATTTTTTTTTCACACAACTTTTATATTTTAATAATTTATAATATTTAATGTGCGGTATGAATACGTATATGGTATATGGTAATTTAAAATTATGGATGGATTTTTTAACTTTCCGAATAATCATGATAAAGATAATATATTTTAATCGCATCTACAGATATAAAGAAGACAATTTAGTAAACCTTGTTTAAATTTTTGGACTAGATTAGAGTGGGCTTTATGAAAAACTTAAATTTTTAACCTGAAATCGTATTATATGGCACAACAATATTAATTGTGACACATTTTTAAAATTATTTCTTATCAAAATAAAAATGTAATAAATAATCACAGGAAAAGTCATGTTTTTATATTCTAGGTACATTTTTTTTATCTAGTACAAAAATATAACTAAAAATCGATTTTCTTTTTTTAAACTGACTGCATTATTCATAAAATATATAAAACGTGACCATTTTCTGTATAGTTGTTTATTCCTCAAGAAATTTATTGAGTTATTAAAAACTTTCCTGTTCAAAATTCAACTACATCTGATTTATAATTGATACAGTGGAATACTTCTTAACATTTAAACTATTGGAGAGCTCCTTTAACATGAAAAGTGTCCATTGAAGGAAATTAAATTTAACATAACAACAAAAACATCAACAGTTGTGAAATTAATACATTAATAGCTATGCTGATAAAGTGATAACTAATAAATATAAATATATAAAATAACTTAAAAATCTTATTTCATCGCATTTAAGTTTTTGTAACTTTTTAGAAATATTATTTGACGTTCAAAATGCACAAAATATTATAACAATGTATTAAAATTGCATACACAAAGCGCCGTCTTATAAAAATATCTGTATTCATAATATTAAAATATGCGCTCATAAATTGTTCAAAATGTATTATAATATAATATCCACTCATAAATTGTTCGAGATCTTCATTCGTTTTTTATTTTTGACTTGTATGTCACAAAGAATTAAGAATCTTAGATATTTCTTTTAACTTTGGTCCTGAACAAAATATTTAGCTGCATATTATGAGTATACGACACCATTGACAACTGATTATTACCATAATAGTAGGCAGTGTCATTCGAAAACCAAACAAACGACAAGGGTTTCTATCGATTTAGGGTTAATTCAGTTATTCATCGGATTCCAGAAAATATCCTAATAATATTTCCCATAGTAATAGTGATAATTAAGTTTAACTTATAATAATATTACATATTATTCAACATTATGCATGATCTATTTTGCCTTGACACAGTCAATTCTTCAATATGGTATATCTGCATGGGGTGGTTTAGGTATTGTTGCAAGCAATAAAATACTTAGAGCCCAAAAAAGTATAATCAAAAGGCCAAAAAGG
Source organism: Macrosiphum euphorbiae (assembly GCA_949089665.1). NCBI lineage: Eukaryota > Metazoa > Arthropoda > Insecta > Hemiptera > Aphididae > Macrosiphum > Macrosiphum euphorbiae. Next base: position 8,678,459 of record CARXXK010000001.1, read on the forward strand.
GGGTACCACTTAATGTATCACATTGGTTCAGGCCATTTTGATTCTATTAACCAGTTGATTCCATAAAGCATATTTTTATCAATATAATATTTGGTTTGGGATTTTCATTTTTGATTCCAATAAACGGTTGATTCTATAAACCAATGATCACATTAAGCGGAACTCACTGTAATACTAAATAAACCTAAAACATATCCTTCTGTACAGTTATTTAAAGAATTTAGCGTTTTCTCAGTACAAAAATTATTCCAAAGAAATTCCCTTTATTTCGTATATAAAATGATCTAATTAATTTAAAAACAACTTGCTACAATACAAGGCATACAAATAATATAGAGATCCATATTACCCGTTCGAATAAATCTAGTCTATGTTTTTCCCATGTAGGTCTTAACCTACTAATTATAGCACCATTACATATCACAAATTGCAAATCCTATAAACAATACAAAAAGTATGTTAAAATCTGGCTAACAAATTCATAACCCAAAATTTGAAGTATTGTGTATATTATGTGAATTTAACTAACTTCAACTAAATTATAATAACAACTTCCTGATTTTTTTTTTTTTACTTATCATTATATTTTCTTTTTATCTTTCATATATTAATTTTCACACTTTGTTTTTTAATGTTTTCATTATTAATTTAATTTTTATTGTTTATACTATTTTAATTACTTATGAATTATGATATTAGTACTCCAATTTCACCAATAAGAGGTTTTTCTCAGTGGTGAGTAAGGCCATTACACTCAACAATTTTGTTTTTTAAACTAATATTATACATCTATATACTATGTACTATATAAACTACTATGTTTTTAAATGATAAAATACGTTCACCGATAGTTTTCACCATAATAACTTGATGTTTTATACATTACTTTTTATCTCCTCTAAGATAAGAACAATTGACTCATCCCAAAATTATTAAGGTAATTATTTTTATCACCAAAACATTTCTATCGACTATCCAATGTTAAAAAAAAATGGAAGGAGTCAGTATTATTGTTTTAATATTTAGCAAACATTATTTAAATAAAAACAGTAAGTTGTACAGAATCATTATTGTTTATATTATGTATACGCTACAACCTACTACCAGTACTACCCATATTATACATAATACATATGTGTACCTAATATAAACATATAACATGTATTTGAATCTCATTATAGAGATTTATAGTGAAAAGCTGAGGTTAATATTTTAAATTTATTTTAGTAAAGCGATCTAATATCTTAACCATAAAATAGTGACATTTATGATATTTAGGTATGGTGGAAATTAGTTATGATTTCATTTAATTGTTTATAATAAATTAAAAGAATACAACTTTAAATTCTCAAATTTCAAATTATTTTAAATAGTAGTGGCTTCTTGGTATCGTGTTTACTCGCTATAGTATGGGCTTAAACTTTTTGAGAGACATTCCTTAATTCATGAATTATAGCATAGTGTAAACGACAACACTTAAAAGATAATTTTTTCTACAGTAAATATATTATAGAGTGTAAAAGTTCTTTAGTAATGTATTTTACACGGGGATATAATTCTTAAACACAATTCACATTAGCAAAATAGACAGCCAAATAAAGTTCCCCAAGAATATGTTTCGAAAAATATACTAGGTATTAGAAGTGTTTAAGAATTGAAAAAATAAACCGTATCAATGCTGTAATAAACTTTTAATTTGCGAAGTTTTTTAAAAATTGTTTTTAAATTACTTTAATAATATCTTTGAAAATTTAATAATATACAAACTGTCAGAGACGAGAGACACACATAAATTAAGTCTCATAAAAACCACTGATGCCTCACGGAGAATGTCTAAAATCAATTGTACATTTGGATTAATTTTCTATAACATTCCATGTATATACATGCACTATATTATTATATTTATTTAATAGTACGCAAGTAGTACCTACCTATATAGTTTCTCAAATTGTTTAACTGTCAAATCTTTTGGTTTTTGTCCTGCATGAACATCGTATCATAGTTATAGTGTTATCAAATAGCATGCCTTTATTTGTACTATTTTTACAGTAAATTATATAGTTAATTTATAATCTACTAACCAAAGCCTATTCACTGAACTAACAGTGAATTTTTTTACGTCATAATATTATGTGCTATCTAATAGAAGTATTTTGATTGACTGCTGACATCAAATATAATTTATTATGTATATTAATTTATATAGTATTCTTATTTGTCTCTTACAGTTAGTAATAAACAAGACAATAGACACTATAAGTCAAAAATTCATAATTTTCAAATCATTCAAAACTTAATATTATTATTTAAATGGATAATAATAAACTTATATATCTTCTACACTTTTGAGTTTCAACCAATAGTAAATTACTAATCCATAATATGTAAGTATATTATTCTATTGCTAATAAAAATTAAGAATTGAAAAGTTCCCATCTATTAACTTTAAACGACAATTTTTTCAAATGACTGTATGGGTATAAAATAATATTATCGACCTAATAATTAATAATAAGAAATGTCATGTTTCAAGTTTACCTATACAGGCTATTCCATGGAAAAGTTATACTGCCTATTAAAATATACTGCCAATACTCAAATATATTAAAACATTGGGTACGTATATTACTTCCACAAACTAAAATGGTTTTCGATATTACATAAGTCCACGTAATGCTCAAACTGTCAATAGGATTAACAAAGAAACAAGGTAAGAGTATACAATATCCTAAGCAAAACTATCACATTAAGCTTTCGTAACATAAATACGCAAATCCATTTAATACCTTTATAAAAAGGATCGTAAGATTCGATAGATGTATAATGTGTTAATGTTGGATTAATGATTAAGAAGTAAACTATAGATATTAACGAGCGACATAAATAAACGTTGAGCATTTTTATAGCAACTATTTTTGTTAATTTTACTATTCTATTGAAAGTTATTCCTATAAATACTACCGAAAAATTCTTTTTCACCAAATATTCACAATATTTATTATAGTTGGTATACGATTTTATCGTCATACTACATTCTAATATTATTGGTACCTATAATTAATATTGTTTGAAAAGAAATCAAATCAAAGAAATAAAAATATATAACATATTACTCATATACATCAAAAACTAAACTTTCAACGTTAAGTACTATAATAGCAAGAAATATATTTAAAACATTTAATAACTTTGAACTAAAAATCATCTATAGTAAAAATTAAATTATACTAAACAACTCAGTAACGTTTGTACACACATTTTACTAATTTAAAAAAAAAGTATTGCTTTTCAAAACAAGATATTGTTATAACAATTCAAAAAGTCAAGACAACAAAGTTAATGTGAGGATGAATTATCACTTAATCGCCCTTATCGTTTTTATAGATAGTCAAATGCATAAAGTTTCAAACTTGAACAGTAAAAAGTGGTTATATCACATAACGTTTATCCGAAATGACCATTTGCGTTACAGCAGGATTTGCAAACTTCTAAAAACAAACATAAAGAAACTTATTATAGAAACATGTTTGTGGATAACAAAACGAAAATAAAATTACAGTAATGCAAAAATATTCTAGTAACCTTACAAACGAGTGTATAGTGTATGAGTCTCCATTTATATAGTGTAATGTGCACTTGTGCATCGTTCATGTCAAAACTTTTTATCAAATACTCCGTTTCCAAATTCAATGTGTAAATAAGTAAATCATATTTCATGAGAAAACTTAATAGCTTAATATACTTAAACATAACTTATGTTTAAATGTTTTACGTGTTAACAATACAGATTACGAAGTTATTTAGTCAGCCTATTGCTTTCTTAAAAAAAAATATACATGCAAATCATAAATAAAATAATTATTTATCCGTAATCAAACTAAAGTTTTTGTACTAATAATAATTAATTTTTAATTAAGCAAGGCTCAATAAAATTATTTTGTTTAATATTTAATTCACAAGTTGAATTTGAGCATAATGATTTTTACTGAAGATAAATTAATATGCAATACAATAATAATATAACAAAAGAACAAAATATATATATTTTTAAATAAAACAGACTTCTAGGATTCCAAAAATATAAATTAAAATTAAATGTCAAACACCAAATCATGTTTAAATTTTAAATTGTTGATTTTATATCAATATTTTCCTAACTTTCATTAAATGAGTTATAAGTAAATCCATTAAATTCAAAACGTGTAGTTCTTTGGAAATTGGTATTAAGAGTACCTATACAGAAAAAGTTTTTTAATAAATTACTATTTTTTTGTTAGTAAAGTTTTATTTAGTGCCATCTAAACTTAACAATAAGATTTTTTTTACATTCTTAAATGAAAAAATATTATATGATCGCACTTTTAATTAGATACCTACCTAACTTAAAACATACGTTATGAAAATAAAATAAATTAGAATGTGATATTATGTGAAATACATTTACTTTTCATTTACCATTTTTTTTTATATTACTTAGATAATTTATTTCACATATTTTGTTGGCAAAGTTTATAATATTGTCGTTTTGGACAAAACTTCGGGTGAGTAGTGATCCATGATGTCACTGAGAAATGTATAATGGCTGACAACGGTTAGGCGGTTTTCTTTTCTTATTTCTCTTTCGTTTTTCTCGTTCTTTGCCATCTTTTACTTGGTGGTATATACAGTATATAATCATTAACATCGGGCGTAGGTACTTCGGATGCAGTGGCCATAGACAGAATCCCGTCGCATTCAAACCGTTCGCCGAAAAGTCGTCGTTCATCAATCGCATTTAGTCCTTTTTGGAGATCGCGAGCGTCCCACGTGCGTCCGTCTCCCGTGTGAAAGGCGACGACGCCACCCGCGGGGAGTTGCCGCAAAAGAGAGTCATATTCATCCATCAAACCAAACCTCACCCACGCCAACACCACCACCTACACCACAACCCTCAACAACGGCCACAACCTCCACCTACACTACCACCGACATCACCAAACCGCAACCCCTCCACAGCTCCACCGAAACCGCTAAACTCGTTCGCTCTTCGTCCCTTTTTTTTTCGAAATTATTTTTAAGTCATCCCCACTCAATTTCTTCTGCTATGTTGCACACCGCACACCATAGGTTTCACTTTAGCGGTCACTATACGTTGGCATGAGTATACCTATACATAGCTGCATATCCCACCTACAGACACACAATTGGCACATATGCCACACACATCGGGTCGGGTGATTTTTCGATTCAGTGCTGCGACCTCTTGTCACTCTTACACGTCACAGTGATTCAACAAAATACCGTACAAAGGCCGATCTTTGCTTCGAACCAATGTTCAGTATAATTACATTGTTATTTTGGTTGACCATATGTATTTTTTTTTTCACGCACATTTTACAATTTACAAAATAACGTACAAGCATGTAGTACACTATTGTCTTGATAAACATCATTAATATCCTATACAGAACTATTAATTTTCTTGTATTACTTATTTAAAAAATAGGTAGATAATATTAGGTACTCTTTTTGATTTACAAATTCAATTCCAATTGGAAATTTACTTCGTGCACAGGCCACAGACTCTGTCAGGTATATGGTAATAAATTAAACGTAAGATAAATAGTGATATACACACACTTTAAATTAGAAACAGCCTTGGGCCGGTGTGGATGAAACATTTTTGGATGGTGAAATGCATGCTAATATTTCTTATAATTCGTAATTTATTAGTAATCTATTAGTCAACTTCTCAAATCGACTATTTTCTACAAGTTAAATATACATATATATTTTTTTATAACACCTTTTATCTGTCTATAAACTTACAGATAATTGTAAAAATGTAAACCGAAATGAAAAAAGTCGAATTCAGCAAACAGACCATTTCTGATATTGTGGCATTTATTATTATTTGTAAGGTATTTGTTTTAGATTTGTTCCATTATAGCCTGCAGTATTTTATTTAAAAAGGTTTAATGGGATAGAAACATAGAGTGCTATTCGTTTTTTATATACACCTAATAATGTAACGTACCAATACCAACCACTTTAACTATAATTTTACCAACTGTATACAATTGGACGATAGTTTCCTATACATTTCTACGTTTCTTTATTGTATTATTTTCAATTTGAACATTGTGTACAGCTGATGATATTTGTCACCAAGCATGGAGATGTATATTATAGAACTTACAAGGACAACAAATGCAAACAATTTTAAGAAATAATTAAATAAGTAAAATGTAAATTTAATTTAATTATTTATTGATTACATACATATATAATAAGTATATTATTGTATATCAAACTGGAATAAACGACTAATAATTATTAAGAGGAAACCATATTGGTGTGACACATGCGTTGTCTCCATTTACAAACACATTACATGGCAAATCGTACAATCTGAATCCAGTATGTTTAATTTAAGAGTAAACTGACCTACACCAAATATATAAGTAAAAATATTATCTAGCGGATAACCTACTTTTTTTATGTTTTAATTCGTGAATTCTTTGTACATTTAAAATGAACAAAACTGGCTTTAAAATAAAAATATAAAAAAAGGTGTATGTCATCAACTAGATAATAATATACTCTTACTTCTAAATTTTGTAATAATTCAATTAACTCTAAAATTATACACAACAGAGTTAAATGAAAATTGTTCAGAATGTACAATGTGTTATGCTATGCGTTTGACAACTCATGCGGGTATATGTCGTCCTCTTAAGACTTGTAAATAATATGTAAAATAACTGTTGAAACAAATTGAAATTCCTTTGGTTAGAATTTAAAACGGACAATCGTTTTCAACTGTACTAGCTAGGTGTACCTATAATACATTTAATATAGTTTAAAGATAGTCAATCATAAACATATTATCTAAAACGAGGAGATGATTAAAAAAAAAAAAAAAATAGTAAATGTAATAGCCCAATATTGCTCAAACGACTTTGATAATATTGTTTATCCGATTTTTAGATAATGAAGTTTGCGTCTATGACGAACAAGAAGCCGATGCAATACATGCGTCATGGCGTTTGCAGATTTAGTGCAAAAGATTATTTCTCTATAGACACATTACGATATAACAGGATTTTTTTTAGGGTGGAGTGAGACACATTTTGTGCAGTGAGAAAAGTAATTGTGCAGTAAAAATTGCTACTTTGTGCAGTGCAAAAAAAGAATTTCAGGATGATATATTTTATTGTATATAAAACAATAATTGTTTAAACTTCAAAAAAAAAAAAAAATGTTTCCGTCAAAATTAAAAATTGTTTATATTCTTCATTATTATACTATTTTTTGAAAACAAAAAAAAATATCCACCACCTTTAAACACATACTTGTGGTGGTGGTAGAGAGTTATATTAACATAATATGAACAATTTAATTATAAATAAGAAAATCGGACAAGAACTGAATATTTAATCTATACAATTAGAATACTTATAACTAATATTAAATTACAACAGCTAAATATAACTTCTTATTATTTATTCAAGTATTGAAAATAACCAAATCTGAATTTTTTTTTTCATTTCTATAGGAACGATTCCCATCCGTATTGATTATTTCCCTTTTATTTACTGGCATTAAGTTCTAGTTTTTTGGACCTAGATAATCTATGAATTTTTGACCAAATGATTTTCTAGAATACTCCATTCTGACATCAAATGCCCAATTTTCTCTTTTAATTACTACCTTTTTCATATCCAGAAAGGGTTCAAAATTTTTAATTATATATACAATAATTATTTTTTTATATATAGACTCAAACGGTAACACATCTAATAACTTAAAGTTTTCTTTAGTTGAACCAATTAAAGTATTTTTACTTAAACATATCCTAACAATTTTTCTTTGTAAAGTTGTAGTGGTCTAGACGCATTTTGATTCAGTCAAAATTATTATTTTGACTATTAAAATTATAAAGAAATTAGGTATCTATTAAATTGATTGTTTTTATTTTTATAAACAATTATTATTACAAATTACCTATTTCAAGTAAATATTACATAATAAGTATTATTACTTATATTTACAAACAAAATTTTAAAATTATTATTTACATACCTATTTACAATAAAAAAAGTGCATTAATATAAAATGATTTATTTGGTAGGTATATTATAAGAGAGTCAGGACTTATATGTTTTTACATAATATGGTTTCGGAGTACCTTTATGCAGTCTTATGAACCCCCCTGGTTCCTGGAGCTACCCCTGAGAGCGCAACGGATAACAGTCTGTAGGGTTTGGTCAGCGTAAACAAATTGCCTACTATAACCCAAGAGTTTGAATAAGTTTGGGCAGTCGGAAAAAATCATTAAAAGAAACCCTGCGATATAATAATATCTAATGACTTTGTAAGTAAATAGCATAGCTTCAAGTGTAACTAAATAATTAACTGGAATCTGGGTACTATGAAGTCCAGACTATATTATATTTTATTTTATTTTACAGTGAGTCCGTAGTATTCGGTTGACTGTGTTAAAAAATAACTCGTTTTACCCCCTGCCAAACGTGAGAGTTTCTGTGTCTGATGCAAAATATGTACCTATTTGTTTTTTTCCACCGTCATAATCGATCAAAGATAAGCTGTTATTATATTAATTACATAGCTTCTAAAGCTTAACATTTCATGAATCTGAATCTGTATTAAATAATATAATAATGGCTAAAGTATTGTTAGTTTAACGAACTTTCGAAAATATTTTACAAACTAGTAGGTATCATTTATTTACAATTTTAATAACGACCGTCAAGATAATATTATATGTTTGATTATAGGTATACTATTCGATAAAAAGGATTTTCATGTTATTCAGTTTGGTACAACGTATAATGTAAAGTTTCCGGTCGGCAAAGGAAGTGTGACCTCAACTGATATCCGGATTACCTGTTTAGTAGCCCTCTCTTGTATTGGTTTTACAATGAATTGGGGTTTATTTTACCTAGTTATTTTTCTGTGATCATTTTTACTAATAAAAAAAGTGCTCCGAAAGTTTCATAAGAACCTATCTTTCGATTTAAAATTATATCGATTTGGTACTTTAGAGGGATCATTAGTTTTCCTAAGTGTAAAGAAAAAAATACAGACAAAATATCAAACAAATGCAAAAATGAATAACATTTTTATTTTGTGTGAGAAAATGTCATCAAAATTCAATAAATAATGACCCTAGACACTTGAAATTTACTAAAATTATTTATTTGGCATTAAAGTGTGTACAAAAGTATTAAACAAATGTATAACATTTCGATTGAATAGGTCCTACCTTATTTACCATTTACCAAAACAATTTTTTAGTTACATAATTTTTCATAGTTATAAATTTACAATTTAATACAGCGTTAAGAATATTCTCTAACTCTTATATCATAATAATGTAAGATACAATAATAATTAGTCATTCATTTTTTACATTGATATAAACATATTGTTATATTTTCGTTATTATAAATAGGTAGGTACTTACCGTTATTTTTTGAGATTTATTTTTATTTAATTAATAATTATAGGTAAAGACTTGATATTACAATACAAGTTTCTACATTATTCGCATTTTCTTATTTAATATACAAAATAATTATTTTTAGTTACCTATAACTTAACAGATGTACATTTTTTTTATACAACATTTTAAGCCATCCTGATCAAAATACAATAATTTATAATTACTTTCAAATTGATTCAATAATTTAGTAATAGGCTACACAGTTGTGTGTTCCATATAACACGAGAATCGAACTCTGAGACTGTTTATATCCAATGTACCTATAATAAATCATAATTTTATTTTGGGCATTGCGCATTGCGCATTTACAAATTTACAAAACCAACAGATTTTATTTTGTAAAATAATAATAATAAACTATTAACTTACATTTGATAGTGATCAGAAGATATTTAAAAAAAAAATTAATCCCCTGATAAATGTTTTTCTATGTCATATCAGGTTTTTTTTATAATATGATGCACACTTTGATTACTCAGATTTTATAATGTAATATAATATTTAAAATTCTAAATGATATTAACTATAAGGTATTTGCAATGATCCAAATACTAGAAGTGTGCAATAGAGTACTTAAATTTAATATTTAACACCAAACATTAGACAAATATTGTTCAGAAAACTGATAAAATATTCAAATGCACATGTCATATGCACTCGTTAAAATATAAATCAAATAGCCGATTGTGGTACCAGAATGTACATGGAGTTAACCCTCAGACGATTGCCAGTTACCGAAGAACTTTATTAGTATTTATTTATTTTTGACCTTTAGCAATCGAAAAATATATTTTTTTGTTCTCTGTAAAAACACTTGATTCCATAAAAACTGACTTAGGAAGGTATATAAGACGCCAGAGCACGTTTGACAGGACTATTACTTTTTTCTCATGCTGCCTCATATACCACCATTGTTGGACCCGTTTTTAAGTTAACAATATTATTATGATATTAAATATATATATATTTATATTATTACATTATTATAAATAGTTTCTATTTTTTATTGCACAATCTGTTCTTAAGTATATATCAAACATGAGTGAATATTATTCCGCTTATGATACTAGCTGTGATGATAAAAAAACACTGTTTACAATATAAGGAAATTGTAGCATCACGAAAATAATACGATTTCGTGGCCTATTTAAGTACATCTCATAATAACATTTAAATACGATATAAGTGAGTATGTATAAGCAAGGTAAATAATATTTAGTAAAATATAATAAATATCATATTATTATAAGTCAATATAATGACCGGATGCAATATTTATAAGTAACTGATAATGAAGTAATTAGTAATAATTTTATTTCTTATGCCAAAGTAGTAATTTAATTTGAATTATAAACAAGTTGTATAGGTAACAAAAAATAGTTTTATTAAAAAGTATGCACCATAGTCTCAGACAAACTGTACTTTTTTGACATAAACTAGAAAATGATACATAACCATTAAGGCATTATGTACATTACATTTTATTTTAATACTTATATACCTATTTTTATTGGTCAAAATATGACAACTTTATATGTACACGCCTTATGCTATATGCAGATACCATCGAAATGTTACATACCAGTAAATTATTAACTGTACTTAACTATAAATTAGTAAATAATTTTATATAATATAATTAAATATTTTTTAAATATCGTATTACAATTGAAGCATAGGTATGACGATAATATATACTATTTATTAAAATATAATATATTATAACAAAAATAATAAATTATCATAGGTACCTATAGTACCTGCTATTATATTATATTTTCATATTGGTATTGCGAAACTTAATATTACAATCAGAATACTTAACAGTAGTATAGCAGGCTAGAGTGACATAACACATTTTCATCCCAGATTCAAGAATTTTTCATTTTTATATTATATGAGTTTTTTGGGGCATAAAAAATAGGTAGATTTACCTTGATATTGACAAAGACGAAATAACAATTGACGAATATAACACCAGAAAAAAAAAATTAAATTCACTCTAAGTAGGTATCAATGGTAGCATACAAAACGTGTGCCTACTTACCTACCTACATATATTATCTTAGAGCAATAGCATTTAAATATAACCATATTTTTTTTTTATTTTTTTTATTAAGAAATCAAAAACAGAACAAATTTTATGCAACAACATTAAATTGAACAGGAATTGATTGACCTACCTACTGTAAGCTTATACAGCTTGTGTTGGAGATAGGGAGTTAGTTATATAAAATAATAATATATAGTTATTATCCAGAACATAAAAATATGAAGCGATTTATAAAAGTATATTGAATATAAACATAAAAACAAATAATATCTAGTTAATATAAAACTTTATAAATGTACCAACAACCTACCTATGTTATTAATCCACAATATGAGCCAATTTTATCAGAGGAAAATAATATTAGAAAATGTAATAACTATTTATAAGTAACTGATCATTTTTTATATTTAAATTATTGGACAATGCACATATATGATTGTGATTACTACTCCTATAGGCTATAACTTATTATTTGTAAAAAAGATTTCTTTCAATGTACACTTTTAAATTGATCTACATATTATATTATAATGATGAAATCCTGCAATACCTATTTAAAATGTTATGAATAAAAAAACTAGCACATTTTATTTTTAATAATATTCTTGGTGCTGAATAATATTGCCAAATTAATTTTTATCTGTGAAAATGTATACTTGCAATCAACATAATTTTAGTAAATATAGGTAGGTATATATTTATGTATTACAAATTATAAAAAAAATTAATTATAAGATTATAAGAAAACCCACACAAAAAAGATATAGGTATTTATAATAATGGGTCTAACCTTAAAAACGCCTAGTCCTACTGAAACGGGCTTTGCAGCATTTATTTTTTGTGGTTAAAATAAAAATGTAGGTATTGTTAAATAAAGTATGTATCACCAAAAAAATCTGTTTTGAGTAAGGATTACCATGAAGTTACCAAGTAACTTGGACTTGGACAACTTAAAACATAATTTAATATTATTAATAACCATCATTTAAAACAGCATCTTATAAACGATTTTATTAACGATTTAGGCAAACAATTTATTATAATATATTGATTATTTTAACAACCTTGAAAAACATTACACCGTTTTAAATTAATTATCTTTAAATTTAAATTTGAAGTATTAAAACTATGGTAATATTTTAGTTCTCTTAATAACGTTTGAATAATTTATCAAAAAAATGTATAGTTTCTTCATCAACATTTTAAAAAAACATTAAAATGTACAACATTCACGGATAGGTACCTACTATTATTAAAATACATAATATGACAAATCGTAAAATTATTTAAATTTCTTTTATACTTCTCCAAGTCAAACGCTTTTAATTTAGAATTTACATAGAAAATCAAAAAACTATGCAATGTAGGTATGTTTAATTTTGCAAAATAACCGCGTACCTATATTATTTTAGGGAAATAATAACAGACAGTTAAGAGTTTAAGACTAAAATTCTAAAAATTAAATTAAATAGTATTTAGCAATTTAAAATGTATTGCACGTTTGTTAATTTATTATCAAATAAATAAAAGTTAAACTAATTTGTACTACTTTTATGAAATATTGTATGTTTCTGGTTTCTTACATAGGCATACATTTTTCTGTGCACTGTACACGGCGTATATTATCAAATTGATGTTTGCCAAACATACTTTACCATTAAAGATCTTTATAGTTGATTCGATAGTTGTTGAGATAGATATCAAGGAAATTAACTTACGTTTGAAATGAATGGAATGAAAGGTTGTTTCGTTCGATAAGTTTAATTAAGAGTTTCAACGAGGGACGAGTACCGTAAAAACTTTTAGTCGAAAATGTGCTTTGCCCGAAAATTGTTACGTACGCGATTAGTTTATATTATTTACACAGATGCCGTTATATTCATATATTTGCGATCGAACTTGTTCGAAATCGATTTAACCTGGTATACTCAAATAGTCAAATCATATGGAATATATATAATATTATAAAGTATATAGATATAACTATATAAGCTACTTCAGTACCTCATATTCATCACATCTCAATACATACGGAAATAAGTAGGTATCTAATTATAATATTATATCGTTGTTTAAGACAAGTTGTTATAACCATCAAGCTAAATTACAATAAGTTACTTTTTAATTAATTCTTATTTTGAATAATGATAATAAACATTTCATTTAGTAAAACTAATTTTGGTCCTATATTCTCGAATAATATTTATTAGTTATAATAACCCTCTCTGAAAATAAATATAATAAAGTATTATATTTTTGTAATTGCTGGCAATTTAAATACGATTGCAGCTTATTGATCAAAGTTGTTATTCTTTCTTTTTTCTTTTTTTATGGTGTTTTGTGTATGTAAATTACCGGGATAAAATATTAGTTGTATGGTCTAATTTAGTGATGCCCAAACCATGGTCAATGTTTAGTTGATACAAAATATATAAAAATGCAAGTGTTTCCAAGATATTTAAATCTCCTTATTTATTATTATATATGTTATGACGGCTAGGTTATTATTAGTTTGGTCGTTTAGTAAGTTGCACATTCGCAACATTTTACTATAATTGTGGCCCGCCCAAGAAAAAAGGTTGGGCATCACTGGTCAATTAAAATATTATATATAAATCTGAGGAAGTAAATAGGTACTAAATAATATAATTATATATAATTTGCATGCACGTCCACTCACGCAAATACAAACGCATTATTCATTTTAAAATATTTTGATAGATTATATTTGTATTAATGTTTAATAGAAAAATGAAAGTATCTAAATAAAAAAAAAATTTATATTTATCTGTGGGTAAGTATCTATAGATTGATAATGCTGGACAATAGTTGCACAGTCAAATGGAACCCTTGGTTTTGGTGGAGTCAAGGGTGTCTCATTGCAGCTAAAGTTTGGTCTGAGTTATCACTTAATAATTATTTCACATTTATACCATAACTGTTGTCATAGGTTGAATGATAATATCAGAGAGCCAAATTTGATAATCATAATATAGGTACTTATGTAAATATTTTTAACTTTATACTTTATAGTTTATAGTGTTTATATCAATAATTTTATCCAAGTCATAAATTACGTATTGATTAGTATTAACATTTATTAGTATTTACTATTTACTATTGTTTATTAGGACTTATATTATATGTATCATATGAATGATCCAATGTACTGTGACCACTCTCACTATTAACATTTTCAGACCCAGATATCATTGCATTAGTTTCATTTACATTTCATATATTATGATAATAGATTTAGTATAAATTTGATATAATTATTAGGTGATAACATAGCCAAAAATGTTGCTGCAATGAGACACTCGTCCTGACTCCCGTATTGGACGACGCCCGACGTCAAGGCGATCCATGCATTCCCCCGACCCCCGCTGTTATGATATATTAAGTAAGACACCGATTCTTTGCATGCATATTACACGTCATACATTTCTATAAACAACAAAAGTCAAAAACTACTTTATAATTTATTAATATTATATTTATATAATAATATAGGTAGTATAATAATACTACCTATATTTATACTATAACACCGAGTGCTGACCGTTTTGCACTAGGTATATTATACCTTTCGTGCTATGGAAGTATGGGAGAATAAAATAATAATTGTTCCTCAAATATTGTTTCAGAAAATGGCAAGAACACACCACTCTCATACACACACACACACACACACACACACACACACACACACACACACACACACATACACAAATTCGCATTATATTAATATATACGCGTGTATCGTTTCAACGGTATCCGTGTTTGTTCGCGTATAGGATAGTACGTGGTTGCCTCCCCTCGTAACACGCCCTGGTGCTCTACAGCAACGCCGAAAGCTTGAGGTTTATAACGGGGTCGAATGAATATGATTGTTATTCGGCAAATTACGTTTATGTATCTAAATATTATATATACATGCTAGTGGAATATACATCGAACGTATACACTATATACGCAACATCACTCGAGGGAAAACCATTTGGATTACCGTTATAATGTTGTTTATTTATTTTACGAATCGGTTCAATGTTTATTATTATTATTATTATTATTGTTACTTTGGGTGTGCGTCGTGTGTGTTACTACGACAGTTGTATACTATACACTCACCAGTCACCGGTGATAAAAACACTCGGAACGGGTTTAATAAAATGTGATATCTTTTTATCTATCAAATGTATGAAATGTTAGAAGAATGATGACATATAATAATAGTATAACACAGCTCGTTGTGTTTGCGAAAAACGTAAGCTAATATTATTGTTGTCGATGGTTAAATCTACTTAACTAATAGGAGTATTCTATAGTGTACTATTGACATATCACATATCGCCCATAATTCGTATAACATGAATCGATACGTTGTAATAATATTATGAAGTGTAGACAATACATATTGTATTGAAAAACTAAAACTACAAGTGTGTATACAACACGACTATATAACTTATGTTTATCCAAAAACTTTTCAATTTTATTGAAATCCTATTAATCACATTGTCATCGGCTGGTCAATGTAAAAGGTTATTAATTGTCTTTACGCATTTTCACCCAGGTTCTTGTAAATCCAGGTGAGGATTTTTGCAATGCGTTTTCTTATTGTTAAATAGATTAAAAGTTTATATAATATTGAAACAGAGTGTAAATATGAACGGATAAATTCCATGTTCCACATTGTGAATTAGGATATCATTCTCAGAAAATAAATGCTGTTCAAAGAGAAAGATGTAAGAACCAAAAATGTTTTGGCAAAAGGAAAAATAAGAAATACTGGAGTATAGGAAAAGACATAGTTTTTATTTAAACAGTGCCTATGCACTAAGCAAAATCTAGGTATCGTGCGTAAATATAGCTCAAAGACTCTTACAATACTTGGGAAAGCACTTAGCAAAACAAAAAAACATGACTATAGGTTGCAAAAAATATTATTGGTATTGTATAGGTATACGATTATGTATTATTTAATATGTATTTGTATTTTTTCATCATTGAAGGTTCCTCATTATAGGAAATAAATTAAATAAATAAATTATATAAAGTTAATATGAATAAGATATAACATGTACCTACCTACCTAAGTATGTAAGTAAGGATAGTACATTAGTACTTACTATATTGTTACATTTTAATTTTTCCTTGTGAAGTATATTTCCTAGTAATATTATTATGTATAAAATAATAATATTGTATTTGTATACATATTTAATATTAACTGATCCTGTGTATAGCCGGCCCCTGACAAATTAATTTGTGGATTTATCCTAAAAAATAAATCTAATTTCTTCTATTAGTATTATAATAATCTGTAACCAATCGAAACCATTTATAAACAAAAACATCGTAAATCAACAAATTCTTGTGCGAGAACCTCTTTAAAATACAACATTTAAAAATTAGTCTTCGAAGTATATATTATAGAATTACCTGCTAACCAAATTTCAGAACCACGAGTGCGATAGATTTTATTGAGAATCACACTCAAACATTGCTTTTTATTAGGTAATATAGACGAACTTATAATACTATGAATTATTTGTTTTGCACTGTAATTTTTCTGTACGCTGTATTACTTAATTAATTAAATAAAAAATATGGCAATAACTCAATATTTATAAGCGTTATAAAATGTTAAAAATATGTTCCTATAATAGCTCAGAAAAGTATTTATTTTTAAATTATAATGTATAAGTAGGTACTTACTAAAATGTTTTGAAACTATATTTTCATTTTTCAAAGAGTTTATGTTAAACATGCAAAGCTTTTTCAACTACCTACCTTATTCCTATGCCCACGCTCGCATATAATTGTGTTTAGCATTTTAATAGTCGATTCTTAAAGCTTGCTAGTTACTAGTTACTTTACAACTTTATATGAATAAATCCTAAACTTAGAACATTCATAAAGATAAAATATCTTTTTAATTATTTCAAGAAATATGAATAGTTCTCTCGGACATCAATAAAATTAAAATACTGTTAAAATGTTGTCTTAGTATTTTAAATTTTTTTTTATGTTTAAATCATTGAAACATTATATAAAAATGTCAATATTGGTAAAAAACATATTTTCTAGATAAATTATTTTTTCAGCCAAATAAATTTTTTCAAATCTTTTTGGAATACGAATTAATTATTTCGACAATATAATTCTCATTATTGTTTGATTGTCATCTGCGAGAAGATTCCTCGAAACACTAGTTTCCACACACCAAAGTATCCAGCATCTAAAAAAAACGATTCACAACGATAATTTTGTTTTTCTAACTTAAGCGTTCCTATAACGAAAAAGTTCGAAAAAGTAAAAGAAAAATTAAGATTATAGCTGTAGGTACCCATCGTTATCCGGGTGAGTATATGAAAAAGTTGTACACTGTGAAATTGTGCCGTAAAAGTAAGTCTTTTTCACCCAAACTGTATTAGCAATAGATATATAAAGTACTTGCAAGTAATATTGCTCCTAAGACATTTTCCTTTCATTAATACCCATTTTGGCATTTCAACAACTTCTATTTTGCCTGAACCCCAATTTTTTTACAGGTACATTATTCTCTATTATTGGATTTTGAAGAGGAATGAGTAAAAGCATTTCAAAACTTTGTATGCTATATATTTATATTTATTATATTTATTTATAAGGTTTGAGATGGTCCTGAAACTATGTAGGTAGCAAAAAGGCTTATTTTGTTTAAGAATACAATTACTTTTGCATTCGTACAATATGACAAGCTTTAAAAATATTGTTTTTAAATTATATTTTGTTGGTGTACTTATAAATGGCTGCCTCATTTAGGAGCATTAAAGGGAAGATCACAAGTGGCCCTGTAGGTTAGGAATTTTTCCACGATGGATGCAATCAAATCGAGACGAGATGGACAAATGTAGTGCGGCTTTATTAAAACTAACAATTATTTACCTATTTGATATTTATAAAATATAATCCAATGAAAAGGTTAACAAAGATCACATAAAATATAATATTATTATGAAGTGGATGGGGAATGGGAAAGTATAGTTAACAGTTTATTAAAATAAAGATAAAACGTATAAAAATGTTCTTAAAAACTTTGTGTTTATAAATTTATTTAACAAATCTCACCCGCTCCTCCCAAATTAGACCAAAACAAATGTTTAGAGATCACTGGCACGGGAAATTTTTTTTAAAACTTTTATTACCACATTTTGGCACGTGACCCAATAAAACTATAGGTGCAGAATTATTACGCACATATTTTTACCTGTAAAAAAACGCAACTCGATTGCTCACAAAAAAAAGTTTATATACGAAAATAAAATAGTTGATTTGAACAAAAGCTGTTTCTATTATTTTATTACAATGTCAGAATTATGTTTTATATTTAGAAGCTTGAACAGGGCTGACAATACAATCGTTAGCTGATTAAATTTTTTTCATATAAATACATATTTTAAATTACGATTTAGAAACATTAGTCTAGTCATCTCTGGTCTAATAATACTTGATGAATAGATAGATAATATGTACACAATATTATTAATGGTGCTATTTTTAATAAACGCTCCGTAATATTTTTATTCGTAATGATTGATGGTAATTAATTATTTATAAACATTTTTAAAAACATTTTCATAATTTTTATTTTTATTTAATAAATTATTTTATATAATATATTTAAAAAACAAATTTACGATTAATAATATATTTAGTTCTTATGTATGTATGTATATCATGTCAAATATCAATATAGTAATTTTTCAGAAACGCCAATAACCCAGGTAGGTAGTTGAAGAGTATTTATAAATAAAATAATAATAAAGTATTTTTAAATAATGAATATTATAGATAGTTTATTAACTATAATATATAATAAATAGTTTTGATACTATGTCCCTTTTTTTGTGATCACTTAATAATTTTTTCTGTTAAACAATTAATTTGTAAATTCTATAGGTGCATCCATAAATTATTTGAAAATGTGTTGTTAAAAAAAATTACATTTAAAATTTTCCAGTTGCTTAACAAATCCAGCGGCATCCACCAGTTCAGTTCCTCTGCATAACTTTTTGCATTATTTTAGAAATATTAGCTTCTAACTAATAAATTTTCGTGCAATCTAGAAAAATATCCAACACTGTGTGCAAATGCCTAACATTTAGTCGGTTTCAGATATATGGCCTCCATAGCTCAGTGGTTAGAGCACTGGTCTTGTAAACCAGGGGTCGAGAGTTCAATTCTCTCTGGAGGCATCTGATTTTTTTCATTTTTTTATACATTTTTTTTATTAATTTTATGATTAACATTTTATTATATCTCATTAAAAAGAAAAAAAAGAAATATAATATATTATAATGTTGTAGGATACTTAATTATTTATTTAATAACTGTTTAAGGTAATTTTTTGATGTAAAAAGATTATTTTCACTCAACAATGTGTGCAGTAAATAAAAATGATATAAAATAATAGTGGGTGCGATTTCATAGTGTATCATGGTCATTTTTATGTATAAAATAATAAAGGGATAACTTACTTTTCTTTTTTTTTCCGTGTCCATTATATGTTTGTTGTACCCGTCTGCATTATGTGACTTTTCTATTATTAAATTTCCATTAACACTGTGTACAGAAACTACGTATATTATATGTATATACATGCTGGACAATGTGCATGAGGTTCACTGCTACAACCAAAAGTCGTCTCTGGCTAACGAACTTTATACATATAATATACTATATCAATAAATAACTCGCCGGTGACTTCTTAAGCGATCAAAGAACAAAATAATCCATTCGATGGATCATTCGTTAAATGTGGGACTCGTGTTCCCGCCCAGCTGTCCCTTCGAACATAGATAAGTGCCATCTCTTTATACAAATCGGCCAAGGGGTGGTTTCTGACCACTGCCTCGACGGGTGGTTTGCTGCGGTGTATACATATACACGGAGCTGGTTGTCACGGGTGCAGAAGATAACAAATTATCGATTCCGGTAGACCAAAACGGAAAAAGGGAGGTCACTTACTGAATAAATATAGTGAAATAATGTATTATATTATGATATTATTTCCAACCGTAGATTACCAGCCACGATACTATACGGTGGTAGGCATGAACACATTTTCCTATATACCTACGCTGAAACTTGAATAACATGATATTATAATAGTAATATTATTATGGAAGGATTTAAAACATGCCTTGTGCATGTGATATAGATACAGCATAATCATATGGAATGGATAATATTATAAAATATATATTAATAATCATTTTTGTATCATTTTTATTAGTCATATCGTGTGCTTTAATCTTTAAAGGCTTAATAAAATCAAATATGACATATGAATATGTACCCTCGTGTACCCTCTGATAAATTTAATATTTATGATCAACGGTACTACTTATACATTTATAATAGGTATAGACACTGTATATTTTCAAATTGTTTGTTGATTCAATAATGTTTCATTAACAATAGGTACAATTGTTCTTAATACCTATTCTGCGAATTACTTTTATACAAAACCTTTTGCATTGGTCCAAAAAGGTGGGTACTTAGTCCCTCCATATTTCTGCCAAGTACCCCCAGTTCAAAAGTCAGTAATTAGTACTGAGCATATATAATTTTTAGAAAATATTATCTTTTAATTTGACTATTTGAGCCTACGCCTTTTGGTCTTCTTAAAAAATGCTCAGTTGAGAAATCAAAGAAAAGGTAACTTAAGATTAATAAATCCCATTTAAATATACAACAAAAACTCTAACGTTCAATCGAGTTTTGTAAATTAAAGGACATTATAACACATAAATCAAGTTTGCTTGGATTTTTAGTATATTATCATTATCTAAGAAATATGGTGTGGGTATACGCATAAGACATAATTCAATTTATGGATATTAATTTTTAATGTTTTACAAATGTTTGATAAAAATTAATTAATAATTATATATATATAACAATTAATTAATAACTATATTTTAACAAAAGCCGTTTGTGGTGGTAATTCCAGCTTTGTTAATAAATTATAAAAATAGTAGTTATTTAACGTTCGTTTTGAGTACCTGACCTAATTTGTATAAACGATGTGACTGTGTTTTAGTTTTAATTAAGTAGCATTTATTATTTTGCTTAAAGAACATTAATACTTTTAAAAACAGACTTTATTATTTTTAAAGAACCAAGTTCAAATATAAATTATTGTGATAGATACTCAAACTGTACGTGATTTGTTTGTCTAAAAAATAATGGAATTTTCAAAAACAAAAATGATTTAATGTTCAAATGTCATGGTTTATCATTAATAACGTATTATCTAATACTTTATCTATATAAGGTTGGTACTTCATTATAATATCAAGATAAAAAAAAACAAAGGTGGAAGGCAATATGTGGTATTTTTTATATTAACATAAATTGTTTGTAAATATATTTTATTCTGTAGCTTCAAATTGGGATAATTTATTTTGAATAGAATAGTTTAAAGAGAAATACCACCAGAATTCTAATATTTCCACCTAGGAAAAGAATTTTTCTAATAAGTTTTATTTCTAAAATCGATTTCAAATCGTTGATAATCGTCTACGTTCATATTTTTGCTAGACATTTCCGGTGTAATATCTGGCCATTTTAATTTAAATATTATGTTAATTTTGTGAATGCTTTTAAACTATTATGTATATCAAATAAAGAATAATAGTTTTACTTGAAACTAATAAAATAATATGAATTTTTAATTAAAAAAAATTATAAAATTAAACTACATTACCGTAGTAAAAAAATGCAAAAAGTAGGATGCCTCCAGAGAGAATTGAACTCTCGACCCCTGGTTTACAAGACCAGTGCTCTAACCACTGAGCTATGGAGGCCCGATGGCGAGTAATCGTGAAACTATATGTTTTTAGACAACATGAAAAATAATAGTTATAAAATATATTACAACATAATATTATATTACAACTGAACGAATGTGTTTAAAATTATAAATATCTAAGTATTAAATACGTATAGAATATTAATTGAACATAAATAAAAATGTACAAATACGCAAGACAACATTGAATACAGTTTTTAAGGAATAAATCGTCACCACTAGTAAATCATACATTTTAACGATGGTTTTGTTTCATACGACTAGTTAAATAATATAATTAAATAACTTTATTAAAAATATATATGTTGTCAACAATTATTAATTTATGCAACTCGAAAAAGGTAGATAGTCAATGTTACGGTGTTACCTGTAATTATTTATAAATCATTGCATTTGAAAAAACTATTCTGAGCGTTGCTCAGTTTACTTATTATAATTTATAGGTATTCCATCCCATTATGAAGGACATCTGTTAAAAATTGTAATTCTCGAATAAAAATAATAAACGATAAAATATTTAGTTGGTAAAGTAGGTACATTTTAAATTTATTATCAATATTCAATGAATAATTTTTTTAACCAACATTTTAAAAACATGTTCCGCTGCTCACATGGGCGTAGTCTACACTAACACCTTAATATATTTTTATTTTAAAGAAGTCAAGTACCTACCAAACTTGTTAAATATTTGAATACAAATATAAATTAGCAAGGCTGAGCAAGTTAAGGATTTTTTTTAACTCGTTAAGTTAAGTTATTTTGAAATAATAAAGTTAATAGTTAAGTTAAAAGATACTCGTGTTTTTTTCGTTCACTCATTACGTTAAAAGTTAACTTTGAAAAAAAAGTAACTTAACTTAGTGTAAAGTTAAAATTTGCTAGTTTGCAAAAATAAAAACTTCCAGACACATAATATGGTTTATTAGATAGTACCTACTACCTACCTATTTCTTTACGCTCAAGAAAATTACTGGGGAAATTTAAAATAATACATCTAAGGAAAAACCCATTCAAAAATTTGCATTATTATTCAGAAGAAAATTAACTTAATTTAGATACTTTTGAAATAAAATTAACTTGAAGTTAACACGTTAATCTTGAAAAAAGTAACTTATTAAGTTTTAAGTTAATTTTAAAAAAAAGTAAAATTAACTTAACGTTTTAACTTAATTTTAACTTTTAACTCGTTTAATGCCCAGCCTTATATTAGGTATAGCCGTACCTATAGGTACAATTTATTTCCATGTACAATAGAAACACATTAAAAACAATTAACCTAAATCCAGACTTCAGAATAAATAAGGCATTTAACACGTTTTGAATGTATTAACTATTAGGTAAATATTAAAATACAGCTAGGTACCTACCTATTTTAAATACTTTATAAAAACAAATTTTTAACAATGTGCACCTTGTGCAGTTGTGCGTCACACGTACTTCAATAGTCAATAGTCAATAACCTAACCTACATAAGTACAAAAGTATATGACATAATGTGGTAGTAGTTGGTACCTAAACCTATTAGATTATATTTATGTGGAAATTTAAAATTCATCAAAAGTGCTTATTAGTTACCTATTTAATTATTCTTGGCAAATTTGTGATTACATTTATCGCGTACAGATTAGATTTACCGTTTGTGTGTCTTAACTTATAAATGTATAAAACAATCATATATGTATATGGGATAATACACATTTCAATAGTTTTATATAATTCTTAACATTAAATGTTAAGTTAAGTTTAAATTTTAAATGTATACTATTGTCTATTCATTTTCAATTCATATTTTAAATTACTCTGAATTCTGATACCTATTACCTATATAACATTTTTGTTTATTATTAATTAAACAGCTGAAACTTAGGCCATTGGGTGGTTTTTAACTGTGTGGGAAGGTACTGTAGGTTTAATTGGTTAAACACGTTTACACAGTTTGGCAAATTTTTTCGTGGGCACCCGTAGGTATCTCCCATACCCGGGTGGGAGATGGCGGCGCTTCTCTCCGGACACCATATTATATAAAACATTATATCACACCTATATCTAAAATAAAAATTATTTTTTTCTATATAGTATTTTCTATACACCATAACATTTTGAAAATATTTTTGCTTTTTTTGAGCTGTTTATGGACATTTTCAGTTTCCAATTTTTTTAGTTTTTTTTTTTCTATAAATATCAATTAAGTTTTATCTGTTGGGCCAAAAACTGTAAAATTTAATACAAGGCTCCTGATATATTGTTACAATATCAGTTGAAAAATATTAAAAATATATAGGCACAATTTTTTTCTATAAGCATTTAAAGATCGAATTTTGACAAAATGTATCAAATTTAAAATTGAATAATTATTTTGTAGATAAAAATTTATAAAATTTTCTACTTTTATATCTAGGGATTGAAAATTTAAAACAAGATTCCACGTAAGTAGTTAATTCTGTTACCAAAAAATTTAAAAAATATATAAACACAGTTTTTTTTTATAGTTATTTTAAGTTCAAATTTGGACGAAATTACATAAAAAACCTAGAATAACTATTTTAGTTATTTTGTTGTGATTGTAGAATATTATTCGTGGGTACTTGAAACTTCTAGAGTAGGTACACTAGTACACTATATATCTATGATTATTATATTTACCTATTAAAGGTCAAATTTTGGTTTAGTACCAAGTTTGGATTTTTAATCTTTTTGAACTACTATTGGAACAATATAGTAGGAGCCTTCTATTAAATTTGTACCCAAAAAATAATATCGTATTGATATTTATAGAATAAAAAACTAAAAATATTAGAAACTGAAAAAAATAAAAAAAACACACATCATTGTAAAATCAATACATTCATCGTTTCACTCAGAATCTAAAATAACCTTTTAAAAACATTGAACAAAAACGATAACGAAAACGAAAAAATGAAAAACGTTTTCCATCCCTACTAAAAATAAACAGTCTGTGAGGATGTACAATATACAAATATTACAAATACCTACTGTTCTATTTACTGTTAAGTAGTGTTAACTGTTATATTATGTACGTTACAAGGAATAATAACAAAATTTCCAAAATTTAGATATGCAATTAATATAATGTATGTATTTATGTGTGTGTTCACTGTTCATGCTCACAGTTTCACACAAAATAGACCCTTCATACTTACTAGGAAAACGATTATTTGCAGCTTGTTGAATTTTATGTATTGATGCCATTAATTCGCTTATGTGGTTGTTTATATTAAATACAATATAATATAATTGCTTGTATAATATTATGCAAATTAAAATGATTTCTGTGCTAAGGTACCTATCACAACAACGAGAAAATTATATTATAATAACAAAATAAATATTTTATACAAAAATTAATGTTAAAACAGCATTGCTGTACGTTTCTATTTGTCAAGTGCACCTTGTTATATTATTATAGAACATTACTATAAGTAATGTAATGGTAATTTTATTACCATAATGCAATAGGTTCGTGCCTCCGTGGTATAATACTATTTATATAATATTAATATAAGTTAAAACTTAAATTATAAAATAGCTTAAAATGAATCCAAATATTTCAAAACTATTATAAATAATAATCGTAGTTCTCGTTAATTAAAGCATTTTTTTCTGTTTAAAACGGTAAAAAAATTTGATTAAAAAACACACATCATTGCAAGATCAGTTTACACTCTCGTTGCTACACTAAGAATATAAAAATAGTGATCGGTACATTTTTCTTAAAAAAAAAGTTTTTTATTAAAATGTTTCAAGTTATTCCCAAAGTATTGACTTATAATTAAAAACGCATTAATTATATTCTTAAGGGTCCCAAGTATTCTATAAAAAAATTCTATAAAATTTGAAAGTTAAATTTTATATTTTAGTTGCCATCTCAATTATAATACTTTCCACTAATCTACTACCCGACAACTATTTATGCGCGGGGGGGGGGGGTGTTAATAGGGTGTATTATGTGTATCGAAAAAAATAACTTCAAGGGAATAACTCTCAGGCTTTGTAGAATTGTCGGATTTTGATCACTATTATTTTATCTGAAAAAAGAAGACTTCCTACAACCCGCATCTCTGATTTTGTATTATATTAAAAATAATTGTATTAAACATTTTGTAAAAAATGCCTTTTATCTTGTATTTTTTAGACATATTATAAAGTTGGTTTGAGAATAAAATATTGAAAAACAGAGATCTATGAGGGCTGTGGAATATTTCCCTCTAGCAATTAAAAAAAAAAACTATGAAATTTGGTTGATTCTACAAGGCGGTTTTTGACCATTTTTGAGGACAAATTGGCATCGGAACCGGGTGCCTTAAATAAAATAATTGAGGATCGTAAAAATCAAATAAATAAATATTATTAAAATACTGAGTTAGTTATTAATACTTATTATACTCAAATTTCAAATGATTATATATTTTGTCAAATATTTTATTTAGTTATTTTAGTATTTTACCATGCTAAAATCAATTTATACGCCTCAGTAATACTTTGTATTAGCAATAACAAAAAAAATAACATTATTAAGTTTATTTTATATTTTAAAAAGAATATTTATTACACTTGGGTTTTGCAATCGTTGAAAAATTATAAATATTTTACTTGAAAAAATACTTAAAGGAAGTAGATACATTATTGTCTCGAGTAAATATCGATTAAAGTAAACAAATTTCAAGACAGTTCCAAGTATACATAATTTTACATTTTAAACATATTTTAATTTATTAGACATTTTTTAAATAATCTTCGTGGTTGTAATGTTTGGATATTTAATTTTTTATTTTAAGTATGAAAATTTTATATTTATATAAGCGTATAACAATTAACAACTAGTACCTACCTATAATAAGTTATTATCTTATTTATTAAGTATATACTTGTAAAAGCCCAGACCACTAGTCAAACTTTCCAAGATTGGTGATCCTAATTTATATATTAGATAATTCACTGATCACATTTTGTGAGGCTAAAAATATTTGTTATTCTCGGGCTTTTATAAAGATGGTTGTTAGGTATAGCACTATAGTCTATAGTCGATATTATAGGATGTACACTATACAAATTAGGTTAGGGAAAGTTGGCTGAATCAATCAATGATAAAACTATTAAAGGAGGAATTAAATTATTGCACTCAAAACCTATTACATTTATTTTATTTTTTATATGTATTTAAATTATATTATTAAATTATATTAATGAATCCTGTGTTTTCATTTGTCGCTACCCACTAATCAAAATTACTATTTGTATCACATAAATACATAATTTTATACATAATTATTTAACCAATTTTGTTTTTTAGATATTCCCTTTGATGATTTATTATTATTATTATTTTTATTACATAATATGCTAATTGTCGATACTTTAATATTGAATTTGGGGGACGCAGTGGCAGAGAGGACTGAGGTCACCGACGCTGGTTCAAAACCTCGGCAACGGGCGGCATTTTTCTTCGGGCGAGTCACTGGGTCCGGAGAGAAGTGCGGGCATCCCCCCCCCCCCGGGAATGGCAGATACCTACGGGTGCCCACTAAAAAATCTGCCAAACTAACAAACACACGTGTTTAACCTACAGTACCTTCCCCCACAGTTAATAACCACCCAATGGCCTAAGTTGCCACTGGTTAATTAAAAAAAAAAAAAAAACATAATGTATAAAAAATAAAGTTACAATATGAGTAAATATATTATATACATTTAATATTTTAATGTAAACATTTTATCAAACTTGGAATAACACGCAAAAGATAGGTTGAAACGTTAATAAATCTGTAAGGGCCGGAAGCGTACAGTAGTAATACACGAGCCCGGACACCGACTTATTTTTGGGCCCCGCTAACACCTAAGTCTTTAAAATATATAGTACTATTATTTAGCTGGATAGCCTGGGTGTGTAGTGGTTCGAACAGCAGTTGACGCGATTGATGGCCAAATACTGTCGACCTACGTAGCGCGTGTAGTGTATTTCTGTATAAGCGTGTATGCGTGTGGGTGGGTTTCTTAACAATTAAAACTAATAAGAAAATGGAAACACGGTTTCTGGTAGGTGAATCTTTGTATAATAGACAATATAAACACTAATTAAAGATACAAAATATAGAAACAATTCACAACAACACAAAGGTATGAATTATAATAATTATAAATGCACGGGCCCCTTATGGCCAAACAGAAAAAATAATTATAATAATATAATATGGCCCTTCTGGTCCAACATAATAAAAATATGTAGTGACACTGTGACAGCTAATATAGTTATAGGCGTGAATAGCATTGATATTAGGTAATATAAAAATAATGTGCGGCCCTTCTAGCTCAACAATAAATAAGAATAATGATAAAAAAAAAACTCACAATTTTGTGGAGTGCAGTCTGGCCAGACGGTACTTTACTCCTGTGGATATTATAATAATAATAATACACGATGCATGTTAGAACAATAATTAAGTAATGTGGGTTTTTACGATGGTTCAATTTTTAAGTGAGTTATTAGCATTTTTTTAATTTACGCTATATTATATACGCATAACTTGCCAGAAATTGAACTCTCGTAAAAAACCCACATACAAACACAGATAATGTCCTTACCATCAAGTTTCATAATAGGACGATCCACTAAAATGTTTAAGCTAACGAAGCTAAACGTGATCCTCTGAGCTTAAATTTACTATGTTAAGAACTTGTAAGAGGGAGACAACAAATATCTGTGTAGCCGTCCTCTTAATATAAGTTTATTCATAATTCGTTTAATTCAATTGAAACTTGTAAGAAATATACATGAGTCATGATTGTAACACAAAATAGTATTTATTTATTTTTTTTTTTTTTAATATAATAGGCCCCACTGAACATTTTCAAAAAAACTATAATAATCTAGTTGCTTAAGTGTAAATAATATATTTTAGAATTCGTATTTGCATATCTGTCTGTTCTGAGTACCTATATTTGTTACAACGAACATTACATATAGTTAATTATAATACAGTGCAAAAATTATTACGCACCTAATTTTTGTATAATATGGATAGGTTATAGGATATCTTGGCGAAAGAGATTACGGCGAAACTTTTTCGGCCAATGGGTATATTGGCGAATGGATGTATCGGCGAACGAATATATCGGCGAAATTACATTAAACACAAATATTTAAATATACGTAGCACAGAGTTTGTTTCTAATTTAACAACGTCAATAAATTCCTAACCAACAACTATTCTCCATCATTTTTCCTATTTGCTTATTGTACATATTTTGCTACACAATTTTGTACATTTTCTATTTTAATACATTTTTATAATTAATTATTATTAACAAATAATTTTTATTGACTAAATTATTGAATTAATAATGTGGACTTATACATTTTTACAAAGTAATTATTATAAGTATATATTATGGTCCTAGAACGTCTCTTTTTATTTAAGTATTATTTTTATTATTTATTAATTATTATTATATACTTATATATGATCCTAGGACATCTATTTTATTTAAGTTATTATTGACTAAATTATTGAATTATATAGTATGGAATTTAAATTTTTAAATTTCCGGTTAGATTTTGTGGTTTCGCCAATATATCCATTCGCCGATATATTCGTTCGCCGATACGTCCATTCGCCGATATAACCGTTCGCCGGTATATCCATTCACCGAAAAAGATTCGCCGAAATGGATTTCGCCGAATTGGCCGGTTACCATATGGATACCGTACATATACATCAGATCAACATTATGTCGACTATCGAAGCCTTGAAGAGTTCGTCCGATGTTAATATACAGTCCGAAACAGAAGTCACGATCCAGGTGTTTGAAGACCTCTTGGAAAATCGGCCTAAAGGGTTGGAAGAGAGTGTTCTCACCAGTTTGAAGCTGCACAGGCGATACACATCATTGCCTAACATGTCGTTGATGTCAATTTCCGCTGGCGATACCCTCAGCCCACAACCCTTTAATGGCGCAAGTATTTGGTGATATCCGTGGAAATCATCGGATAGCTGTGAAATGCAACGATATAAAAAGTTTGCAAGCTCAAAGGCGATGCAAATCTTGCCCAACATGGCATTCGAGACAAATTCCTTGGGCGATGCACCAGAAGTGATTCCGCCCGTCGCTTCAACGGATTCACCATAGTCCGAATCAACTAAAAGGGAATTAATAATACCTGCCTCTGTAGGAGCTAGCGACATCGAGCCGCTGTTACCCGTCTCGTTGACTTTGCCACCTGTTCAGTCGGTCGATTCCGACGCCTATAGCAGTTAAGTTCGATACCGAACACGGAAATGAAGTTAATCGGTGGTGCCGGGTCCGAAAATGAATCAACAAAACCACTGGACCACGAGACGACTGGTGGATTACAGGACATGGTTACCCTTGGCGGATGTGGAGAGGTTGCAGCAACGGACACAACAGTAACCTTGGTCCGACCTAGTCATCACACACTGTGGAGTCGGGCGAAGAGATTCACCAGGCAAATGTTTTGTTGCGGTGTTCCCGACATAGACCGCCAAGTATAGATTGTGTAACGTTTTGTGAGAGGTGTTTGGCCAGTGGATTTTAAACGTCACAGTAGTCTTTGCCCCCTCCCCCTCGCCTTTATCAAACCTGGGTAATACGCTACGGTTCGCTTTTGTCTCGAGTTCGTCTCTTTTGTGTCCGGCTGGAAGCCGTATTGTCCGCTGGACATTTTGAACAAATCCGTTTAGGATCGCCTTTTTTTGGTGTTCGCCCATCAGATATTTTTTTGTCCACTTGTTTGGAGCCGTTTCGTGCACCATGCCGCCTTCGGCTCTTCGCCGTGTCTTGCGCCACTTTGTGGTCGTGCTAGTTTCCCCTAAAACTGCGGTATCGCCCTGTTTGTGCCTTATATCCACTGTAGAAATAGTCTATGATCTGCAATAGCAGTTACTTCGACCCTCCACTTAGCTCCTTTTAATCACTTAAGATGAGCTGAAGTTACTGTGGTCAGAATTCTAAGCCTGAACCAAAAGAAATGTTTATGTAAAAAGATGATAAGTAGGTACTTATAAATTATAAATATGGCTATATTGCCGTAATCTTGTGTACATTTAGTATTTACAGTAATGAACGTTATTATTATTATGTAATTTATTTGGTTTTGATTTGATATTATTGAATTATCCAAATCGCTTGGTCATTTTATATTTTTCTATAGAATTTTCTATTTTAGAATAATATAGTTTTGCCATTTAGAATCCTCGTCAATCTTGCTCAGTGGCGCTCATTCAGTAATTCAGATTGTACTGTTATCAGTATTATGTATATTCTATAATAATATTAGCTAAAAATATATTATGCTGTGTATTTAATATTATATATTATATCATTGGACAGATCCCATGATAGGGCGTCAATACGAATAAAATATTTATAACGGGTTCAATATACGGTTAGCGTAGTCCTTATAATATTATTTTATTATTTTTTATTCGTTACTATAGTATATATGGTGATAAACAAACATGTTGTTTAATTTTTCGCTACGATTTTTTTTCCATCCACACCTCAAGAAAGAAGTTTTACTTCAAAAGCTTATAAAAATAAAAAAAACACACATCATTGTATAATCAATACATTCATCATCACTCAGCTCAGAATCTAAAATTAATTTTTATCTTTTCAAAAAACTGAGTCGGTTCTACAGCTATTAGCACTGCATGCTTGTATAAGCGTAGAAGAAAAAAAGTATTTGAAAATACGGCGTGTATGTAATAAGACGTATGCCTACTTAAAAATTCCAAAAATCAGAATTATTTGAATAAATGCATATGATTAGAGGATAAAACGCGGGGTTGAGTGGGTATCACGAATCTCCCTGCAGCATACCTATATTATAGCTGTATAGTATTATACGGAATGAGAACGAATGGGAATAAAACATATACTTGGGCAATATTGTGTGTGCGTCCGGTTTGTGTGTGAATTCCCCGACGCGCGTATCGCGTATGTAATATATGTATAATGTATATACTATATGTGTATATTGTATATAGATATGCATATAATATAACGGCGTGAAGACAAAAGGGCTCGCCGTCGAAGCATTCGAACAAACGGCCGATTGTGCGTGTAATAGAAATTGATGGGTTGCCGCTTTCGGCTCCACCGCCGTTCGCTCTCGCGCCTTGTAAAATATATACGCTTTTTATATTATCCAAAAAGCTTCTTTTCCTTATTTTTTGCCGCTTTTGTTTAACGCTGGTATAGGTATAATAATATACGTATATGAATACCGTACCGTTCCACGATTTTTTTTCGCCAATATCGGTTTTTTTTCCAAATAGGTGTATCCCTCCTATACTTATTTGTTTACATAATATAAAATACATTATACTAAGGTATAGATATAACGTATACAACATCCATGTGTGAGTCCAAGATCGTCTGTTAGTATATTATATAGTGACTTGATAGAGTCAAAGTGGATCAATTCTTGCTACTACATCCATACTACAGCTTCAAGATATTTTTTTGAATGACAAAGGCTTCAAGTTTCTTTTAACATCACGATTCACTCAAGATTGTTTAGAGAATCTCTTTTGTGTTTTAAGATCAAAAAATGTTGTACCTAATGCACTGCAGGTAAAAAATAATTTAAAACTAGTTACTGTTTCACAGTACTTAAAAGATGTGTCCAATGGAAACTGTGATGAAGACGAAAGGGAATTGTTGTCAGGATTTTTGGATGTCATACAAAAACCTAAAGTGTGCAATAACTTGTCAGAGGTAAAAATTACTGATAAATTAGTTGAGCCACATGTTCTTTTACTAAATAATGGTGAACTAAATTCTCTATACAATATTTGTGGTTATATAATACATAGCATTAAAAAAAAGTCTAAATTATGTAAAAATTGTTTAAATTTTGTTGGATCTAATTCAAGTATTGATTATGAGTTCACAAAATTATCTAGGCTAAAACGCTTTAAAAAAGGTTGTTTATTCTTTTGTAATAAAAATACATTTGATTTCTTTTTAAAAATGGAAGGATCTTTCCAGAAGTTTTTTCCTCATATCAAAGACCAAAATTGTGATATTAAGAAGTTTTTAATACAGCAAATGAATAAAATTGAATTTTATATTCCAGAATGTCATAATCTTAGAAAATATATTATAAACAGATTTGTGATTTTTAGACTAAAAATTTCAGGAAGAAAAAATTCAAAGCTCCTAAACAAATATAGTAGCAAGTCTATAGATGCACATGGAAAAAAGTGATTCCATTATTATTATAGTTACTCGTATATATATGTATAATTTCCATTTATAATATTTTAAAATAAATAAAAGTATTAACATAATGATTTTTAATGTATTTTATTCATTCATAGATACCTATCCAATTTTATATGAAAATATGAATTCACTTGAAATTTAATTGTATACCATTTTAGGAAATAAGTATCTTAATAATTTTGTAATTTAACAATATATAGGTTTTATTGTATTCTAACAACTCATTTACCTCGCCACAAGCTCTACTTAATGGGGTAAATTAAATAATAAAAATACTTTGTATCTATAATAAATGTTAAATCTAAAAGTAATTAAATTTATTATTTAAATAATAATTTGACTATTGTTAAAAAAAAAATTGAGAAATACTTAACAGAGAACAGTACTGTTTGATATTAAAAAAAAAAAATTATTTATACACAATACCATTATAAATTAAAAATGATTTCTCAATCTAGTCATGAATGCATTAATTTATCATTTATTCTGAATTAATGGAATAATTTTCATTTAACAAGTTTTATTCTTTTGTCCTGGTTTAATTTAGAACAATGATACATGTTCTCATTTCAAATTTTAATGTTTTTACGACCAGTGTCATTTAAACAAAATAGAATAATAAAAATCAGTATTTAGATTTTAGATTTTATTCAATAACATACATACATAAGTTAATAAGTTTAATGTATGGTGTATCTATTCTTATTGCCCGCTAAGAAATTTAGGAAACTAATGGCGGCTATCAATATACCTTATCAGTATGGCCACACTATCTCTATCAAGTCACTATAGTATATTATAGTTATATGCTGCAGTTGCAGTGTCAGTGAGTATTTTAAACTGTGCACCTATATTTAATACAATGCCCTGCCTGCAACCCTTATTGATAAG
This sequence comes from Macrosiphum euphorbiae, assembly GCA_949089665.1. Lineage (NCBI taxonomy): Eukaryota > Metazoa > Arthropoda > Insecta > Hemiptera > Aphididae > Macrosiphum > Macrosiphum euphorbiae. Next base: position 8,713,046 of record CARXXK010000001.1, read on the forward strand.
AACAATACGAAGCTTATTTTTCCGTGTTTTAAGAAAAAAGTCATCGTAACGGACCGGTTCTCAGAGTAATACAACAAAAACGTTATCATGACCTTTTTTTTATCATTTGTAGTATTATTATTATTATCACTAGAAAGTAGAACCTACTTTCTTTTGTACCAGTACTTATGATTTTGATCATCATCGTTTTGACGTAGGTATTAAAGTCGTGTCTCGTCAGACGATCTTGAAAACGGTACAGTCGGTCTGCAAAATTCCTTTATGCAATTCAATTAAATATTCTTATTCTGTAAATTTTCACCGTTGCGGCCTGGCCACCAACCACGGGGGTACCTACGACAAGCGAATTTCAAAGCAAGCGCGAGGCAATTATTTATTTGATCTTTTTACGGAATAACTTGTTTGTTTTTAATTTATTTATTCCTTTATGAACTGTTCACTGAATAAACAAATGATTAAAATTTAAATAAAATAAAATAACATAGGTACCTACAACCGCGACGTGACGTTTAGATTTGTTTTTATGTACCTATATTAATTAAGCTACCTACTGGCTACTTGGAAATCTATAATTTGTGCAACTGATTATCCCCAATAGGCGTTTACTCGTATAAATACAAAAATTATTTAAATCGAGTGCTTTCAATAGTGATACAGAAGTTTAGTTCATGTTTTATTTATTCACAATATTATTCATATTGGCATTATTATTGATGCTCGCATTTTTATTGTATATTTTACTATTGTAATAGCTATTAACCCAGCCGATGATTCATTGACTAATTTTCTAAAAAAGAATTCTATTTTGGCCTGTTGCAACTTATTATTTAAAAATAACATAATGATAAAAGATTTATAAAACAAATTACGATGTTTTCCTGAGATAGGCGACATTTGAAAACAGTGGTGGTAATTTGGAGGATCAAAATAAACTTTATTTTTATTTTCCAAACATGCCGTAAGTACTGCTTTAGGCAATAGGCATGTATTATAAAATATAGGTTGGTAATTGGTATAGGGCAATTTATTTTACTTAGACATTTTTCTCCCCAATAATGTTCATATCTAAAATTGGTTTAGATAATCGAAAATACATTTACATACTGTGTAAAGTGATGATGATGATGATGATGATGATGATGACTTCGATAACAACGAATGAATCCAATAATATTAAGGGAAACATAGTATAATCAAAGTTATGGGAAAATACAGTATCACTCTTTTGTTACTCCATATTTTATTAAAGCAAAATGAGGCATGCATATTACTTTTATCTTCTTTTTGTGCAATATTTAAACAACACATCAAATATATTAAATATTATTAATGCATAATTTCATTAGGTAACATAGTATTATTATTATGATGCCATAAAACGTATCTTATTCTAATTAATATGTAATCACGTGTTAATGTTGTATTATATATTGTTTAACTTCGTATTACTTAAATATTATAAGTCAATCTCCTAAGTATATTTTTTAAATTGCTCATATAATATAATATGCAGTGTGAATTACAAATTTAGACAAAATTAAAAATTGGTCCATATTATTAACAGCTAACTGATCAACACTGGTGTCTGTCGTCTGGTAACTATTAGCTATTAAATCATTAGCAATTAGCTATATAAATAATATATCCCATTGTATATTATCCCTACATAATAATTAAAAACATGGCAATATAATTAATTACCCTAGTTAAATAATTGTGGATCTTGAATTCTTAATTCATTTATGTATAATCTAAATAAATAAATTGAATGATAATTTTTTTTTTTCAAAAAATAGAATATTAATGTTGGGGACCACTAGTCCATTATTTGATCTACAGAAATGTTGTGCGGTTAATCAACGTTATTTGCCTACAGTAATTCTATGGTTGTATAATTTTTACTTTTTCTACTTAAATAAGACTTTTGAGTTTATAAGACATAATTATAGCGAACAAACATAAATATGCTTTCTAATTTTTACTCTAATTTACTGTATATTATACTCGGTGTTTGAACAAGTTTGATACGGTATAAAAAAAAACAGGACAAGTGCGAGTCAGACTCGCGCACGAAGGGTTCCGTACCATCATCAGCTATAAACATGTTGGCAACACTGCTTATATTATATATTCTAGGATATTTAGTATTTGTTGTTATAGCGACAACAGAAATACATAACCTGTGAAAATTTCAACTTTTTAACTTTCATGGTTCATGAGATACAGTCTAGTGACAGACGGAGGGACGGACATCCGAGCCTTAGTAATAGGGTCCCGTTTTACCGTACGGAACCTTAAAAATATTCCAAAATACATATATACTGTTATATAAATAAAATTTAATAGATCATTATATTTATTAGTTGTCACTTATTTGGTACCTACATTGTTTTCTAAGTATAACTTAACTTTCATTTTATGACTAGATCACTTCAACGGATGCATCTGATCATGCAGGAGTTCCGTCGTATAGTTTCATTTACTATTGAAATTCGTCATCATCATATTTTATTTATGTATATCTGATATCTCGCAAGGTGCCAGATACGTCAAAATGTTTAGACAAATAATAATAATAAAAGGTGATTCTTATTTGAACAATATATTGGTATATCCAATGAACATTGTATAGTGCACACTCTTTAAAAAGAACAAAAAAAATCTCAATAATTTTATGATATTATGGTCTAATATTTAGAATAACTGCATTATTGAAAAAACATGGAATTGAGCATGCTTAGTGAGACCCTCTGTACATTTTATAACGATAATAAACAATAAAAAACCATATTAATATCTACTATAAATAAAGATTTTAAAACAAAAATACGTTGAAATTTATCGAATTACATATTTGGTACTGAATATTGCAACATAGTAGGTACTTATTATTCAGTATACTGAAGCAATATCAAAATATACAATACGTCATTTGAATGTTTAAAATAGTATACATCATTTTATATACATTTGGTATAAGCTATGAATATTTAAGCAGATTTCAACGAAGATCGTGTGAACATTTGTCAGTCAATTTTAATCTGGGTTGTATTATACAGAAGACGATAAATACACTGTTTCCGAACATTGAATAGTTAATACGGTAATAAATAATAAACTAATAAACTAATGATTTAAAAATAAAAAATATGATAGATATATTAGTGGATAGATAACATTTTATGTCTGGTAGGGACATAAACACATTTTTTAGTAAAAAGAATGCACATCATGTAGTATTTACCTGTAAGCTATAGGTTTTCAATCTTAGTATGAGATAACAACTATTAATAGTTTTTAGAAAATTGTGGAATATCTATACTGCATGAGGAAAAAGCAGTAAAATGTATTGATTTTGATGATTTTGATGTTTATTTAGAAAACAGTTATTTAGTAAGCTTGATACTTTTACAGATTATAAAATGATTAATATAATAGTACGAGTATGTACCTACTATGTAATACATATACATATTATCAATTATCATAAATTATTATACACAGATTACACTATAATATACTGTGTGTGTAATTTACTACAGGCAAGGCCGCCCGCAGGGGGGGCCGGGGAGGGCCATGGCCCCCCCCCGCTAATTTAGATAATACCTAATTTTTATTGTATTTATTTTCATTTTATAGGGCATCGGGTAGTAGGGTCCCCATATGATAAGGCAGTTGTGATAAGGTCAGTTGTGATATGAGTGATTATACGATGGCTACCATGTGACCAACTTGAGGTGGTGTTATCGTATCAACTCTATGGTCCGTATACAATAAAAATTAAAATTGTGGTTTTAATTTGTAGGCAAGAAGGTTGACAATGAGCAAAAATATAAAATGCTTACATCTCCGTGCATGCCTAGTAGTTCTTATGATTATAAAGCGGATGTTTTTTCTGGTAAAAGACCTTTCTTACTAGCATGGCTTAAGGGGATTGGAAGCGGCGATTTTCTGTCTTTATCTAACACACGTGGAACATAGGATTATAGACGTGTTCTATGTCCAACGTACCGATTAATCTAATGAAGCGATAAGAATTCTGAAAACAGATTTGAATTTGTCGTCAAGTCTACTTGAGATCGACTTTCCCACATTTTTGATATTGTCCCACCAAAATCATAAAAATGATATATTATAAAAAGTACTTAAAAAATTTACAAATTTCAACTTTTGGAGAAGTTTAAATCAAAAAATCAAAAATGTGGGAAAGTCGATCTCAAGTAGACTTGACGACAAATTCAAATCTGTTTTCAGAATTCTTATCGCTTCATTAGATTAATCGGTACGTTGGACATAGAACACGTCTATAATCCTATGTTCCACGTGTGTTAGATAAAGACAGAAAATCGCCGCTTCCAATCCCCTTAAGCAATATGATTGGCTTTGTTATTCAACAGTTTTAAAAGGTGCTTTATGTAAATTTTGTGTGCTTTTTGAACCCCCCCTTGATAAAGGTGGTGTGCATGGTGCGTTTATAAAAACGGCATTTAGTAAATACAAAAATTTCCATGAACAGTCTAAATGTCATGTCAAAAGTGCTTGGCATACCTAATCATTCAGTTCAGAGAGCCAATGATTTCATTTCTATTATGAATGGTAAGAAAACTGATGTACTTATATCAAATGGTAAACTCTTCAGTAAGGAAAACAATTGAATCGAATAAAGATAAATTAAAATCAATTGTTTCATCAGTTATATTTCTTGGAAAACATGGGTTACCTTTTAGAGGGACAAATGATGATACAGCTGTATTTAACAATTTATTAAACTTTAGAGTTGAAAGTGGTGATGTAAAATTGGAAAATCATCTTAAAAAAGGCCCAAAAATGCAACATACATATCTCATAGAATGCAAAACACTATAATTTCTAATTTAGGTTCTGTTATGTCCAATATAATTTTAAAACGAGTTAAGAATGCTGAATGTTACTCAGTAATTATTTTTTTTCATTTTTTATTATACAGGCTTATTTATAATAACAACATAATATTATACATTTATATATATATATATATATATATGTAATGTATATACTTACTATATTATAATAATTTTTTTTTACGATATGATACAAAAAACAGAATTTATGGTAAGTGTATTATTGTTTCGCTGGCCCCCCCCGAGAAAAATTTCTGCGGGCGGCCTTGACTACAGGTAAGTACATAAAAAAATATAAATGTATGACATGCATATTACATGTCATAACACAGTTGATTATTGCTGTTTACCTTTGTAATTATCATAATAAAATCTCACAGACAATACTACAATAAACAGTAGACACATCATAGGTAAAACTACCAATTCACTATCAAATCGCCCTTTTTCCAGTGACGGTTTTTATAAAACATCAAGGGGTGGGTACTATTTTCAATTTTTGGCCCTCGTCACCATAATTAAAGCAATAAAGCAATTCAAGCATTTAGTGTAATTTCAATTAAAAAATGGAACGAGCGCCTAAAAACCGCCACTGCCTTTTTCCACAGTTAGAACCCCTACTAATACAGTACTATTCTAAGGATCGTAATAATAAACAAATCACCATTATTTAAAAAAAACTTGACACACAGTGAAACAGATAACAGCTAAGTTGTGACCTACCTCCTTCTCACCACCATTTTAGTATTTGATACTTGAGTACTACACATTTCTCTTTGTACAAGTGTCACCAATGACTATATGACTCACCAATCTATTTAAAAGTTGTATTATCTGTTATGATTTGTATATTAGATATACATTCATACATAATCTATGTCATAATATAGCAATTAGCAACACATAGCACAACATAGTTTTAAACTGAATTCTTCCCTTGCATATAATGTACCAAGTATCTCTTATAGCAGGGATGGGTAACTAGAGGCCCCGGGCCAGAGTACCATTTTTCACTGGCCCGTGCTACATTTTAATTTAGCTTACAAAAATATAAAATGTTAAGATTTTTCTGTATTTTATTTTATTATTAAAATCGATATAATGTTTATCGTAAAACGTAAGAATAAATTCTTATCTATTATTGAACTATTAAATGTAAATAATATTATATTATTTATAACGGTATAGTTAACATTAGGTCTTTTTTTCTTTCTATGTTCTCTGGCCTGCTAGATTTTTGCACATTCAAAATTGGCCTTCTAGCATCATTGAGTTGCTCATCCTTGTCTTATAGAATCACATTGGACTGGTATAGTCCACAATGTTCTCGAAAGTTATTGGTGACTAAGTGATAGATCATTTCGAGCACAATTTAACCTAACCAGGAATCAACGGTCCGCCGCCTACATAGACTACAAGTATTATTATTGATCAATAGGTACACTTAATAGGGATAAGATAGCATGTCAAATATAATTACCAGATTTCAATATAATAATATAAACATAATATATAATATAATATACTGCAGTGGTAGAAAATAAACATCGGTCCATGGCAATTTAATAGTTTTATAATAACGAGCATAAATTCCACAAATCCTATACCTTTAGGCTTTATAACATCAAGAAAGCACCCTACTTGCAAAACAAGTAATCAAACATTGGAACTATATTATTAATTATTACATAAATTGTTAGATAAGACAGCATTTTCCTTAACGCGCAATAATTACCTACCACATTTTAACATTTCTATTGACAACTGACAACAACCAACACAGTATACACACTACCTATATAAGTTCGGTGTTGCCCGGCTTCACGGTCACTTGTATGTTTGATATGTCCGATCAGTTATCATTGTTTTTCGTTTATATATTCGTTTTATGAAATTATTTCTTAGAGTGATAACTTCTATTTTCTACATGATAGGAATACCTTTTTCATTTAAGTGAAACTTCTTTAAAGAAGGTACGAAAAAAACCATCACGGTCAGCCGCGAGCCGTCATGACACACACGTTTTTCTGGTTTGTTTTTGTGTGAAAAAAAAATGTATCAATTAAAATAAATAAATATTATGTTGGCGTGTCCATCAGAATTGTTATGTGAACAACTATAATGGTGGTATGATTATGACCCTATGTCCAACGACCTTTTTTTTTAACGTTCATGTACTATTCAGCAAAGGCTCTCAGATTTTACTCCTAGTCTTAGGGCTTTGAAGTACTGCGATACTTATCTAGGGGCTCCCTGGACATATCTAAATTAAATTAAAATAAAATAATATTTTATTTATCATGTTTATTTTATTAATATTAAAACCAACATATTTTGTTTCATAGTTGATAGTAGATGTGAGTTGGTTTAAGCATATATTGCTTTTATCGTTAATGTCGTTTATGATTATATCCTAAACTAACAAATTAATAAGCAAATATTTTATGCATCATTTTTCATGAGTTATGTAGGTACATTTTATGAGCATTTAAAATGTTTGGCCTGTGAAGAAATTTTCTTAGAAACATAAGGGCTCCACAAACAAAAAAGTTTGAGGACCGCTGTTGTACAGCATATAGGGAAGTATCGGAAGCCCCCCATTTCCATATACACGATTCAATGCTTTACCCATCCCTTAAACAATTCCTAAATACGCAGCTGGACCAACCTTTAAATAAATAAAAAGTTTATTTAGTTTTGTATATTATCAATTATGATATTGAGTCATACAATATCATCATACCAGCCTGCTGTTGTGGTATATCACTCGTTGCTTATAATACTATCAATTGATATTTGATTAGTACATTAGTAGATATGAATAATAATTTAAACCAGACAGTAGGATTATAAAAGGAATAGAGAGAATAATTTAAGTAGGTATCTACATCTTTGTATATGTACAATGTACATACTATATTATATTACATATCTTACAACAATCTAAACTAGTGAGAAATCGTTTGATATTGGCCTCTAAAATCTCAGCATTATCATCAATAAATTCACCAATTCACAAAGGAAAAAATGCTAAATTTTTCTGCTCTCGTATAATTTATTCAACGATCTTAATCAAGCAATTCAAAACAAGCAAATTTCAACGACCAGGACCAGCCATCCCTCAAATTACTATTGTCTGTCACCATCCTTACCGCAGCGTTACCGGTACGCCCTGAGGTGAACACACTTCTAATTACAATGAATGTCTAATATACAAAACTATCCTCAAACGTCGTAGCTTAATCAGTCAAACCATCTATTTCCGAATAAAAAAAACATACATCGTCCATTCTAAATTCTGCCCCTGTCCAGACCAAACCATCTTGTCTCCATAGCTTCCGACGCAAATAATATCAAATTACAAATAATAGTAGGTACATCGCTATCTAAATTTATTGCAACACTTACCACGTTAATACTTCTCTCCTTCCTCTCCTATTATTGCTACATGCATGTACTACATTAAAGATTAAACAATACACCAAACAATATTCTATTCCATAGTTTATTATTATTTCGTTCTCATTAATCATTAGCCTATTATGTTATATCACTTATATCTACGTGAACATTTTTAATTGGCCTTTGATTTTATATGTTTACTATTAGGTAAGTTCCAACTCGTGTCGATATATTATGCATCAACTCAGGAATGAATATGTGATATATGTAGAGTAGATAATATAATGTGTATTTATTTAGCATATTATATTTAATACAAAAATATAATAGTTAACTATAATAGAGTGGTGACTGGTGAGCCATTATGTTACGATCTGACTCTAAAAATTGTTAGCTAAGAGTTAAGACTGTGAGTGGTTTTACGGCCTACCTCCTAGTGTCTTGGGTATCCCTAGCCGTCTAATCATTTGCTAACCCTTCTGACTGTACCCGTCTGTGGAACTATTGTGATGGTCTCCCTTATATATTATGATCTTATCAGTAAGAGTGATGTTCGTGGTGTTGACGGTGGCTGAATTCGGGTCTTGTAACATAATTTCTGATAGATTCGTATCCTTTCTCGAGACTTTTCTGAGAATAGACGTGTGGCAACAGCATGCATATGATATTAATTGCCTAATTAAATTATGTCGCCACATTCGCCACTATTCGAAATGTGTGCTTTATTATATATTATATTTGATAACGTACTCAACAATAATAATATAGCACATTTTATTACTACATCATTATAATTATTACTCATTATTATTATATATATTTAACTAGCTGTATGACATCAGCTGTAACTGTTGAGCTATAATATTATAATTTTTCATTAAGTGTCAACATAAAGTTGTATTAGGTACTGTTTTTATTTCAATCAATAAAAAAAGAATCCCCAATTCCACCTACCTTTGCTTTCTTTTTAGTTTTTTCTAATAAAAGTATTCAATAAATATTATATGGTTTTCTTCCATAGGTACAAAAAATAGGTTAATTGGATATACTCAGGTTTAAAAAAATAATATTATACCATAACTTATTATACTTACTATACACGTATACAATGATGTCACAGATCTATATTATAAATTATAATAAACAACAGATATCTGAAGTATAAAGTTAATTAATGACCGAAAATTAACACATCGGATTATAAATATTTCTTTTGTGGACAGTTTTATTTATTTTTTTTTTTGTTTGTAGCTATAGCTCAAACAAATATGAAGTTGTCATTTACAGTCTCGAATACATATTTTATAACAAATTGTATTGTATAAGATTATTGAGAACATTGTTCTACTATTTAAGAATTCAGAGCCCCGATTTTTATATTAAGCATATCAACTAACACTACTATCTTAAATAAAACTATTGAATCAATTTGCAAAAAAATAAACTTAATGTATGATAAATTTATAATACATATTAAGACACTGTGTAACAAAACTATATTATGTTAAAAACAATTTATAAACGGTAACGATATATATTATATATTAATTAATTAATTGTTTTTAACATAATATAGTTTTGTTACAGAGTGTCTTAATATGTATTATAAATTTATCATACATTAAGTTTATTTTTTTGCAAATTGATTCAATAGTTTTATTTAAGATAGTAGTGTTAGTTGATATGCTTAATATAAAAATCGGGGCTCTGAATTCTTAAATAGTAGAACAATGTTCTCAATAATCTTATACAATACAATTTGTTATAAAATATGTATTCGAGACTGTAAATGACAACTTCATATTTGTTTGAGCTATAGCTACAAACAAAAAAAAATATATATATATATATATATATATATCAGTCATTCAACATATATCAATATATCATGTATAATTTAACGTGTAAAATGAAATATATAATCCTACTTATCCATAACACCAATGACACTCGTTGAAATACTAACTCAAACACAAAATATTATAATTTATTGCAAAATAATTATCAAACACACTATATTTGTGTTCAGTACAAACTCAATATCTACAGAGCAATAAAAACCGTTCTCAAAGAATTTATAGACCATTATTATTTTTATTGCATTCATATTCGTATAAATAAAGAGTTACTACTCATTCTCTGCACTAAACGAACTCCTGTTATCGGAACCTTGAATAAACAATAATCTATTTGTATACACGTTCAATCATTAGGAATAAGTTTGCTTAAATTAAGATTATTTACATTGCTGTGTGCCCGTGTTCCCTGCAGCTGAAGGCTGCAGTACACTCAACACCAGAGCCAAGTTTCAATTATTCCAATTCAATTTCGATTCGTACTAATGTATATTATAATCAAAGATGGGCATTAACTTGTTCAAAAGTTAATTTTTTAAACGATTTTTAACTTAACTAGCTTATTTTTTTAAACTTATTAACTTATTCAGTTAAAATTTTTATTATTGTAACTTAACTTTTTACAATTCATTATCATTGTCGTGGAGTTTAGTTAATTTTCTTTTCGTGTCATGCGTAATCAACCAGACAATACTGATTCGTTGACACATTTTCGATTTTGGTAATTAATTTTGGTAATTATATTTTCTAATAATCTAATTTTTTACACAGTAAAATGTCTTGGTATGTGTTTGTGTATAACAAAATACCAGTGCAGTTTATGACTTAAAAATATTGTAACTTGAAAACAATTTAACTGAGTTAAGTTTATTTAATTTTCTATCTTAACTTTAAACTTATCTAGTTAATTTTTTTTTGCTAACTTTTAACTTAAATGAAAGCAATTTAATTGAATTAACTTAACTTGCCCATATTTGATTATATTTTAATAGGTCCCAAAAAAAGGTAATTGGTAAGTTGAGTCAATGAAAAAAATGTACTAGGTAAATTAAGTCCCGAAAATAAAATGTAAGTATGTTCATTCCATTTTTTTAATATCTAATCATTTTTATTAGTATTTTATAATTATATTATATATATATATTATATTATTTTATATTACATAATATTATGTTTTAAATAAATATATGGTGGGGGGACGGTGTGACCGAGTGGTCTAAGGCGTCGGTTGCGACGCAGCCGATGCCGGCTCGATTCCAGGCCGTGGGCGGCATTTTTCTTCGGGCAAGTCACGGTGTCCGGAGAATAAGTGCCGCCATCCCCTCAACCGGGCATGGCAGATACCTACGGGTGCCCACTAAAAAGTCTGCCAAACACTCACGTGTTCCACCCCCCTACAGTTCCACAGGCTAATAACCTCAGTAGTTGAAGCCTCAACGCCCTCTCAAAAAAAAAAAAAAAAAATGTATGGTATAAAATATTATGTTATTCTTGGTATAAATTGTATAAATTACCTATAAATTAAAATATGTGTTTATTATAATATTATGTTTATAGCCAAAACCCAACTTACCTACTACTTTATTTTACCCGGGACGCAACTTACCGCTTTCAAAATGTACCCAAATTATCGCGGACTCAATGTATCGAGCCCCTTTCTTTTAAATTTAAATACCTTTTGAAAAGTTTAATAGCTTTAAACAACATTTAAATTACCAAGTACAAATTAACAGTGCTTGATGCTTCCATCATATCTTATAACGCATAAGTATTACTATGCTTACTAATAATTATACATATTTTATATTACATATTTTAAAACACTTATTTTTAAAGTATTTTACATTAACAAAACATAAAGGTTCGCATTTTACTATTTTAAAAGTACAGATTCAAAAATAAGCAATCTATAGTTGAATAAATTAAGTGTTTTATACACTGTGTAATTAGGTAATAATTATTATAAAGAGGTATTTATAGGGGGACGGAGTGGCCAAGCGGACTAAGGCGTCGGCTGCGTCTCGGCCGACGCTGGTTCGATACCTCTACCGCGGGCGGCATTTTTCTTCGGGCAAGTCACGGTGTCCGGAGAACAAGTGCCGCCATCCCCCACCCGGAGCATGGCAGAAACCTACGGGTGGCCCATTAGAAATTCTGGCAAAACACAACACACACGTGTACCAACCTACCCAATCTAAAAGCCCAACAGTTCCCTCCCCACACCCAATGGCCTGTTTCCACGGGTTAACCAATAAAAAAAAGAAAAAAAAAAGAGGTATTTATAACTAATAGTAATAAGAGTTTCTGAGTAAGTATTCAATTTTTCATGTTAAAAAATGGCTTAATAATTTGAGCCTTATAGATATAATAATGTTTATGAAATAAATAATAAGTAGCTAATATCACATTTAATAATATTTATCTATTTATGTTTAAATTATAAATAATAAACAGCTACAATATTGTTATATTTACTAATTAAATAAAAAATAATTTATATAATAGAGGAAGGATCCTAACCAGTGATAGTAACCAGAGTGTTTCTTTTTTATATATAAGTATCATTTTAGTTTAATAAGGCTTTTTATTCTATGGATATGATTAATGGGTTGTATATTGGATGAAATATATGATATTAGCGCCTAGCGGGTTTGTGGTTTTGATAAAATGATTTGTCGTGTTCGGAGGCTAATTGGTTGACTGATTCGATTTTAGAGAGTGTAGAGAGGAGATTGATACATACCAAGGTTCATTGGAGGTAACCTAAATATATTGAGTCAGCAATCAGCATTAGTGCATTACAATATTACATTTTTTGTTTGTTAATGACTTTGATTAAGTTATATTTTTGAATTTATAATATTAATAAATATTATTATTTAGATAGCTGCATGTAAACCAAGCGTGCCGTTTATTGAGGAGTGGGGGTAGTGGCAATCCTCCTAGGCATCAAAAACTACCTATAAACAATAATTTATTTCAATAATCTGTATAGAGGTACAGAGTGTTTATAAGTTATAATAATCACGACCTACAAATTTTACTATTGGATACATGTTTTTTCCCGCTGTATAAGCATATTATGTGGGTAAATAGTTAAAAGTACAATTTATGGATCAAAAGGATATCCCCCCCTCCCCAATAAGATGAATCGAATCTCCTACTGATGTATACAATCCTTTATAATATAAGTAAGTATAATAAGCCAATGTAGTATAATTTATAACGAAATAGACAATTAATTGCATTTGAAAAATGTATAAAATGTTCACGAAATCCAATTATAATAGAAACGAGACGATTTATATTTATATCCTGGCCACTCCTATTACACATAATATACTCAACAATTAACAACCAAGCCTATCATGTCGAAAGAAACGTTTCTAATATAATGTTTAGCAAACTGCAAACTTCTTATTTAAACTGAAATTATTATTAAAAATAATATCTTTCTTTACATCATCGAAACCATAAATTAAACTAATGTTTTAAAACCAGTAAAACCAAAATTGAATAACTAAAAAAATATTACACATAGATTATAGATATTATAGTAATATTTATATGAAATTATTACATTTTTGACAACAGTACTAGAAATGTTTTAAAAATAATTTTGTTCAAAGAGTTACGCTTACGACATGCGAACATTACTAAAACATTCAAACAATATTTGACAATTTATTGGGTAACTATATACTAATACTAAACTCAATTTATCTGTTTTTGACATCAACCTAAATAATTTTTTTTACAATGGAACTGCATTTAAAGGTTTTAATTAAAAAGCACTATTTCACAATATTAACTAAAAGTGTACAAAAATAATATAAAAATTAAAAACCTTAATCCACGCCTTTCCTTATAAACTGTAATATAGAAACCAGCTATAAAGGCTTTCATGGTAAGTGTGTAATAACATTTTTACATTTATTTTATCATACCTATCGAGGAAAATATTTAGTATATCACTTTCCTTGTATACAGTATTTATATTTTATTCATTACATAGGTACCTGCTTATCATAAACAGCTAAACAGCATAGCCGCGTAGGTATGGCATAGGTACCCGAGTTGACTTTAAAGTGTAATATTATACCCACTATAGCTACTGCCTACTCTAGTTTCTCATATTTGTTTCAGATCAAAATAATCCGGTAATCATTATATTACCTGTTCATAACACTTAAATATATATATGTATTATATATCATCACATGTATTAGTATTCATTATTATATACATGCTTTTTTGATATTAATATAATATATTATTGTATTCAAGATACAAAAAAATAATAGGTACTTATTTTTATAGTAGATAAATGGATAATATTTATTTTTAAAAGCATCATGCAACACAATATAATTTCTATTCATAAGCTGTATTTGTGGTAAACTAAAAAGGATTACAAAGGCTTCGTTTTGTCACCGCATACAGTCAAAATGGTAATCTCAAATCTCCGGACAACCTTTGTAAGGCTATTCTATAATAATCGTTTATTATTATTGACAAATCGATGAGACATTTATATGGATTCTATAAAGGCTACCGGTTGGTGGTTGATGCTTTTGAGTTATAAGTCATAATATTATCATCGTTAAAAGAAAAATTTTCGTATACCATGAGTTAAACATATTAAATACATGCAATTCACATGATCTGCAATAATGTTTCATCTGTGTGTCATAACTTGTAACCAACAATTTTGAAAAATATCATAGAATTGAACCCAGGTAACGGTGGTTATTTTAAGATTGAGCTATGAAAATATTAAACCTAAACTTTTTGAATATAATTTTCAGTAGGTACATATTTTATATCATCGACTTTTTGTGCATTCAAATATATTAAACAAAAAAAGGAGGATAATAATAATAAAATATGAAAAAAATACCTATAATCGACTTGACGTGTCACAACGTTGTGCCTATATACATATTTCAAATCGACTCATCGATGATTTATTTTTTATTTACATGACCTGTGCAATGATATGCAAACGGATGGCTTGCGTGCCGGCGCTTCTTGTTAAGTGCACTCGACGACCTCCTACTGCTCCCCCACCAACCGGATAGGATCGGTGCCCAAACAATGACAATATTATTACGCGATTGACGACAAAAAGGTAATGAGTCCTTTTACTCTATAGTCATCCACGTCACATGGCGGGCAAACAACAATGAACGGATTGATGGATGGATCGTGTTGCCGAAACGAATGTACGGGCGCCGAGTATAATCTGGACAAAGGACATTCGTCCTATGCAAACGGATTGATCGATCGGATTTGCGTGAGTTCCGTTTTTTGGCGAAGGTACCTATACCTCGAAAAGTATATCGCACAAAAGAGTTTAACGGTGTAGTACCTATAGCTATTTCGTTTTCTCACACTCGAAACGCTTAGAGCAATACGACAAAAAATATTTAATTTATCAGACGTGGCAGTACTGAGCCTAGTATGTATAATAATAATTAGTAATAAGTAATAACTAATTTGTCACGAATAGGTACCGAGTACGTCCGTACATAATATTACCTTATGTACACGCCTTGTCCATAAACATGCAATATGACGGTCAGTATTATTTTGCAAGACAACGTACTTATAATTTTACTACTTTAGTTAGCTGTAATAATACTTGCAGCAGTCATGAAACTACATCATATTATAATTTATATTGTGTTATCCAAACTGTAAATTGTTTTTATATTATCTGACATATTATTTCAGTGGCTATTAAACTGAAATAGAATAAGGGATTCATATTTTACTATTTTAAACGATTTAACATGCAAGGCGGGGGGAGGGGTTGCTATGAGATCCACTTGAACAAATTAAAATCGACTATGAATAAAATTATTAAATTTATCTTAAAAGTTCCTATTCTTGTGCTAAATTTATTTATAAAGAATTAAATGTCTTAGACTTTGAAAAGCTCCTCACTAAATGTACTTTACTATTAAGTTTTAAACATAAAATGTATTAACTATCTTGTAATTATATTATTACAGTAATACAATAAGTTATTTATAATAATTGTAATACTCGTACTACATTTTAAATCTCGTTACAAGCTCAAAGCTTATACGTATTTTGGTATAACAATAATATCGACATCTCAATGGAAATACATATACATATAAGACCATTCTTTTAATATTATAACTGAAATAAAGATTTTAAATTACGTTGTGTATGTTTGGACTTTGAACATCAAAATAAATTATTATACTTACAAAATCTACCCGGGTTGTGTCCATACAATTATATGGTAACTAATCCTTAACACACGTGAATAACGACTTCATGTGCACTGCAAACTGCAATGATCCTTTTATCCGTGAATTTTAGCATGTCGGTAATTTGCCGTGTTTGCGATTGTCCCACTCGGCACCGCCGCCGATACGCTCAGCTAATCGAAAATACCCTTCAACTTGCTTTATGCTATGGCACGTAGGGTAAGTCACAGAATAAACATAATTGCATTTTGTGTAAATTAGCAAAGTGAAAAGCGTCATTATAATTTATAGGGCATGACACTCAATTAATTAGAATTTTATTTTTTTCATGACATGCCTACAACCTACCTATAACCAGTGTTGTGCTTGGATAAAAAAAAAATATCTAGATAATATCGATAGATACTGTAGAAATTGAATTTATCTAGATAAAGATATAAACAAAATTATTTTTGTAAGATTATTAATTGATAAATTTCCATATTTTAAATATTTTGTTATTTTTATTGCATATTGTTAGCGCAAATTCAGCGATTCCTTTGGTGTTAATTTATAAATTTTTATTTTTTGCATATTTAGTTGTTTTTATTCCATATTTATTGCATATATTTTAAGGTAATATTATATCGCATAATATTAATTATGTAATCTTAAGTGCTATACACTCCCAACCCCGGACTTATTACTTATATTAATTACAGATTTTGTGAATTATCTAGGTGCCCATATAACTCGTAGGTACATAACTTTTTTGGAAACAAGACACAAATCTTGTTTCATGTGAACAAAGTGTTTGATGTAATTTAAGTTATTATAGTCTGTAACCAAGTAATCGTCATATAGTTTCGTCGCTACATTATAAAGGTATAAATAAGTACCTATTAAAGTATATTTATTTAAGTAAATTCTTAAAATGTACTTAACTAACAATCTGTAATATTTCGCTTTAGTTTATATTCAAGCCTATAATTATTAAGAATTTATGTTATTGTACCATTTCTGTATCAATTTATTGTAAGAACTTATTTATGTACTTTTATACTATTGTACAAATTGCCCATATTATTTTTATTATTATTATATTAATGAATGATATAATATTTAATATTTAACGGTTTGTTTATAAAGTTATGATTTAACGATTAATTAAAAATAAAAAAATATAAATATTGTTACAAACTATATCACTAGTTAAACCAAATGTTCAATTTGTTTAAACTATCCAAAATCCTACTAAAAATTAATTTCAAAACGTTTACTTCATTGTAATGTTTAAGTTTACAACTTTGATTTTTTTTTCTTTATTGACTTTTAGTAAGAAACACTTATAGGTACTTCCTCAAATGATTTAAATAAATTATATGGAATCATTAATGTATTTATTTTACTTCAATGAACACAAATAATAACCGTAACAAGAAACTTGAAAAAAGATTTTTAATAATTACATGTGTAAAATTTAGCATTGATGAAAATAAAATAACATAAAGTGCCTAAGGGATTTAAGTACCTACCGTTGAATTTAGAGTTGCATTTCAAAGATATGCAAACTTCAATATTATTAGATTAAAAAAAAACCATTTAAATTGTATTCTATAATCTGTTGTCATATACTTATGAAGTAATGAACACATCATAACATTCTTTATTTTAAATTATGTGTAGGTATCTACTGGTATACTACACTGTCTACTACAGAATGGTCTTACAACGCTGAGAAATCTTAATTGTATTATCAAAATAAATTAAAAAATACATGTAATATGTTGTTATGAGATACTGAAAAAATGACCCATTCAACCATCATCCCTAGTAGGTATATGAGCAGCTAACTAGCCTATCTAAAACACCTTAAAATCACAATTTAACTATTAACATAAATAATATTATAAATGTATATTAGTAATACAGTGTAGTTGCAAACTCCAAAATTGTAAATTTCGCTATCTGTACCTACAGTGATTTTTTATCACCTCGTGAAGTGTTCAATGTTTCTTTATAAATTAGATAGATTTTTTAATACGTAGCATATTTTTACGGCCACAGGTTCATTTATGGAGTTTCATTTGAGAGTGTAATATTGGAGAGTCGCCAACAGTCCGTGAGATTGGAACGTATGGGATTTTGTAATTATCAACCAGATATCGTTGTCTCATGAGACAAGATATCCACTATCTAGTCATAAGGTAGGTAACTAATAAAAAATAAATTTCCAATTCATTAGGAAAAATTAGGTTAATACGTTATTCGGATAAAAATAAGAAATTATATAAAGGTAAAGAAAAGCCTGATGGGCATAAAAACTTCACTGAAAACAAACAAAAAGTCAACTTGTGAGAACACATCAATCACAAACAAACATGATATATATTATAACGCCTGACAAATGAATAAATGATAACCTACGAGCTACATCCACACATATAATAATTATGAGCATAATCATTATTGACAAATGTGATTCTCTTAAACGACACCTCACGCCAGTGTCATCATACTATGTAGCCATGTGGTTTAAATAAACATTTGTTGTAGACATAAATATATATGCATGGACAGCCACGGCGTAATTAACAAAAATGTTACATAGAATAATAAATTATAATACTAAGAAAACCGTCTTCGGTAGTAATTTAAAACAATATCTAAGGGCCATATTCATAGTTAATGCATAAGAATAAGTATTACTTAAGCTATACTTATGACTCAAATGAGATTCATAACGAGACTTTGGCTTCAGAAAAGAAAAAGTATTACTTAAGTCTTAAATAGGTTGGTCGAGACCTACCTTAAGCATTGCTTTTAGTTATTATCACAATTTTTTATTTTTTAAATTATCAAAATTAGCTTAAGCAATACTTATTCTTAAGCATCGAGTCATCGACTATAAATACGGCCCTCAGGGTACGTTACCGATACAAATAGCAGTGTGATCCTTGCAAGTCACCCGAAGAGGCAACGGCAGAATGAGACTCTCTATAATCCCCCCATGGTGTATGAACTTCGTTGAAAAACGAAGTGTCGCAAACGGCACGAAAAAGACGATGGGTGACGGACACGGCGGACACAGAAAGAGAGAGATAGAAATAGCTATTAATTTATTAATTAGCCGATATTCTTATGGGTCTTATGGGTCTGGTGTTGCCGTTTGCCCGGACCATTAGGAAACGGAGTGGAGTGTGTGTACAATGACACAATGTACATATGCCGCACAGGCATTTTGGTCGATCGGAGGATGTGGACCCGAGAGACAAGAAAACGCTATTGCAAGTATGTGGCAAAATATAATTAAACAATTAAATATAATATAATATTATGTTTAATCCAATTATGTTCATGATAAATTCTTCAAATTAATTAGTAGTACAGAAAGTACAGCCTTAAGTAGTACAGAAAATAATGTCATCATATTATGGTATAATATTTAAAAATTTCGAAAATTGGCTTTTGCATGATCAACTGCATTAGTGAAAACGAAAAAGGTGAGCGTTCTTGACAAATTACTCTGTATAGGTATGCAATCAAAAAATTATTTTTTTTATTTCACTTTCTTTCATAATAGAATAGTGATTCAAACATCTGAGGTTCAATTAAATTTTATTTTCTCGATTTTTAACTTCAAGTGCCTAATATATAATGTACTTCTTCAAATATATCGTCTTAATATATTAACGAATTTGACCAAAAACACTCAAACGCTATGACAAATAGCTCGTACAACTACCAATAAACCATTTATAAAACTATTCATTTCTAATTAAATCGAAAAAATAAGTTCTATCACGGAGGAAAAAAATAGACGATACATTTTAAAGTATATATTATTATTTATACTATATATTTAAGTATATATTATATGGGTATATCTATACTACTATTCGAATATTGTAACAAATCTGTATTGGTAACATAAGTATATGTATAGGACAAGAACTATCTACTTGAAGATATTAAACTTGACGACAGTAAATTATCTAATAAATATAAACGTTCTGTATAAATAGGTTTTTTTGGGCAACGGCCTATCTCTCATAATGAGTATCAGAGTATGTGATATAGTTCATACAATTAAAAATACCTAAAACTATATTTCAACATATTTTTTACGTATTTACCAAAAGTTTAACACATGCATTATGAATTTAAAAAAAATATCAAAACAAAAAATAGTATTTATCTACCACTGTATCATTAAACTGTGAGCACGAGTGTACGACAGGAGTGAACAGTGATTATTAACCCATCGACTCATTAATGACATGTCACATGACTAATTTGATGAAAGTATACTGTGTGATAAAATTAAAAATGTTCCAAATTTGTACGACACTGTATAAGTGAGTATACGGTACATAAAGATACATTTCTACTTAATGTGAAATATACAGATATACTAATATCATACAAAAACATTACATTCAATTGATATTAATATTTCATTAGAATATTATGAATATTTTAATGTACAAAACATCTTGTAATTAGAACTTCCCGTTGTAATAATAGTCTCAGTTAATGCATAAATCAAATCCAATGATAAACTATTCTGTTATATAACTTATATATACTAGGATTTCTGTGGTGAAGAGAAAGACTCGTCTTTACATAAACGTAACTACTAACTATTGTTTAACATAATAATTTAGTTTCAAAGTAACCCAACATTGAATGCGGTTACAATATAATTATATCACTAGATACAATTAACGTGTGTCAAACATGAAAACATATTTAAACACTTGAAACTTAACTATAATATCATTCACGTATTTCCAGGAATATCATGTGTTTGAGCCGTGACTTGAATGGGTTATGAAAAGTAATAGGTAACAATAATGTAATGGACAAAATAAAATATTATATTATACATATATTTTTCAATATTTATACAATTTGAAAACGAATTAATATTAATTAATGGTTATATTGTAATATAAAATATATTTCACCATTTTATTAAATACCTTTAAAAAATCAAAATCTTGGCTAAGCCCCCGGGTTATTACACCTGCAACACTCGATCCAAACCATCACTACACCATGGATACATATAATTTAATGACCTTGGGAATATCAAAAAAAAAAAAAAAAAATATATATATATATATTTTAATATATTTCTAAGTCAAAACACTATTATATTACTGTGACAAAAAAACTCAGGCACTTTTAATTAATGTAACACTTTTGTTTTTACAGTGAGTTCTTTTCAAACAAAGGTGGTGTTAGAATTTATGGAGTGATGGAGTGACCAAGGGTTATAGTACTATAATTGAAGGGGGTTTCTGATAGAAAATTGTATCTCGTTCAGGGGCGTACTCAAGGGGGGGTTCGTGGGGTTTGAACCCCTCCCATGACCTTACTAACCGATGCACTTTTGTGCGTTCTTGTTTATACATAATATAATTCACAGGAGAAATTTTCTAAAAAAAAATTTTTAAGAAGGGAAAAAATAAACAAATATATTTATTTTCAATTTTATATCAACATGCATTATACAACGATTACAAGCATTATCTGTTAAGAACTGTATTATGATAACCAGATAAAATTTAAATAAAAAAAAAAGGTGTATTGATAAGTTGTCGTCAGTCTGGACCCCTATACGTATCCACTCTTGATTGAAAATATTACCACAGTTCTATAGTCACCAGAGCGCGCTTCTTGTCCTACGAAGGCCTGTATATTCATTCTGTTAAATGCAAAATGTCTTAAAACTTCAGAATTAAATTGCTAATATTTTTTAAAATTGAAGTCAGTATTTACAAAAACATTGAATCATAAAAAGTTTTTTTTTTTAATTGAGTTGGTATAATAAATTTGGAGCCTGTAATTATACATTACATTTGCATTTTATTCATTGGCAATATTTTTATCGAGTAGACATCAATTAGAAAAAAATATTATGTATAATTTAGTCACTTCTTTGGATATTTGCATCCTTCTTAAAATCTTTAAATTAAATTAAAACTATTATGATTCTACTTCTAATTCTAATAGTAGTCTGGTAGAGTGGAGTATTATTTTCTAGTGCTCATAAAAAACTAAAAACATGTTTAAAATATTTTGCATATTTTATTTTATGATTAGGTATATTATTTATATTATAATATTATTCAATAATAGTTATCTTATAAACTTCAAACTAATTTTGAAAAATTGTTTAGTTTTTTTGGTGTTTTCTTGTTTTTAGCACCTTGCTCATTTTTTTCTTTTGTAAGTGAATATCGTTCTTGTTTTGACATAATATGTTATGATATATTTGGTTAATATTTGACTGTGTATTGAGCAACCAACCTTTGTCAAAAAATTTGTTTATATATTTCTTCAATAAATATAAATTATGTTAGAAAAATAAACAGTGAAAAATGTATATGTAGTTTTCAAATTGAAATGCAACATTAAAAAAAACAAAAAAATAATGAAAAATTTAAAAGTGTGTGGTATAATATGTCAAGTGTAAGAGCGCCACACACTTTTAAATTTTTCATTATTTTTTTGTTTTTTTAGAAAAGTGTTTTTTAAAAAAAAATTTTATTTTTTATTTTCTACTTTTTAGTTAAAAAATTTTTTTTACGGATTATTGTATTGTCATCCAAGACCAAGGTCTATACCAATTTTCAGAATTTTTCATCTTCAAAAAGTGCCTCAAATCGAGCGCGCAAGATTTGATCACAGACGGACGTGAAACCAAACTTAAGAAAAGTGTTAAAAACATGATCTTTTACCGGGACAGCTAGTTATATTTATTATATTTAGATATTTTACACTATAATCTAGTACAGTATTTCTCATATTTTTTTTGTCGGGAGGCTCCCTAAATTTAATGTAAAACTGTCAAGGCCCCTTAATCAAAATTATTAATTGTTTTTTCTAAATTAGGTATATACTAAAATTACTTGTACTATTTCACACAGATTAATTATTAAAATGTATAGTAATTTAATATACCTTTGAAAAATATTAATGATAGTATTAAAATTTAAGTATTTATTCTTTTTCCATAAACGCTTAAAGTCAAAAAATAAAAATAAAAATAAAATAATAACATTTTTTACTAGTGTGCCTGGAAGTTCTAAGTACATTGAACCCTACAATAATCTTAAAAGAAAACATGAACACGTTAATCAATCGGAATCGGAATATTGTTCTTTAAATAAACATTTTTCATTTTTGAAATTTATTTGCTGTAGAGTACATTACCATGTTTATATTTAATATTTTTAAAAAGGAGGTGACAAAGTCCCCGTGATAAAAAACAAAATGTTCAACCCCCCCCCCCCCCATTGAAAATTCCTGAGTACGCCCCTGATCTCGTTGGTACATTAAACAGATCAAAATTGAAAATTCATAGTATTTTTAAAAATATTCGGGAAAACAGGAATTTTACACAAGACCAGTTTCCGACAAAATAGATTTTATTTTTTGTGTAACTCAAAAACAAGTAACTATGGATACTTAACATTTTCACCAAATAATATAATTTTCTATTGGTACATGATAACATTTTCAAAATATTTTATTTGTTTCTGAGTTATTTGGAGACATTTGAAATTTTCTATTTTTAATTCTATAATTTTTGATAAAAATATTTGCTTGGTTAAAAACATCGAAAATACAAAGTCCTTATAAGTATAGTTTATATTGAAATCAAAAAATATATAAAATATATATAAACTTGATTTTTTTTTATAGATATTTGAAGTTGTTCAAAAGAAGAATAACAATTTTAGATATTTTATTGTAACTCGAAAATATTTTTCACGGAGATTTAAAACTTTATTACGCATATCGTTATATTTTATACACACAATCACATTTTCAAAGCATTTAGACTAATATTTTATACTAATGACTATTTATACTCTATAGTTTATACCGTTCAAAATTCCATACCGCGCACACAGAACGTAATCTACATAATATAGGTATAGGTACTAATGTTTATGTATATATTATATTATTATATACTTTCCCCCTACGGTCAACCCATGACGATCACACCGCCGCATTTCACCGACACCCTCTATTCGCCTCGCCGTGTTGAAGTACGGTGTCCAATGCATCAATACTATCTAATATTCAAAAATATGTATCTCGAATATCGGCCAATTTATTATTATTATCTTTTTATTTTTTAATTCGTCCGCCGTTTTGTCGGGTCGAACGGAGACTCACTATAGTATTTTTCCTCCGTTACCGTAACCAGCTCCGTGTGCCAGTATTGTATAATATTATCTTTTATTATAATATGAAGTAGTCTCCAAGCCGTGAATTAAGGTATATATCTTCATTCGTGCTCCAAGCTCATAATTCGGTGCGTCCTATGGGCATTTAGTGCACCGAGATCAAGCGCCGGAGTACATAAGTACACGTTGTTACATATTATTATATTATATACATATATTTTTTATGTCTTTATTAAAACCATGGCTGGTTATTGTTTTTATTGTAAATAAATTTATATTCTATTCCCATAATAATGTGTTTATTCAATATTATTATTTTATTATCCGTGAGTGAGTGGCGACCCGAGGTATGCCGCAGCCGCAAGAAACGGCCATCCGAAATTGATTATAATACATAATATACAGTATATAGATTGATGATTATATCTTGATCGGATGCCCGCACAGTATGGCTCTATATAATACTCAAAGACATTCATAAAAAAATATTATATTTATGATTATCACTATTCTGTAATCATTTTCTTTAAAATATTTTATATATTATATTGTGTAGATACGTCATATTATATACGGTACAAAATATGTATTTATTGTTTTCTCTCTGCTAATGAAGTTGTTATGCCGCGAGGCAATAACTTTACATTTAAATAACGTGATAAGATTATTATTCAAATTATCATCAAATATGGATACTATTATTATTATTATTTTCTATACTCATTTCTCTCCTGCACACTACACAAAATCCAGAGAACTCTGACGTTGGTCTCGGTCTCTGGTTGGCGACCATTTTTCCATCTGTCATCATATAACACTCCACTGAACTTTGCCATTGAAAGTGTGAACAGTTACACCATATTCCTAATAGTAATAAAATAAATTAGATACTATAATAATAAATAGTAATATATTTATATTTATATTAATAGGCTGACAGACGGTCTTTACTCAGAACCTACTATCCCCCTCCTGTTTAAACGTTGAGAATTAAAAAATACCAAGCTTGTTCAATATTTTGAACAAAATTAATATTTAGATAAATATAACAAAATAATAATATACTATAATACGTAGGTCATACACATTTTTATTTAATTATATATATGCAACCACCCTTTTGTGATTTTAAAATATTATCTTGTGTATATTCTTTCATAGGCACAATGCCAAAATGTCAGAGGTACCTATAAACATAAATTACATTTTGTTCATGCCAAAGTAAAATATCAAGACAGAGAGTAATACAAGCATATAATATATTTTATACATACATAATACGTAAATGTAGGTAGGTAATTCTGAGACAAGCTGAACTTTCTGAGACAAGCACAAGATGATTCTTACAATAGGTACATTGTATACTTCTGAATACATTTTTAAATTTAAAAAAAAAAATGAAATAAAAATAAATACCACACAATGTAATCATAAATTAATTTGTATTTAACAATTGTTTATCAGATATTTGATAGACGTTATGTAAAATATTTGATATTTACTGAATTTAAGCATAAATTGAAAAGCATATCATTTTAATACGTCTTTCGCTATGTTTAAAATTACATATTATATTTAATAGCATAGGTATATCGTATAATATGATTGATTATAATAATTAACGCTCTAATATAATAATTATTATGTTGTATTTTTAATCCACCATATATGTGCAATGTGCGTAACACCACACATTTCATAACTAGATCTCAAAAATCTAGTTAATACTTATATTACACTACTATTATCTTACACCTACTAACAAATTATTACATATTATATCGAACTTATTTTAATGACTATGATTATTAAAACATTTAAAAATATTATTTATCAACAATTTAAAAACCAAATACTTGATTAATTATATTATGCATATATAATATTGACAGTTAATAATACGAAGATGAACCTTTAGCGTATAGGCTATAGATTTATGAAGAAAAGCGGAATCAGTGCTTGAAGTTGAGCTGTCGCCTATTACTAGTTAAGAAAAAAAATCGATAAATACATTTTGAGAGTTCAACGATCATTTTTAAATCAGTAAGTACCGTTTAAAAACGATCAAGTTTATTGCAACTACCTATAGTTTTTAATGCTGACAAAACCACAAGCAAGTATTTTAACAATAAAGCCAAAAAAAAAAAAAAAATAAACCATAATTTTTAAATAAAACACCAATTTCTAATGTTGAAAATAATTTATTTAGTACCTAGTAAACATAATGTTTTTACTATTAAGCATTAAAATGCTTTAACCTTATTGCTAGAGATTAAAAGTTCAGGTACCTCACTGAATGGGAAGAAAACTTTAATGTAGACCATTAAAATGTAAAATGTAATATGAAATCGATATATAAATAATATTAAGCCTATATTATATAAAATAAAGATCATATTTTATACTCTTATCATTCGATGGTTTCCAATTATTTTTTTTTCAAAGTGGCCTTCCAGTTATTTAAAATATTCTAGGTAAATAAAAACCCAAAGGCTCAACAATTCTGAGGAAGAAATGTAAAGTATTTAAAATTAACCCTTTGTGGACTGACGGGATTTATTACCTATGAGTTAGCCGAAAAAAATAATTTGTATAAAATACGATAACCTAACAGCTAAAAAAAACCAATTACATTGTGACAAAAAAGAAGGTGAGAATTTTTAAATATGAAATATTGCCTATTTCCAATTCTAAGTCGATGGACTGAAGTTGGCAATTGGCATATTATAATAATATATATGGTCACAACCAAAACATAATATAAATTTGTGGATAAAATATCCAGATGAAGAGCAATATTAGTTCATCTTACATGTCTCAACTTATTACACTTGAAGTGATAAGTAATATTATGATTGTTAATGAATTAAAATTTTTAAATGTATAGTTTTATGGATAACCGAGGTCAGGTATTGAAAATTAAAATGATTTAATACGATTTATTTCCACAAATACCATAGTTCTTACTTCTTTGTTACATCTAATATTAATCGAGTAATAATTAAATCCCTAAAACTCCATTTTATAAAGTATTATTGTTATCACATAGATAAAAATGAAAAATAATAATCTAAAAACTAAAATATTAACGTATTTTAATTTGTCTATATTGAATTTGTAAGTAGGAAACAATATTATTACAATATGACAAGAAAATAGTAAAACATCTACTATCCATTTAAACTGGAATAAAATAATGGCAAAAAAATATTTATAATTACCTACCTATCAATATGCCACTAAGCTCCTGTAATATTGGGCATCCTTCTGATTACCTAAATAGATATTATTTATTATGATTAGAAAATGTTCCCATTTAGTTTAGCATTTATTATGGTTATATTATGCTTAGGTATTAATGTATTATTAATCGTAATCAATAACTGATATCGGTGATATTCCGAGGTCCTTCAATATTTCAATAAATAATAAATACCTTGTTATTATAAATATAATATTGAATTTAAAGAATATGATAAAATTACAAATTCTGCTAAAATAAAACATATTGTAATATTTTTAATCAATTTATCAATTTAACTGTAAATTGTAATTTAAGTTTTAAAAAATCTTATACTATTAAATCCCCAATTTTCTGAGTGTATATTATTTGAAATAACAATATATTTTACTTAACCTTGTACGTTTTGAATTTCTAAAATTAAAATTTTAATTGTGCACCTATAGGTATATATAATTTTGTACGATTATATATAATGTGTTCAATCGAAAAAAAATATTACCCAACGAAACATACTTATTAGTTTTACCTTAAAGAAAAAAATCCACCCCTGTTATAAATATATAACTGGTTCAAACTATAAAAACTCATTCTCGGCGAGGGACGGTGAACTATAAGCACTGCTGCAAACTCGGTATTAAATTGTAATTTTAAAATAATTAATAGATAATTGATACGTATACACGAACGACGAATGCGCTGATCGAGTATTTAACTTAACATAACATTATTGCTCCCACTTCGAAATAGGTACAGACTAAAGCTCGTATTATCCCACAAACACCTTATGGGTGTGGGTATTATTAATATTATAATATTATACTTTTTTTATTCATTTTTTTTTTATTTATGTCTCATTGTCTCAACTAATTTCAATGGTTTTATGACTTTTGATGATATAATTATAAACTATAATACTTCAACGTAGACGAAAATATCACTCGATCATTGGTATCCTAATATTGTATTATATAATCAACCTATATAATTATTGTAAATATGATGTTGCAACATTTTATTTCCAAATAAAACTAATCATTTAAGTTGCATTTTAAGTTTAACATCATAAGATTAGCTGGAATTAACATGTAATTCAAATGTTGGGAAGGGTTTGATAAAAATTCGAAAACTCGAAAATTGTCAAATTAAACACAGCTTACAGGTTTTATTACTGTGGCAATACGATACAGTAACATACAGTTAAATTACTAACTATTTTATATTTCTGTTATAAGATTCATAAATTAGAACCATATTATTTTTTAAATTTATTCTGATAATATTTATTTTTAAATTCTTGTAAACAAGCAGAAAAATAATTAGCTTATTTGTATTCCCATAATATTACACATTCATGATGATTATCAATGACCAATGGTCAACAATAGGGTGTGTATGACATTTTTTACACCTAAACGATTAAAGCGTAATGTTATGAGAAACGGTTTTCACTTTTCAGTTGTTTACAGTAGGTGTAGGTATATAATATGAATATTGTACTGCTATACGATTGAAATAGTGTAAATATGCTTATGGCATGAGACATAAAAAAATATAGCTTTAGAGGTAGTATGGAATCAGTATAAAATCGGTTAAGTTCAATATATTTGAAAATATAACTTAACGGCCCAAACCAACATGATATTGTATCCCACACATTTTTTTTTTATTGAGAAAAGTTTTTATTACAAGTTGCTACCAGCTTTGTTAAAATACTTTCAAAATTGTATTTAAATAAGGATGCAAAAACATCCATTTAGAAAATATTTTAAATACTTTTAAGAACAAATACAAATACTTGACATGTATTTAAATACTTTTTTAATTTTACATATCTATTTAATTTTACAAGTAAGTAATTCAATTAATTTTGGTATTAGAAGGTTAGTTACTAATTTAAAATTGCTATGTCACATTCAACTATTGAAGTATCATTCGGTACTTCCTACTAAGTATATTTTATTTCTACTAAAATTATTCAAATACATTTTTAATGATTTGATTATAAATATAAATAAAATATTATAATGATCATCAAAAAAAAAATAACTGAAATGTGACGAATTTTTCTTTTGGATTTTCTGAAGTATTTACAATATAAAATTACGTCCAAGAAGGTATTTAAATATATTTACTCAAACACTTAACAAGACAGTTTGGTACATATGAGTCCTATCTAATATAATGTCCACGTTTGACAGACAGTCACAATAATCACTAATAAATAATGACTACCTAATACTTTATAGTATTTACATTTTGGAACTAATAGTGTTACTCAACCTTAAATTGTTCTTAAAATATAATATAGACATTGTGGATTTTTCGCATTCAATTACAGACTTGTAGAATTAAATTGTATTTTCCTATATAAAGATTAAAAAAAATATTTATACCCATATAGGTATACGTATATTATGAACAATTTCTACTATGCATATAGTGTGAATTTCAATGTGTTTTACAATGAACGTATTTATAGTATACGTTATTACTTATTTAGGTACATAGTAGACTAAGTTTATTATTTATTTTTTTAGATACTTATTATCTTTGCATTTGCATTTTCATCACGTTTCTCGACACGCGTGTTATTAAATCAATACTCGTATATTTTAATCAAATAAGCTATGCAAATTATTTGATATACGATCGCATGGAAATGTAATCATTATTATGTTACTCTATCTCTATTTAGACATTACCTAGGCATAATCAAACAATGCGTAGGTAATTAAATTTGAAACTCTAACGTTCATTGCTATAGGCATATAGTGATTGGACGTGTGTTAATTTCTTATCGTCGAATTAAACTGTATTAGTTTAAAGTTTAAATTACGGAGATTAAATACAGTTTGTTAAATAATTCATCCATTTTAACAGCGTATAAAATATAATTCAGGTTAGAATAATATAATATAATACATTAAATTACATCGATAATAAAATTCTGTATAGGTACATATAATATTATTATAAGATGGCTTTTTCTTGTTCGGTTTTCGAGCTGAAGTATGGAAAAGTTTATAAAATCTTCTCGAATTATTCAGCTCAATAAATCCATTCGTACGCGATATCTAGCTCGCCAACAAACCCATACCGTCCCGCAAGTTTTAATTTAATAACACAATAATAATAATTGTTTACCCACGGCTGTGTTTGTTAGAACCTGGATGGTTTATCTTTATTGTTCTGAAAAACTGTTGTTTCGTTGAAATAAAATGTAATTAACATTAGATGTAATATGTACAGAGAACGGCGAAACAGAATTCCGAGTACAATTTCCAATTCATTGAGAATCAGCTACCCGTTTTATGAGCTTAGAATTTAATAGAACCATCGACATTTTACTAACGCACTCATGTCTAACACATCTTAATGAATACCGGTAGTACCTACCTAATTTATTATAATATATAAAAATATAAAATAGTGAACCCATTGACTAGTAAAAAATTTAAAATGTAAAAACATAATATCATAATATAAATTGTCATAATCACATTTTTATTTGGTGAAACTTAGTAGGTACAATATTCAAAAGTTCCATCTACATAAAGTACACTTATTTTACTAAAAAAGCTCAATAGTTATATTTTTATGAATACATAACTATGCCAGTGTCCGAGTTATTAAATAATACAAATTGTTCGTTGTCTGTAGTTTTAATTTCTATAAGGTTTAAATGTTAAACATTAAAATAGAATGAACATGGTTAAAAATAAATGCGGGAACCACTAAAAAGATTTTCAAGTGAAAAAGTAACACGAAATTCGTTCAAAAAGGTTCGTTTACCTGACTTGATACGCAATTCGTGTGCACCGAGAAGGATACTAGTTTATATAAGGTACACTATGATACAACATTAGAGATGCCATATTTTATGTATAGGAAAACAGTGGACGTATTCATCAATAATTGTTGTAACCATGTCGAGAAAATTATTTTAAAATATAAGTTTTGTAAGTCAATCAAATAATAAATTTGATTATTTTATCATTTATTATAACGATATTGTTTTTCTACCAAAAATGTCAAGTAAAAGAAAAAAATGTGAACATAAATTATATTGAAGTTTGATTGGCCTGGCCGTCTCAAACTTTACACTGGTACAACGGGACGCTATATTTAAAGCCGGTACAATCCCGGCAATATGGGGACGACGTATGGAAACACTATACAAGACAGATTTACTAGTTACTGACTTATCTATTTTAAATATCGAAAGAGATGTATCTAATTAAATCGATCACCTCGATACAGCGGCGGATTGGCTAAAAATTTCGGCCCGGGAAATAACCGTATGATCGGCCCACCGTCCAAAAATAATAATTGTCCATTAAAAATTTTTTTTTTTAGTCTTTGTCTTATTTATTTCATAATAAATATTATATTTTTATTTAATATAATATCCACTCACTTACCTTTACTTTTTGCATCAGTGCTCATGCATCATGCAATGTGCACGTATAAAACAATATTAAAACAAATTTCATCTTCAATTTCATCATGATCATTATTGTCTTTGTCACTATAAGGCTGCATTGTTGTTTAGTACGACTAGGATACTGATTTTTTTAAATACTTCCAATTAACAGCAAAACTTAATAGTTCTGACTTCAGATTTTCATGTGTAATATCGTGATCAATTTTTTTTTAGTTTTAAGCAAGATTGACAAAAGCTTCGTTTGATAGTTTAGAATTAATATGCTGAAAGTTTTGAGGTGAAAGCCAAGATAAATCAGTGTAAATCTGAGAGTTTGATACAAATCTTTTTTCCATACTACTAACTACCCCATCCATTACAACATTGTACACTTCTACTTTGAATTTTAAATATGGATCGCTAATAGGGTCATCTTCAACTGATTCAAAATGTTGTTTTTTTTTTCGAATTCTTAATTGTGGTAAACTAGTTTCTATTAATAAATCATAATTTTTGTCTTCAGTATCTTCCAAAGTCTCTAATTTTGTATTTGTATTTTCAATAAATTTTGAAACAATATTTTTCAATTCTTGGTCATCTCTTGATATTAATTTTAACTGTTCTAAAGCTCCATAAGAATAACTAATAGGTAAAATCCTTAATATTTTAAATTGCTTACCTCCATTGCTTTATTTTTTACGTTTTGATTAGACATTATAGAGCGAATGTTTTGGCATGACTTAGCAGAATCCGCAAGTAATTTTTGTTTTTTTCCCTTAATTTTTGCGCTCCACCTTTTCTTATTTTATTCAGGCAGTTTATAAATTTTTAGACAAATAACTAATAAGACATTAGAAATTTATAAAAGCGTTCTAGAGTAACCTAGAATATTATAGTCTTCATGCTGTTTAATATACAGTAGATAGTAGATACTATAAGGTCTATGAATGTTGAATGTAATCAACAAAACAGCTGTATCATTTACCACGAACATGTTACGTAATAATAATATTTTTATCACTTTACCTTAGTTCACTAACCATGCAGCTATTATTTATAGAATAAATTATTGTAGAATTGTTTACATCACGTTTAGGTTTTTATAACAATAACAATCTTATCTTATAATTAAATACAATATACTTAAAAATAATTTTTAATCCAAAATATACATCGGCCCAGAGTTATAATACGACAACCGGCCCACCGGGAACTTTCCCGGTATCCCGGTGGGCCAATCCGCCGCTGCCTCGATATATTTTTCAAAATCTGATAGGTGCGTTGATTTGTATTTATACCTTATATTAAATAAAAAGTATTGTGATTAATAATGTTATTATTTCAGTTTAAGCTTGAAGTTATAGAAAGTAACTTCTATTTAGAATTTGTTTTAAATTCTGTTGAAATATTTAATTGATAAAGAGATTTATATACTTGTATGCCTTATGTTTGTATTACCTAATTGCAATTATTATTTACCCAACTTGTTAAAAAGTTAATTTTTTAACTTTTGAATTTAACTATTTAATTTTTTTTTGTTTTTAACTTATTAACTTATTCAGTAAACATTTTTGCTGTTGTAACTTAACTTTTTATAGTTAATTATCATTTTCATGCAGTTAAGTTAATTTTATTTTTGAGTCATGAGTAATCAACTTGGCAATACTGATTCGTCAACTTTTTTACGATTTTGGTAATTTATTTTCAAATTATATATTATAATAATCTAATATTTTACATAGTGTTAAATATCTTGGTAAATGTTTGTGTATAATAAAATACTATGGCGGTTTATGACTTAAAAATATTGTACCATAAAAAAATTAAATTTTTTTTAACTGAGATAAGTTAATTTTATTTTCTATATTAACTTTAAACTTACCTAGCTAATTTTTTTTTCTTCGTTAACTTTTAACTTAACTGAAGGCAATTTAATTGAATTAACTTAACTTTCCACAGTTAATTATTTTCATTAACTTGCCCACCATTGCCTAATTGTACAGTAGAATATATAATAAAATATGTTCAAATATAATTTAGTTATATTTATTGGCTAACGGCTGTGATTGGAAATTATGATTCTACTATTAATGTCATGTACAAAACTCAAAGTTCTAAGAAAGGTACCGATATTAATAATTTTATAATCTTATAAAATAAAATCTAAAAAAATAATCAAATAATTAAATATTATAACTGCGTCAGAATAAAATATTGTGACGTTCCCCAGTATTTCGGGTGTATACTAATAACATACATAAACGAAAAATAGAATAGGATGTGTCACTGTAGGGCTAGGGATGTTTTAAGGGTGTTGTAGGGTTACAGGCAGACGGAAGCACGACTGCAGGACATAAATCAGCAATGACCATAGCTGCAGGCTACGGCCTGCTACGAGCGTATTATTGTTTTTGACGTCGACGTTGGGGAAAAAAGTATTGTACGTCTGTTCTAGTGAAAATTTAATTCCCTGGAATTTGGGCATGATCGTTGCAAGTTGTAACGGGTATGGTGATTCAGGACTTACTCTGCATAATATAGTATAACAAGTATAATATATAACCTGGGCTTAGGACTTATATACAGCAGTTATTGCATATTGTATTATTATATCCGTATTTAGTTTCCGTAAGTTAATATTAAACGAATATGTTTATTATTATTATTTTTTTTTTAATTACAGCCTATTTATTAAGAGGGTGTCAGCGCAACAATTAAAATATGTGAAATCACCTATTATAAATTATATTAACTATAGAGGATAATATTTTTGAAGGTTTGACATATCACTTTAATTTTTATTATTATCTATCTTTGTATTCGACTTTCAAAATAAAAAAAAAACATTTTGTAAATTTAAATGATGTTTAATAATTATTTTGGGACAATATTTAGACAAATCGATGTGTCATACCCTCAAAAATATTATACTGTATCATTATTGTAATGCGAGTGACTTTACTCTAAGATTTTGCGTAAATGTCTATATATCTTGCACGTGGGCCAGAGAGATAAAACAAACTATACACTGACATCCTCTTAAAATAATGAGAATTCTATTACGGAATTTTCCGTATTTAAAGATTTGTTCAAGTTGTATATTTAATAGTTTTTATCCCATACCCACGTGTTATTATTGGGTAAGTTGTAAAAAATGAAATACTTCCAGTTTTCAGGAACGGATTAAAAATATTATAAATATCTGTCAGACTTCAACATAAAAGGACGGAACCCCTATACGAAAAAGGCTATAATTTAAACTAAAATAGCTGTTTGGGAGGTCTTATTCACATATTGGGGTGGGTGCCAAGTGCCAACATGAAGAACCGAGCGGTGTGCCTTCTTTTAGTTCTCTCCCGAATCGAACTGCCGACAACGTATACAAAATAACGGATAAATAATTGCGCAAACATATGCAACATCCACAATGCTTGCCACTTGGACATACTTATTACGCCATGTTAACTAACCAAGTCACAACCAACGGGCAACGTACATATTGTAGAGATATAATAACGGGTCAGCCGCGGGCGGTACTACCGCACGTGCTGGTTGTGCTATTGATATGCATTCTGTATATTATAATATGTATGCGTATAATATGTATTGGTTCGAGTCGATTCGAAATAGCTGTTTGAAATTCGACGACGTTAAATAACACGATATTATACATTTAATGTTATACCGACAGCACCAGCAACACATGTTTATGGGCTACGGCTGGTCACTAAATTAACCCCGTTGACGAGCGTAAAAAAAAAAAAAAAACATCCCCCTATATATTATATAATTGGTGATATCTGAATAGTTATCCAAGTATACGAGTATTTGAATCTGGATATTGACGAACAATTTTTAATTAAAAATTTAATTAGGATTTGACGGATTGTCAGGAATCTTTTAATTTTTAAATGCCGATTATTAGTATAATATAATTATTATTGTTTGATGACGTTCTATAATATGTAATAATTCAATTCTTAATTTATAGTATTATTTAAATAAACTATAACTTGTCATCAATTCGTTTATACATTTGAACTATTAATGATTTTTGATCATAATTAGGTTTGAATTTTTACAAGTATTTAAAGAAAATAATATGTAAAAATACAATATTATGTATTGTGTGATATAAAAAATTTAAATTTCTTACCTTCATAAAATTATGTTTTATGGCTGATAAAACACTAAATTAGGTCATTTGTCAAACGTCACAAACATTTTAACCATGCTATATAATATTTATGATTGGGAATTAACCACGAAAAAAATACTAAAGTAGGTATTTGTGTATTTAAAGCTGAATTCTGATGAAAAAAAATTAATAATCATATCAGGACTTTCGAGAATTTTCGAATTACCACTTAGTGTCCAAGTTATTGGATTAACAGTTTTGTTCGTTACGTTAGGTACCTACAAATTCTATAAATAACAAAATCAAAATAAATAATTTATATTTTTTTTTGTGGAGCTAATGTATTATTTTGTATTTTTGTGTTCATTATTTTTGTTCATAAATATACCTATTGAATACCTCTTATTTTTCGTGCAATAATATTACTGTTTACTACATTAATTGTGGCAAAATTATTTGTTTTTTTGATTCATAATAATTTTTCGGATTGGTTGTTAGAATATTATTTATACAATAAAAAAAGTTATGAATTTCTTTTTAATGCATTTTTAATATAGCATGGCCAATATAAATTTATAAAAATGTCTTTAATGGATCTTTAAATAAATTACATTATTTTTAATACCTATCAACTAAATAAGTTAGGTTAGGTATTGACTGCAAGAATCTATGATCATAATTTCCTGGGACGAATACAATAAATTTTGAAATCAGGATTATCGATCGAGATTTCCGATGATTTAAAAGTTATTGGGATTCAATAATCTGATTTTTCATCTCTATAACAAAACTTAATTCTAATACTATCATCATTAACAATATTATATTTATAATGTATATGCACTGTGCGTGTGTACAATAAAGTAGGTATAAAAGATATATCTAATTTATGCATAGTATATAATATATCGTATGATATAGATACGACTATGATTAATATACAATGAATTATTATATAATAGTTGAATAAATCAGTTACTTAATAACATTGCTTAAACCGGACTCGTTTACTTTTTTCGCATCGAATTTCTAGTTCAAGTTCATTGCGTAGTATTATAACATAGCACGTGGTTGTATAAACCGACAATACGACAATATGCCATGTAAATAATGTTGCCTATATACGGCATCCTTTGCTTGCTATAAAAAAAAAAAATGTGGGTATATTAATTATCATAGGTAACTATATTGCATAAAATATAATGATATACCCTATACTTCAAGTTCCAAACATAGTTCATAGTCTATTCTAAAACACGTTATAATTATCATAATTTGAAAAAATACGAAATACGATTAATATTGTCCTTTTCGTCGAATCGACCCTAAATAAATAACGCACGCGCCAATCGGAGTTATTATATATATTATATACAACATCCCTAACGTATTGTGTACCAAACTCTGTGACTTATAGCCTAGTTGTCGACAATATAAATGGATTACAAACAAAATCTAAACGAGATATTTGGTTTTTCGCAAAATTAACATAAACAATAATTATTATTATATATATAGAGACCATGTTACACGTACGTGCTAACGCGTATTCGAGTACTCATTTTACAATACGATAAATCTTTCAGGAAAATTATGTTTGAGTAAACGTTTAAATTGTTTAGAAAATATAACTCACTAGCATTAAAATGTATTTATGAACAGTAGTGGCCCATGATATTGCATACTACACAAATCATTGTTTTCAGTATTGGACCAAGTTTCCTATAGGTACTCTACTTCCAAATATATTCCGGAAAAGTCCATATAAAGGCACTTTACAATACAAAACGAAGAACATTTCTTTAATATGAACAATATTTTTACAATCGTGTTTAGAAGAAATAGGTAGTTGACGATTGAAACACCGAGCACGGAATCCAAAAATTTCGACCATACGATCAATAAAATATATTTTAACAAAAGTCTCCCTCTACCATTTCGCATAGGCTGAAACAAATACTTTTATTGGGCTCGGAGCAGATCATTTACGTCTGACCCGTCAATAAAAATTAAATACTTCGCCAAAATTATGATATAATATATTATTATATCTAGTTCTTCTCTAAACAGCCGTATATAATAGTGACGTATTTAGGACTTTCTCGTAGGACGGGGAGGTGAAAAGTACGGTAAATGCTATAAAATAATACACCTGCACATAAGATGTAACAAGATAAAATCGTCTGGGACAGTTTGATAAGACATCTATAACATCTTCAATAGTGACACAAATATAATGCAGCTATATTATGTTCGCTCAGTAGCCTGTCAAATCGTGTCACTATTATAATAAAATACATAATTTATAAATATAATATGTAAATGTCCACGAGGTGATACAACCTAAGATATTATAATAGAATGCGTTTAGGTTTAGTACATATTATATTAAAACTAGCTGACCCGGCATTGCATTGCAATTTCTAGGTTGCATTATATATTTATATAGCCGAATTATCGGCGTTGCCCGAAAAATACTATAATTGTTCAACTCCTTTTGGGTGTAACACGCTGTGGAAGTAATGTCTTTTTAAGTGTAAATTATATTAATTTATAGCCATCCCGACCGGTGTTGTCCGTGAGATTCGCTTGTGATTATGCTGGCAGTATATTATTAGGTAGGCTATCTACTTGCGGTACGTCCGCGTGGTGAGTACGTAAGTGTATAATTTAACTCTAAAGTATCACAAAATACATAACATTTGGTCCACCGAAACCGTGGTTCGAACCCGATACATTCTGTACTAAAATACACAGGCTGGTAGCATTAATAATAACAATTATTATTATTAAAACCAATAGCAACTATTTATAAACAAAAATTTCCATCGTAAATCTCCGAGTCCCTGTTTGAAAAACTCCCCGGGTTGGACCTCTTATTTACCTTTTTTGGTAAAATGTAGCCTATCTTCTTCCTCGGGGATTAATCTATCCCTGTGCCAAATTTGATCGCAATCGGGTGATCGGTTTAGGAATGCATAAAGGACATAGGCAGAAACAATTTGTGTATTTTATAGATATAGATAACTGTGGTCTGTGGACAGGCACGCGTACGGAGGGAGGTGTTTTCGTTGTTAAAACACCCTCTCCCCTCCAAAATGTTTAGGCTTACATATATCAAGTTTATTAAAAAAAAGGTTATAATATTCAATAACTGATTTTAAAAAATACCCCCGAAACTTATTTCTGCGTACTTCCCTGTCTGCGGATATATTATCGTTTATCGGCAAGTTATATATTATAATATTGCTGTCAACTGTAAGTTCTATATTACAATACAAGTACATGTGCAAGTTAAACAAAATATTGAAAACCACACACTCATTTATCAAGACGTTTCGTAAACGTCGAAAAAATAACTGGGTAAAATTATTTTATTAGACCATTTTTATTATTTAAATGCCGATTAATGTCAACATTAGACCTGATTTAGTGTCACATACTCGCATTTAATACTATATGCTCTCCGCTCAAGCACGTTTATTTACTCGTCGTGCACAGTAATTTAAATGTCCTTAACATCAAAACGCGTCCCACGATCTATAGACCCACCTCGAACTGTGTTATCCAACTAGAATAAACAATTTTCAAGTAAATCGGAATAACAAAACAGAAACGCACATAAAAAACAAATGCCGAAATCATCTCCCACCGGGACGATATGATTCCCTATTCTACCAAATTTGAAAAATTACTCAAATAATCAATTTTCTTTTC
Organism: Macrosiphum euphorbiae; assembly: GCA_949089665.1. Taxonomy (NCBI): domain Eukaryota; kingdom Metazoa; phylum Arthropoda; class Insecta; order Hemiptera; family Aphididae; genus Macrosiphum; species Macrosiphum euphorbiae. Next base: position 8,753,140 of record CARXXK010000001.1, read on the forward strand.
CATCAAATCGAAATGTGCAACTTAATATAGGTAGTATGAAATTACTTTTCACCTTCCCAGTCCTCAGTAGTTAGTTAAAAATTTGATCTTATACATTTTAATTATTATTACATTTAAACTTTTATAAATATGAGATGTTAACTAATATTAGGCAAAATTTCATATATTGATACAAATTATGTTTTCTTGTGTGCTTTTAATCATCAATAGAAAAACATACCTACTACTAAAAATTATTTAAAATAAAATGAAAATTTAAAGAATGGAACTAACTTTTTTTTTAAAATTATTCCACGAATTTATGTATTTCTCTGATTTTGTGGAAGAAATACTTTTTTAAATTGTATATATATTGTTAATTTAAAAAAAAAGTTGTAATAACCGTTTTAGTTAACATAATTTTAATTTTTATATCAGAAAACTACTGAATCAGTATTATTCTTGTTTTTATTCTGTCCCAAAAAAAAAAAAAAAAAAAAAACGTATTTAAAATAACTCAATCGATTCCATAGCATTCCCTTGCGGTTTTTTTTCATTTAAACCCGAATATTATTCTTTTTTTATAAAAATGTTTTTAAATTTTAACAGATTATATTCGTAAAGAAAAATAATAATGCCTACTGATACAATTGCGGATTTATTGATTATTATTTCAATCAAGATTCTATAAAAATAAAAATCTGAATGTTACATTTTGATAATAAACCAAAAGAGGAAATCACGTCATTATAATGTGATTGATGTTGTGTGTCAATATAATTATAAAACAAAATGTATGTAGGTACCGCATAAATCTAGTATCTACACACATCCACAAATCAAGTAGAGTATGAAATGATTACTTTTAATTATTTTAAAAATATAAGATATTTAACGTAAAAAAAATTATAGCGAAATAACAAGCATTTATATTAAAAAACTTAAGACTTCACCAAAAAGTTTGAATTAAAATATTTTTCTAGATTTGACTACCTACATTAATATCTGACGTAACACGTAACTATTAGAAAACGAATGAATGGTCGCACGTAAATATTATAAGTATTATAGTGTAAGAAACTGTAGTAGAAAATATACAATCCACTTTTTGCATATTTACCAGATTTCTTGTCTAAAAGTTTTGAATAGTTTTTGAAGAGAAAAAACTATAGAAAAACTAAGAAGTTTAATTGAAGACCTTGAGGTAACAACGAGATATGTCCTTTTTTGAAATTGTTCAACAGACAAAAAAACATTGTAAATTCAAATTAAAAAAAGGTGGGTAAGTGGATGTCACTCTGCTGTACAGTAGGTTACAAGTGGGTCACTGTATAATGGATGCTTTTAAATTTGAATTCAATGATACAATATCATTGTATAAGAAAAACGATTCTGAGCGAAGACGGTATGTCAGTCTAGGTTTAAGACAAATTATATACATATCTATGGTATTAAAAAAAAAATTGACTTATAATAAATTCCAAATTAATCATATCACATTATCACAATATCCATTAGGTACTTATAACATGTTATACATCAACATCAATAACAAACCCTGATACTATCATAGATATATACAGGGACGGACTGGGGCAACTATTCGGCCCGGGAAATTTATATTTTGACCGGCCCTTAAAATGTCGTCATCACTAAATGTAAGACTTAAATATGGTAGGTACCAAAGTTATGACAAATAATGGTTGCATCCTCCACCTACTCATTTTTAATTTCCTCAGGAGACAACTTAAGATTCTCAATGTACCTATTTAGTATTTTATCTTAATTAAATGTACTGCACAGTATTATGTTTATATCACTTTTTCTATTACCTACTCTATAAGTGATCCATAACGGATGAAAAAAATAGGTTCGTTTAAACTACTTTAACTTGATTTTTCTAAGAGTATCCTTCTCTCTCTCTCTGATTTTTTCAACCCCACTCTTTCTTTTAGTTTCCATTTTAAACAACAAATAGATAAGTAAATATTACAAAATCATCAAACGATACACTAGTACACTACAATAAAATAAAATAGAAGTTCAAGAATTCACTTTTTTGAATTAAGGACGTTACATTGAACGTACGAAACTGTACCTTTAGTTATCAGCTTATTAATTCCCATCAAATTATCACAAATTATCTTTTATATTTTACTATTATGTAGGTACAATATATTTATATTATATTTTTTATTGTGTACAATTTAATGTTAGTTATAATTAGTAAATACTGGCTGGCTAGAAGTGGATATATTAATCGACTGTAGAATAAAGTCATATTAAGTTAAAAATAGGGCATGGATATAAATACAATAAAAAAAACAATGCCTTAAAAATACGATTTTATGCACAGTAACAATATTACAAAGCTTAGTAAAATGCCCAGAAAAATGAAAAGCCAATTTAAATGAAAATAAAATAGAACTTAAATAGGTATAGTCATTAGTCGTTAGTCGTCATATATTGTGTTTCATTATAATCACTTTTCAATCAGAAGCTAATCAATATTTTTGAATAAAAAACTTTGACAGTTAGAATTGGCAAGTGTTGTTTTGTATAACTGAAGTCATAGGAGCAAACAAAATAAAATAAAACGTAATAAAATAGAAATATTAGTAAGAAAAAATGATTTTTAATTATATTAAATTTCTTGAAGGAACTTAAGCTAATAGTGTTTATAAAATTGTATATTTGTATATATACTTATAAAATTTACGAAAAATTCCTTCAAACGATAAAAATGTCATAAAAACGTCAAAAAAATGTTCTATAAATCAGTAAAGTTAAAAAAATGCTAAATAAAAATTTAATTTTTAAATTATTTTATGTATGAAATACATTTTTTGATTGGAAAGCAATGTTTAAGAGAATCCAGAAAAAAATGCAATTTATCTTCAAATTCACACCCTAGTAGTTATAAATAATAATTTCTGTTTATGCATTGATGCCGAGGGGCTGGTAAACCAGCTGAACCGAAATCACTAACGAAATCTTTAACACCAAATATAATATAAACATTTTGCACACTCAACAGTTATGATATGAAAATACAAAATATTTATAATTTATATTTATACCTACTGATTTTGTTATAAATAAATAATAATAGGTAACTAATTATTTTTGAGTAGCGGCCCACCGGGAAAGTTCCCGGTATCCCGCCGGCCCAGTCCGCCCCTGGATATATAATAGTACACTTTAGAAGTTTCAAGTAGGTACCCCGTACCCACGAATAATATTATATAATCACAACAAAATAACTAGGTTTTTTAATATGAAATTTCGTCCAAATTTGAACATAAAATGACTATAAAAATAAACTGTGATTGTATATTTTTTAGATTTTTCGGTAAGAGAATTAACTACTTACGTAGAATCTTGTTTTAAATTTTCAATCCTTAGCTATAAAAACTGAACATTTTATAATTTATTAATTACAATGATTAATAATTTTCGAGATTTTGAAAAATTCTGTCAAAATTCGATGTTAAAACGCTTATAAAAAAAAATTGTGCCTATGTATTTTTAATATTTTTCAACTGATATTGTAACAATATATCAGGAGCCTTGTATTAAATTTTTACACTTTTTGGCCCAACAGATAAAACTTAATTGATATTTATAGAAAAAAAAAACTAAAAAAATTGAAAACTGAAAATGTCCGTAAACGGCTCAAAAAGAGTCAAAATATTTTCAAAATTGTATGGTGTATAGGAAATGCTAATATAAACATTCAGTGAAATTTTCATGTATCTACAGTAATTTGTTTTTTAATTACAACAAAAAAAGGAAATTGCCACATGAGAAATCGAGTGAATATCCAATGTTGTAAAAATTTGAATTTCAAACGCTCATAAAAATTTAATTTGACTTTCCGGTAGAGATTTTTTTATTGATAAAGGTAGACAATCTTATGAGTAATCTTGTATTAGATTTTCAAATCTTAGATTTAAAAAGAAAAATTTTTACGAATTCTTAACTCAAAATAATTTGCTAATTTTCGTGATTTTTCCATATTTTGTCAATTTTTGAACTTTAAATGCTTATAAAAAAAAATTGTGACTAAGGATTTTTAATATTTTTCATCTGCCTTTGAAACAATATATTAGGAGCCTTCTATTAAATTTTCAAGCTTTCGCAACCAACAAATAAAATTTTATTGATATTTCTAGAAAAAAAAACTAAAAAAAAACGAAAAATGAAAATGTCCCTAAACTGTTCAAAATAAATCAAAATATTTTGAAAATGTTATCGTGTATAGAAGATGCAAATATAAACAACCAGTGAAAATTTCATGTATCTACGGTTATTTGTTTTAAAGTTACACCAAAAACCAGAATTGATTTTTTGGAAAACCGATTTTGCGTAAAAATTCCCGTTTTTCCTTAATTATTATGTTGTTTTTTCCGGCGCTCTTGAAAACTACTGGGAAATTTAAATTTTGACCTCCCCAATGCACCAACGATATTCACTTTCCAATCGAACAAGATACTGAAGTCGAAAATCGAAGCATTATTTCGACTACTTATCGTGTACACAGACACAAAAAAAATAAATATAAAAACACACATCATTGTAAAATCAATACATTCATCGTTTCACTCAGAATCTAAAAATAGAATTTTTTTAAAAATAGTAGATTTTAGTTACGGGGTACATACAACATATGCACAAGTAGATAGTGCTTAACTTTTAATAATAAGTTAAGGAAGCAATAAAAACTTGTTTGGAGAAATCTTGTCGTTGTAGCGTAATGCAAATTTGCTTGGACATGTCTTGTTGTTGCAGAGTATTTAAATTTTTTTTGGATATACATATCTTGTTGTTGCACCAAAATTACATTTTTATTTAATATGTATTTTTCTGGACATATCTTGTTGTTACACCAACACAACAACAAGACGTATTATAACTCCATATATAACAGTCGGATATGTCTCATTGTTACACCAATCGATGCAGATTTTTTTTATATTTTATGACGGGAAAAAGTGATTTTGGCCAAAACATAGACATGTCTCGTAGTTGCCCCAAAGTCTTCAATTGCTCCATAGCTATCCATCTACAATATTAATAAAATAAAAACACATGTAATGTTATAGTATTAACATAATAAAAGTGTATTTACACTTCGATAAACTTATATAGGTACATTTAATGGTTGCATTTTTTTTCTCGCCGAACATATTAATTAATAACGAGTTCATGTATAGTCAATGATTATAATTAAACTTTAGTGAAGGTTAACTAGATTGAAATACGACCCATTAGTGTTGAACTCCATATTTGAATTAACTCAGATTTAAGTATGAAATAAAATCATTAATCATTATTAGTATGTTATATTGTATGCCATAATCATCTGTAGGTACTTATAGGTACCTACATTTTAAATATGCATCGAGAACCCTAACAAATCAAAATTTCATTTTATTTCCACACATTGGATTTTATTGTATTTAATAAACAATATAATGTATACCTATAGTATATTATAATTTATAACTTATAAGTATAATATAAGTAGTATACATTTAAGTGTGTTGGTCATTTTAGTATCTACTACCTAGGGTAGTTTGATAATTTTAGTTTAAACGCGGGAAGCTGTTATGCTAAAATTTCCTGTCCACTAACTAAACATTCTCATTAACAGTTTACAGTAATAATATAATGTAGGTATGAACGTTTAATTATTTAACAGTGAAGTGAACGAAAATTATATCGATGGTGACGCGTGTGCACTATGCACTAACTCATAATAAATAATGATATATAATTGTCGGTGTGTACTAGTTGCGGTCATAATCAAAAATTACATACTAGTTGCGGTCACCCCTCAAAAAGGTTACATACTAGTTGCGGTCACCCAACAAAAAGGCTACATACTAGTATAGTTACATATTATTACTCAAATAATAATAACTAAGTATACTAAATAATATAATATAATATAGTTTATATAATAATTAAATATGAAATTAATATCAAACATCAAATCAACATTTTCCTTCCCATTTATATCGAAAAGATAACAGACTTAGGACTGTCTACACTATTATTTATTGTGTTTGTATGTTAAAAATGTTGATACTTATGTTTAAACTTGTGTCAAAGTATAATATAATATAATATGTATAATAATGTCAAATAATTATTATTATATAAATTGTGTAAATTTTAAAATTTTGTTGGTATAAATTTAAAGGAAATCGACTTTAGAAATTCAAGCCGATTTATTTCGCCTTCTTCATAATACTGTATTTGTTGCGCTAAAAAATGCTCTTTTTCTATTGACTTTTTATTAACACGACTGTTTTTTGTACAATTCATTTTTAAATATCCATTCGTTTGAATTTCATTTAAAGCGTCAATAAATATAAAAATATTAGGGTGAGAGTGGTAAAACATGCTATTGAGCTTTGAATGAAAGCTTTCGCATGCATTGGTTGTTCGTGTTATGGAAGAATTGGAGTATAATAAAGCTATGACCGCAACTAAGATATTACCTAAATTGGCGTGACCGCAACTGTTATATCCGTTTATCTCAAAAATCGTCATGACCGCAACTAGTATGCAGCCATAATTGTATATGTTTCAATAAATATTTAATCGAGAAATTTTATTAATATTGTATAAATCTTAAAAGTATTATATTGTTTTCTTTGTAAAATGTCAATCGGGAACTTTTCCAAGCAAAAAATTATATGCTTCAGGAGTCAGATTTTCGGTTTTATTATGCTACATTATTTTAGTGATATTCATATGTTTTTATAATTTTTATGAAAAATACAACTTAATTTAGGTATATATCGTTTACACTTTCAATGTTTCTTAAAATGTTATAATACCTATACTACAAACTCTATGAAAGTATAAGGTATTCAACTATCATGCGTTATTATCATATCAATTTGAAATATTATGTACTAGGAACCTACCTATGTATTAACAGGGCCGGACCGAGGGCCTGGCAAGGTGGGTGCCTGCCAGGGGAGTAAAATATCGAGTAGGAATGGGGGCGCAAAATTTGATATCATTAAATTTGAATTTAAAAAAAAATATTTCAATATATTACTAGGTATCTGTTATTAGATGCGAGTTTATGAATACTGTGTTATAAATTTAACCACTTAAATTTATATAGTTAAACTTCAAACAAGGTATAAATATTCTAATAGAATTTATTTCAAATTTAAGTGTTTAACTATAAATTATTATAGTTAAAATTATTACTAACATTATTATTGTATCATATTTTTCGTTACTACGTCTCCTACGTGAATCAGGTGAGTGCGTGCTAATTCTATTCTGACCATGCTGTTCCGCCGCAGTGCGATGTGTCCGATGCAGCGAAATACAAGCTATTTGCTTTTGCGTTAGATTTTATTATTTTATTTTTATTCATGCACAAATATGCATACTTTGGGATTAACTGTTTAAGAAAATATATATAACTGCGTATATATTATTGATTGAACTAGTGAAACTATTGTGAAGCTACAACGCTCTCAATCTATAGATTCTATTATTACAAGTCTAAAATGGAGATTTGAAAAAATGTCTAATAAATCTTAAAATTTCTCATTTTTGTCTAGTAGAAATTTATCGACTAGGTATGGGAATTGATGATATTAAAAAAAAATGGTCGGATGATCTAGTATTATTATACAGTGTTGATTTGAATGACAGTGAGATATACATATAAGTTCAAAGTTTCAAGCTTCAAGCTTCTATATTAATAGAAATATTTAAAACTACCATATCTTATGACTTTTTAAAATGCATACATCAACATTCTCTACAAGATGTATATTTTATACCCAAATTTGGAAGTGACATTAAGAATTTTTTTGACAAAGGCCGTTTCTACAGCTACTTGCGAGAGAAGTTTTAGCAAATTAAAGCTTATGAAAAATTATCTCCGTTCCATCATGGGTCAAGGTAACGTCTATCGAATTTGCCATACTTTCAATTGAACAAGAAATTTCATCTAAGATGGACCACACTTCAATCATCGAAGAATTTGCTTTCAAAAAACCCAGAAAAGTTAAATTTGTTTAATAAATATGTTGTACTAAATTCTATTTAACTTGAAGTATTATTTGTATAATTTAATTTAAATTTTTTATACGATTCTTGTTTATGTGGTACTGTTTTAAGAATTTATTATTAAAGTCATACCAAATAAAGTAGGTAGTACAAATCGTTATTTTTATATTTATTTTGAATTTGAAATATTCTTAAAATGTTGTTATTTTCATTTTGTAAAATAATAAACTTAACTCTTAAGCTTTAAAGTAAACATTGATTATGCTTATAAGTAAATAAGTTAACATTTAATTTTTTTTTTGTTTGGTGGTGGGGGGGCTCAAATTGTTATTTTGCCGGCTATTGATCGGACAGGCTCTGTGTATTAATAGTATAATACACGTCTAATCTATTGGTGGAAAACAAAGATGGATGGGTTATAGAATTTGACTCAAAAACTAAGAGAAGCCCAATTTTAAATTCTGTTAGTGTCGTTTTTCAAACTCGAGTAGTTCATGCAAGTGAACAAATGTAGGTATACCTATCTAAAATTAATTGAAAGAGTGTTGATTTGTTAACGTTCACCAAACATTAATACATTATACGGTTTGTGAATCGACTGTAATTATTTTAGATTTAAGCAAGACTAAAAACAAGTATCTATAAAAAAAAACTGTAATATACTTACAGTAAAGTGGTACAGAATATAATAATACATCATCCGCTCAATGAAGTATAGTGAACACAAAACATACATTATAATATTGTTGTATGTTATCTTAAGGACCCAAATTACATTGTGATCATGATAATAATTAAGTCGGATAAAGCATCTATGTATAGAACAGCAGCGAAGTGGAGGTGCAATTATTATCGTCTAGCGATAACGAATAAATAATGGACGTGCTACGCCCCCGTCCATTAATTTTTGATCCCATATAAGCCCCGTGTTATTGCGGCCTTAACCGTAACGATAATTAAGAGGAAAAAACATCCGATCGGTTTATATACTATAATATAATCAACATATTATATTATTATATATGTGTATATCATTATTATTATTGTTATTATCATCATGACGATGACGCGTGACGTGTCCAGGACCTGCAGGAGGAGAGTGCGATATTAAAATGCAATATATAATGTATATAACGAAGTTCGGTCACTCTGTAAAGCTTGGATATTACTTATTACGTGTACCTACTGCAGCTACCCTCAAGTTAACAATGGTTTTTTTAACATTAAATAAAATCCATTGCATTATATTTACGTTGATTTTTGTGTTTTCACTCATTAACCGGTATCATGTAATACCATTATGTATTTATGTGACAAGGTGTGATGTTCGTACTAAACATGTTCGCTAAATATATAAACCACAAAATAGTGAACATGCGAAGTGATAGTGAATCTCCCAGTGTATATAATATATTAATAGTGGCCAATGGGAGATTCTCATGTTGTATACTTCCACCCCTATTTTCCCCCAACCATAAATCAAAATGAATTTTATTTTTAAATTGGATCAATGACAAAAGGAAGAAACACATAATCATCCATACTATTTGTAAATAAAAATGCTTACCCTATATATATATGTCATACTCAATACTCATCTAGTATATAGTTATAATTATTATTGATGGAGATGAATAGTATTTTTGATTTTTCGAAATTTTGTGGGGGGAGGTTAAGCAGTCCATACAATTGTTGTATAATAAGCTTAAGTGAGGTTAATTAGGTTTAGCTTGTTGTATTGAGGGGGAGAGCCTTCCACTGATGACACTCCTGGGGTATGATTATAGGGTTAAGCGAAGGGTTTACGGGAAGAAGGTCGCGACACCATTTCCTTTTTTAGTCATTTGGGAGGATTGCCGGGATTTGGTTACATTTTTTGTTAAAATATTTCTGATCAGAGGGTGAGTTGTAGTAATGAGTGTAGGATTTAATAGATGTTTCTTTCAAAGTATTCATTTTTAGATATGCGTGTGTAGTGTTAAATTTAAATGTAGAAGGGGGCCCAATTGTTATTAAACGAAAAATGTAGGCAAAGCCGTTGGGCTATTATACTAGGTACCTGGTACATATAATAATCTGTAGCGATCCAGAAAACAATAATTCTAAAGTTTCTCAACTTGTTTACTGATCTTAATATATTGTTATATGTCAATCGAAAAATAATTATTGAAACATTTTCATCAAGAATAATATATAATTTTAAATATTTGTTGGTTTTTCAGTTTTATAACGCAGATGTGTGAGTATACAAAACACTGTACAGATAGGTAAAAATAAGTGTTAAAACCCTTGCGTAAAGGAAAATCATGACCGCCAACCTCCTTAAAGCGCGTAGGTCAAATATCTGACTGCAATATGTGAATTTTATCAGTAGATGGAAGTCGTATTGTAGTCGAAAAACGATAAGAAAGTCGCGAATTATGCATAAGGGTATTTATTTTACAACCCGTTTTGTTTTAGGTATCGTTTTTTGTTGAAAACAAAATTCGATTTGGTCTAAGGAGGTCGGTGATGAGAAATAATTCGACCACAAAATAACCGTCGTGATGTTTTATCGCTTTACATATAAACAATATCTTTGTATTGCCTTTTACAGTTTTATGTTATTAGGTATACGAATCGATCTGGTGTCATTTGTGAATTTTTTTTCTTACAAACAGATTAGTGAAAATCTCAAAACTTGCCAGACGTGGACAATCGGCAATAGTTGAAAATATAATACACAATTTTTAATTTAGCATAGCATTGGACAAAACTACGTCTTCAAGTTGTTAAAATCGTCTTCTTAATCTTAGTTGAATGTCAGTGTTTTGTTCGCCAGTATAGGCCACAATTGGGAAGATTTTATGAATCGAATAAGACCGGTAGTACATCTGTAATCTGTCGGGAAAACGGGACGTCGGCGAAATGAGCATGAACCCCATCGACGTACACCCCCCTCCCCCCGGATTCCCGAACACTGTATGTAGGGCTATAACCTATACTATATAGGTATATGTGGTATGGTATAGACGCCGACGACAATCACTGTGTTATTGTGCGCGCCGATCACGTGCACGGCTGTAGCGACGGCGGCGGCGGCGGCAGCAGTAGCAGCTTCGGAAGCGGAATAATAATAATAATAATAATGGTCGCCACGGCAGAGAGATGCGCCCAACCACCCCCTCACCAACCCCCCTTGCGGATTTCTCCGAGTTGAAATTGGTCAGAAGTTTTCGCTCGCGCGAGGTGGAGACTGTCGCTGAATCGGCAATGACCCACGCTCAAATCCTAAACGGCCCTATATAATATACATATATATATGCACATATAGGGTGTATACCTACCTACCTACCACAAGGTGTCCAATAATGATTTTGGGAACGTTTCGTATAACATACTCGTGCAAAGGCTAGGTGCATGTATTATATATGATTGTACACGCGCAGAATGTTTCCGAACTTTAAAGGCAACACTATTTACAGAGTGCAGCTTGTGACACATTTGGCTCGATTTGGCCAGCGTCTCCTTCATCGTGACTATAGGTGCCTACAAAACATTATATTGTCGTATTGTGATGGTAGCTGTAGTCTGCATGTTTAAACGTTTTAAAACAATTTAAACGACAGTCAAAACGTTATAGGTTTAGATATAATAAGAGTTTAAAGGACTTGGGACTTGACGCCAGTGGGACGTCCTCTTAAGCAAATAATAATATCATAATAACGATAATGTTATTGGTAACGCCGTTTGTAGATCTGTCTCTATTGTTGACGATGTTATCGTTCGGCAGTTTTGTGTTTTTAGTTGTGGTGATGAAGAGGGTAAGGATTTTTCGAACCGTGTAAAACGAATACTGTACCTAGAGAATTTAACCTCAAAATTGAAAATGGTTTCAAAAAATACAGATGGTACTGTTCGATTTAGAAGAATCGGTCAATGAAATAAATTCGTGTACACGCCGCACGCGAGAGAAAAATTTTGAGAGAAGAACACAATTATTATATTACTGCGATGGACTTTCATGACACTTCCTCGCTATATGCGGTACACGCATAGTTACGAGTACAATAGTACATTGAATTATGTTATATATATATATTATGTAGTCGACGGAGCGAGGAGTGGTGACGACGACGACGACGACATTCTATACATGTATAATATATGTATATGTATATAATGTTATCTGTATTAGTGTAAATACGTCCTGTACGTATTTTTATATTATACATATAATACATATTATATAAATTAAATATTATTATTATTATTGCGCATGAAACGTAACAGTCACGTAAAAAGTTGAAAAACAAAGACCGTTTCACAGGAATTAAACTTTACTTTCTTTTTTTTTCCCTCAAGACTATACGAAAGTTCATATCCTGTCGTCGCAGTCCTGCAGTACAAACAGCCATATTATATGATTGTAATATTGTGACGTATCATCACATACAAAAACAGCATGCGCAAAGGCGTGCTGGCCAGGGGAGTTAGGGAAATATATTAACTCCCTGAGGCGGTAAAAGCTTAGTATGATTTTGAAGAAAACCATAAAATACTACCGAACTTGGAGTAGCAAAATAAATATTCCCAATTGTTTGAACTCAATAAAGCAGAATATGGGAAAACTGTGTACCTACCTAATAATTAACTGTATTCATTGCCTAAATATTATATTTTTTATTTTTTATTTAGTTTACCGGTCACACGAAATATTTTATAAACTTAAATATATTTGGTAAAACTCTTCCTCTACCTTGTAATAATTATATTTATTATAGCTTATAAAAAATAACAAAATTCAATTTCATTTTTTTGCAGAAAATTATATAAATTATAGTCATATAAAATAAAAATATTGTTGTTATACTCGAAAATGATACCTAATTCAAATATAAAAGTAACTTAAATGAATTGTATTCAATAATATATATTTTAAACATTAAATTTAATACGATTCTTCAATACTTGATTTTAAATAATTGTTGTACTTATATAATATATTATTAATTCATCAGTACCTACCTAGTACTTACATGCCCATATATATATAATATATATATATATATATTTATATTAATATTTGTAATTAAATGTTTTAAAAAAATGTATTCGACATTTTCATTGCAAAATTTAAAATGTTGTGTAAGTAATATTGTTTTCCAGGGATTTTTTCCAGAGTTCTTTCTCAGTTCCTCGGGTTTTTTTCCGCGGATTTTTATTTAGCAATTCCACAGAACAGACTATATTATGATGTGCATATCTAAGATATTCGAATAATTCGTTCAACGGAAGATCCAGTATTATTTTATTTTTTCATAATATTTTCAAATTTTTACGTAGTAGCATTTATTATAAATATATAATTTATTTATAATCAATGGTAGCAGCATAGAGTGGTGGGTAATTCTAACGTCTAACTTAACTTATAATGAATATAATTAAATGCTTCCCTTAAATTATCATAACACGCCGATAAAAAAAAAATGTAACATTGGTAAACTTAAAAATAAAATTACGACGGGCGTTTTTATTAAAATTACATTTTTATGAAAAAGTACAATGTAAAGCGCAATTAATAAAAATATTATATTATATAAAAAAAATCGTCAGTAACAAAAAATAAAAATAATATATTTTATCTGCGCCTTCCCTAAATGGCTTTAATACTACACCACTGCATAATTACGTACACATAACACGTATATAATGCTGTATATCACCGGAAAACTAAAATATATTGATGATAGGTACTCGCCGAACCGATCGAAATACATAATAATATTATACGGTCGCTATGTCCTATGTATACACAGCTGGTAATTCCGAACTCCCGAAGCGAAAAACTCGATTTGGGCTCACCATCACCACACGTCATATTAGGTAACATCATCGTTACGATATGATATGCCGTTGTCATTTCATTACATCGTGCACACTATTATTATACTGGTTTATACGCCGATATGCGTGTATATATGTCGTTATTCAATGTTCGCAATTGGCTGCCGGAGTGGCTGCGATATCAATCGTGTCCGCACCTATTGTTTTAAATTTTTTATTATTACTCGTTACTATGTTAGTTTTTTTTTTTTTTAACGTACAACAACAACAACCCGCGTCGGCATAAAACAACAATAATTATTATATTGATTAATAAGTATCGTAGGTATACGCGATAAACGATAAAATATAATATTGTCGTGACCATAAAACATCGTCGTGTACAATATACGCCGCATATACGTTCGACGTCGGACCATTATAAATTTACGAAACAATAGCAAACGCACGTGTTTTATATTTTATTATTATATTATTATATACAAACCAACGGCTCGACGTTGGACACTCCGCGTCGTCAGGTCATCGTATAATATCCATGAGTATGAGTAGTTGTATAGACATCAGCTACACACTGCACGTCACACGCGCCTATAGTTAGAATATCCATTACCCAGGCACCCAGCTATGATGTGTAGGGTGATTCACTGATTCACCAATCATGGTCGTACCCATATTTATCCTTTTAAGTTTTATTACTCGTTGGTTTAAATGTTGAGCTTGCGAATTTTTAAGTAAACATGGACATGGACAGTATTTTTACAAACTCGAAGATTTTTATGCCATTAAAGGATATAGTGTAGGACTGGCGGTATTTCAAATTTTGATACCGGTATCCGGTATTTATTTATTACCGGTGAACATTAATTGTTGACAAATTTTATCTTAAAATGATTTATTGATAAGTTGTTTTTAATATTTAACAATTTTCGGAATTGGAGTTAAAACCACCACCCTCTCCGTGGATACTCCACTGATTTAACCCAACTTAAATATTATGTACTACATCCCGCCACACCGGACACGCAAACGGTCTTCGCAGTATAGTAAAAAAATAAGACAAATGATAAGTGTGTGCACTTACAGAAACAAACTATATTATGTACTATTGCCGTTGCTCAGTGTCACTCTGTTTTCGCGATTTAGAGACCAGACTCAGAGCAATTCGTTTTGTTTATTGTGCGTCTAAACACTCACACGAGGTACATATTATATAATAAATATGTATATGCGCTCACGCGGTCGTTACGGGTCGATAATATATGCAAAACAACATCGTGTGAAGTAGATAACGTCATATATCGGTGCAATTTTCTAAATGAAACTTTATAGCGGATTTCTTGGTCCGTTCGCGCCACTATATCGTTATGAATATTTATAGCAGGGTCCACCGAATGACACGTGTCGC
Organism: Macrosiphum euphorbiae; assembly: GCA_949089665.1. Taxonomy (NCBI): domain Eukaryota; kingdom Metazoa; phylum Arthropoda; class Insecta; order Hemiptera; family Aphididae; genus Macrosiphum; species Macrosiphum euphorbiae. The sequence continues at coordinate 8,768,405 of CARXXK010000001.1, forward strand.
GTAAAATGTTTTGCCAAAAAAGGCAACATTTCCGTATGCAAATATATTACCAACGATTTAACGAAACGTCCGCTAAATAGCATACATAATATTTATTTATATACAGTTTATAAAGGGTTTCGTATGTATACCATTACCTATATACAGGGGCGTACCGAGGGGGTTTTTATTGGGGGGCAAAGTTAGTAGTTTGGCCAACTCTAAAAATTGATCCGGGACAACTTGTTTTTGTTATTTTGTCGTAGCTATTTCATCGTTAAACTGTTAAAATGTTTTAATTATTTCAGTAAATTAAAAATTCAAGCTATTATACTAATAGATTATGAAAATTGTTTATAATATATAAAGATATCCATTACAATTATTCCATTAGGTAAGTACCACATTTGCAATAAGATAATAAATAATGTTAAAAAAAAAAAAAAAAACAAAGTAAATAATAAAAAGGTGGGCAAGTGGGTGTCGCTCTGCTGTACAGTAGGTTACAAGTGGGTCACTATAAAATGGATGGTATTACATTTGAATTCAATGATATTATATCATTGTATAAGAAAAACGATTCTGAGCGGAGACGGTATGTCCTTCTAGGTATAAGACATTTTATATACTTATCTATGGTATTAAAAAAAATTGACATATAATGAATTCCAAATTAATCATATCACAATATCCATTAGGTACCTATAACGCGTTATACACCAACAACAAACCCTGATACTATCATAGATATATAGTAGTATACTTTAGAAGTTCCAAGTAGGTACCCACAAAAATATTATACAATCACAACAAAATAACTAAAATAGTTATTCTAGGTTTTTTATTATGTAATTTCGTCCAAATTTGAATTTAAAATGTCTGTGAAAAATAACTGTGCTCATATATTTTTTAGATTTTTTGGTTACAGTATGAACTATTTATGAGAACATTTGTTTTAAATTTGCAATCCTTAGCTATGAAAACTGAACATTTTATAATTTATTAATTACAATGATTGATAACTTTCGAGATTTTGATAAATGTTGTCAAAATTCGATCTTTAAATGCTTATAAAAAAAAATTGTGCCTATGTATTTTTAAAATTTTTCAGTTGCTATTGCAACAATCTATCAGGAGCCTAGTATTAAATTTTTACACTTTTTGGCCCAACAGATAAAACTTCATTGATATTTATAGAAAAAAAAACTAAAAAAATTGAAAACTGAAAATGTCTGTAAACAGCTCAAAAAAAGTCAAAATATTTTCAAAATTGTACAGTGTATAAAAAATGCTAATATGAAAATTCAGTGAAATTTTCATGTATCTACAGTTAATCGTTTTTGAATTACAACAAAATAAGGAAATCGCTACACGAGAAATCGAGTGAATATCCAATGTTGTAAAAATTTGAATTTCAAACGCTCATAAAAATTTAATTTGACTTTCTTATAGACATTTTTTTTTCGGTAAAGGTAGATAATCTTATAAGGAATCTTGTATTACATTTTCAAATCTTAGATTTAAAAAGAAAAATTTTTACGAATTCTTAATTCAAAATAATTTGCTAATTTTCATGATTTTTCCATATTTTGTCAATTTTGAACTTTAAATGCTTATAAAAAAAATTGTGACTAAGGATTTTTAATATTTTTCATCTGCCTTTGAAACAATATACTAGGAGAATTCTATTAAATATCCAAGCTTTCGCAACCAACAAATAAAATTTTATTGATATTTTTAGAAAAAAAACTAAAAACAAATGGAAAATAAAAATGTCCCTAAACAGTTCAAAATAAATCAAAATATTTTGAAAATGTTATCGTGTATAGAAAATGCAAATATAAACAACCAGTGAAAATTGCATGTCTATACGTTCATTTGTTCTAAAGTTACACCAAAAACCAGAATCGATTTTTTAGAAAACTGATTTTGCGTAAAAATTCCCGTTTTTCCTTAATTTTTATGTTGTTTTTCCCGGCGCTTGTAAAAACTACTAGGACAAATAAAAAATACGCACAACAAAATAGACGATATTAATAATTAAATATTCTATGAAATATTAAAATATTATAAAATATAAGTAAAGACAGTAGGTATAACTGGACAAGTATTATTATATTCATGTATGTCAAATCTACATAATATTACAGATAAACATAACGTGACGTAGGTATAATAATTATTGTAAATAATAGTGGTAGGTATCGTAAGCCTGCAGTACTGATGCATACATTTATAACAAATTAGATTCCATAGACTGAAAACATCATGTCAACCACGCACGTTCAGTTGGCTATTTACAGTATCTGGATTTTCAAACTCCCTCACCATTGCATATTCCTCTTATTATTACTGACGCACTGATAACAATTTAGTATTTACTGCTTATTTTTCCGATAATAGACAATAGATATTTTTCTAGTTCAGACAGTATAATAATATTAGTATATTCACTATATTATTCTAATAACCTTGATTCTAGTCAATATCACTATCACAAATCACAATCGTCAATCGTATACAAATTATTAGTTGGCCATTATGTACAGTTATTGAGTTTTTCATAAATGTAAAATGGCCAACTCAAAAGTTAAGAAACCAATTATTGGGGGGGGTATTATGACCACCCTACCCCCCCACTAGGTTCGCCCCTGCCTATATATACATATTATATATAACACCTATATATGTAGTATATATTATAATACGTTCGACACCACATCTTCTTATAAAATATAAAACACGATTTTAGATTTAATCTGATGAAGATGTAGGAGGGTGTATATAAAATCATAAATACGTGCATGTATACCTATTATTATATAACTACGCAGTCTATCCAGAAGTCCTGTATGGCTGTAGGTATCACTGTACCTTCGCGGAAAATCAATATACCTACCTATATTTGTTTATTTCAACAATAATCTATATAAGAAGGTTCTAAATTAATGGAGTATACATTAGAAAAAAAATTTTAATGTTTAAAGTCTACAATTAAATATTTGAATTTTTTGAATAACCTTCTTTTAATTAGATTTCTTTTAAAAAAATTATTGAAATTGATTAAAAATTTAACTATGTAAGGTTTTTAATATTTGTGAAAATGGTAGGTATGTAAGCAAAAACAACAATTTGTTACTAAAAAAAAACTTATTTTAAATTTTCCAATTTGTTTTTGAAATAGGTATAAGTGTGCCATTAAATTCGTTATTGATAATAACTTACTATGCTTATTAATTGATTACTGTATAATATTCCTCATTTAAATTAATTAATTTTCCATGAATATAATTGGTGTGATAGTTTCACGACATGCAACATACAAAAATCATTAGTATTGAAATAATAGGTATCTGTGCTACAAGCTTTATAAATTATAATACATTAAGATCATATAGGCACGGAACTAAATCGTATTCGGCGGAATCCAGTCAGAATATTTAATTTCATATATCCGTTTTTAGATGCAATAATATTATTATATAAATATTAGATATTTTACTGACTCTTAACTAAATAATAAATAACAATAGAAAGTACCTAATATCGAAGGCCAATAAATTAACATCATAATATATTAATATATTAATCAAATGTCTCAGTTCGACTATAATTATTTACTGAACAATCTGTTATCATACGCGATATACAATATATACGATATACTCGTAGGTACCTATAATAATACGTGTAGTAAAATATCTTCCAAACTCAGTTAAATTAAATTTTTTTTAGAGGCAAGGTTATTTAAAATCTGACCTAAATGTATTTCTTTCTTTTCATTCCAAAATCCCGACCAAGTACTTTCAGGTCTATTCGCTGCATGCAGGCCCCCAATGTAATCTAGCCCGGTAAACATATTTGTCAACCCTCTCGACAGATTATCCCGTTTTGTCCTACACTAGACCTACACGAGTTATTCCTTACACAGTTCCGTGTAAATTGTATATTTGTATACCTATCCGCGCATTAGTCTCAAGTTATTCGAATGAATGAATAATAATCGACAATCTTGCGAGCAACGATATTAGTAATTATTGTGTTACCTACGGGCTACGACGGTATAAAATCTGAATTTATTTGTATTTTGTAATATTATTGTAGTTACCTAGGTAATTAATATTATTATACATTATAATTCATACCATATTGAACGATGATGTGTGTTCTGTTATATGATTATAATCACTTGTCTTAATACAATATTGCTCGTTGTGTTATATTATAGTTGTGGTAGGTAAGCGTAGGATTCAATGGCGTCGGAAAATCTCACTGCAGGTCTGCAGCTGCACTATAATAACATAGTGTTATACACCGTGCATTATACAATATACTTATATATACACACACACACACGGAAGAAGCGAAATCGCATTTTTCCGCAAAAGCGGACACGTGCGGATTCGCCTTGTCACGCATTTCCCGATGTTGAGCCCACCGTAAGCTTACACTAAAAGGGGTAAACCCCTAAAAACGGGCCCACTCGTACATATTATTATTATACCACCTTAACGCGTTAGCTGTCAAGTCGGATTTCCAGGCACTCCCACAGTCCCACGACGGTTCTTCACACATTTAGGTCCCGGCGAAGCGACGAGTGTACGGAGTGGTCCTCGCGACTCGAATATTATTGCCATCGAAAATCGATATTTGCTACGCTCTGTATTATGTATACAGCTGTTACGTACGCACATCAATACATGTCACACGTGGTGGTGTATATTATGTTCTATGTATAATATTATAGTCTTCGCTTTCCTTTTCGCGTGTGCCTATATATATGTTGAACAATGGTACATTTGAAATATTTTAAGACACTGCGACTTTTTGGTTGCGATTCCGGAACAAGTGCGCGGAGAAACAATAACGATACCAGCGGACGTGATCAAGGGGATGACTTGGGGCAAAAAGTCTCACCCACAAAATTATTTTTAATTAAACTATGATTAATGATAAAATCATATTTTGTGAGGTTTTCAAAACCGAAAATGAATGTTTCCTTTCATCAACATTATCAATAGAGAGTTTAAAACTCTAAAACCATCATATGAGAATTTGACGTACAGATACTGATATTTATTATTTTGTGCAATAGGGATTTTATTAGCTTACCTATACATAATAGGTATAATAATATTGTATTATTTATAGTTAGTTTAAAATCCTAAATTATAAGTTTTGTTCAGTGTATTTTATTTGTAGCAAATGCAATTACAATTACACAAATTCAATTTAAAATAGTATAATATAATATATAGGTAAAACATATTATACTTTCTCATTTTTCACTATTTTATTTGTTATTCCAAATTATTAAAAATATACTTTCTTGGAATCTTTTATTTTTTACAACCCTTGTATTAACTAGCTTCACTTTCCTACCAGAAAATATATTGAATTTAAACTTTAATGCATTTTTAATGCTCCAAAAAGTGATGCCAGACCTGATTATTGAATAGTTTTGGAAGTCAATCTTCTGCTACAGGTTTATAGCCGTTTACCAATATTCTGATTTTTCTTTACGTTTTTGTATAGCTTTTGTTTGAGTCAATTTTGTGTAAAATAAAAAAAAATACATTTTAAATTTAAATTGCTTTTGCTCCTGGGTTTCTATTTATTCGTGAATCTTGAAGATTCATATATAATTTGATACAATTTGATACAATCAATTGATTAATAAAATACACGACCGAAGAACTCAACTATATTATGTGATGGACTAAATTTAAGTATTATGTAATGTACCTACTACAACTTGTAATCTATAAATAATTTCTATATTAAAAAAATTTCAAAATCTAATTATTGAATGAATTAAACACCGAAATTAATTAACAATTTTAATGTCAGTTATTTTTAAATTATTTTATAATAAATAAACAGTTTTGGTACAAGTAGGTACAACTGCTATAATTATTCTTAAGCATTGACTACTAAGAGCTTTAATATACTTGGATTTTTCCTATAATGTACTTGAAAGTTCAGTTCCATTTTCTACGATTTTACGAACTCAATCTATAAGCATATAATATAGGTGCAAATATAACATTAGAGTGCATTGAATATTGATGTTGACTATAATATTTGGAGTGGGGGATAATTTTTAATTAGGGACTGAGCTACACTCTATTTTGTCTATATTATTTATTTGTACTGGGGCCTCAAAATTGTAATTGCGCACTAAATGTATAATAGATACATAACCTACATAAATAGTACGTAAAGAAAAGGTGGGCAAGTGGATGTCACTCCGTTGTACAATAGGTTACAAGTGGGTCACTGTAATGAATGGTGTTCAATTTGAATTCAATGATATTATATCATTGTATAAGAAAACGATTCTGAGCGAAGACGGTCAGACAGCTTATGATATTACTAAGTATATTTGATGATATTATTGTAAATAAAGTAATTTATATATTACCTATTTATAATATTATTATTTTTTATTCGTTGTTATGGTGATAATAACAAAGCGTTATAAATTAAAATCCCATTTTTGTAATAAATTTGTCGATAGTTTTCCAGTGGCATTAAATAATTATTGAGAAAATCAAAAAATTACCTGTCTAAAGTACCATCTTGATCCAATTTGCTAAAATATAAGATACTGTATGTTAAAATCTAAGTAACCCTTCTGGTAGAAATTTTGTATACAGGATAAAAAAAAAGAAAAATAAACACCACAAAAAATCTAAAAAATAAATTTTGAAGTAAGACCAAAAAAAAAAATCCAATAGTTTCCATATTGTTCGATAGCTGCGATTCTGCGAACATATATATGATATATTTAACAGCATACAATATTAGTAATAACTAATAACTATGTATTAACTAATATTATTATAATGTAGATCATAACCTTTCTGCTATTATGTAGGTACCACCTATATAATACCTTAAACATTTTCGATTTCGGTACCCAATTGATGTCTAGCGAAATACACTTTTTCGTCGATTTGTATAGTGATTTTTCCCTTTGTGCGCATAGCTGATATAATATTGTATAGTGCGTACGCTCGTAAATAATAAAAACAACAATTTCAGATTTCCGCTTTTTGACATTGTCATAATATAGTTTTCATGTATGTAGAGCATAGAGTAATAATATAGATGTAGAGTGCTGAGTGACTCATAACTGAACACAACTCGATTGCAGGCACGCGATTGCATATCATAGATAAACCATTGATAAACCTGATAGGTACCTAAGCATAGTACTTCCATAAACGGAATGAAAATAATATATTATATTATACAAACGGGTTTTTTTTTATCATATTGTCGTGTTGACCGTTGACGTACTAATTAAATTTACATGTATTTATGTTCTATTTACACTATATAATAATACAAATGATAAACCCTAATAAAGTATACAGAATCAAATATATAGGCTCATTTGTAGATCAGTATAGAGTTGTAATGTCGTATAGATCACTAAAATAATATACATATTGTATTACTGTACCTATATACCTATGCGGTAAGTACCTACTTTTTTGTGAGTATCCGGTACGGACATCAGTGACGGATCTTGAACTCTTGGGGCCCCGGTGCAAAAAAAAATGTTGGTGGCCCTAATTTAAAAATGTTATAAAATATACTATATATTAGAAAATGATCAATACATCTATTTTTGGATTCAGTCTCACTTCGCGTAATGCAACCCGGCGTAGATGTTTACGTTATTGTGTATCGGCGAACACGATAATGTGTATGAAAAATAAAATATACAAATTAATCAATCAAATATTCACAATTATAATTCACCACTGATGGGAATAAATTAAATATACTTTCAAAGTAAAATTAATTAAATACACCATTTGAAAAAACAAAATATACATTTTACCAAGTAGGTACCAATTTTATTTTATAGCACTCGATATCCATAATATCGGGGACCCCAAATATTTCAAAGAGTCGAGGCCCCAGTGCAATGCACCGCTTGCACCGGCGGTTGATCCGGCACTGTTCCGTATTATTATTGGATAATACATTTTGCAGTAAACAATTTATTATTATCGTCCCGTTTATAAACACGTTTCGTTATCATTAGAACATAATTTCGTCTGTAGCTGTCAAAAACAAAGTAGAATATTATATTATTCAGCTCATCTCCGTGAGTATACTATTTTTTATTTTTATGATTTTATTGAATGTACAATTCCCCTGTAAAACAAATTAAAACACGTTTCATTTTTTGAATAAAAAGACAATTCGCACGATCTCTAGTCGTCTATGGTTTACGTTTTAAAGAATATCATAATCTTTATGGAAATAGTCGTTGTTCGTGATCGGAATATCGGATTAGCGAAATGCTGCAAGAACCGACTATTATCATTGACAATAAATAATAATATGGTATCTAATTGATAATCAATGCTATTAAATAGTAAAACGATATAAGTTTAACCTTGTGGAATGTCGAGATTTCGTTAAGTTAAGCGTTTAGGATATTTATCTCAATAATGAATACCTAATTTTACGCAATTTCCATATTTATCCGACTCGATCCATCTACGTGCATATCTAATTTATTCACATAGCGCAGCGTTGGCTGTAATTCAAATTCGTAGATCACTTGGTCAATCATTTTACGCAATCATTGATAAATGTGTTCATTAGCGTTGATATAATTTGACCAAATAAATTCCTTCTATTATATAGAGCACCGCAGCTGTGTAATTTCCAAACAAATTAAGCTTTATAGTCCCCAGAGTCCCGTCATATTGACATTAACCATGCCTGATCATGGGTAGGTACGTTTATTTCTTAAGCACAGAACTCAAGTCGTAGCCTGTATAGGCATAATTCATAGACACTGAAATACCATGTACTATCGAACTGAAATTAGTAGTAAATTTCAATGGAAAGCCTCGTACACTCATCGCATTTACATATTATAACTTACAATACAATTATAAAAGGTGTATAATTTTGTTTTTACTTTATTGATTAGTTAAGATTTTATAGTTTTTTCAGTGATTTTTTTTTTTGGTAAAAACCATTTTTAGACAAACTACGCGCGAATATACAAATGCCAAAATTTTTTTTGTCATGAACGTTTCATTTCTTAACTATAATAGATGCAAAATTGTATAAAAGCTATTCAAAACAGAGCTAATGGAGAAAACAATTTTTCTTTTTAAAAGTGACATTTAATGTTTATAATGTTTCACACTATTTACTTCTCCATAAGCATTTGAGCAGCTCACACATCAATGATCTTTTTTTTAAAAGTTTCTTATAATAACTTAAGTTTTCTCTATGGTTAAAAAATTGTTTTGGTTATTAATCGGATTCATCTGACAACTGCACATACTAATTTAGATTTAAATTTTTTAAATGTATTATCCAATAATTTACCACTATTAAAAATACTTTACATATTACAATACAGAACATAATAGTATTTTTATTTTTGTATCGTTAAACTGATAAGCTCAACTAAAATAAATAATATATATACCTACAAAAAAAATTCAATACGTACATGTAATTGATTAGATATTAATTTGGAATTATAATACTGATACGATACTTGCTGCACTAGGTGGCGGATAGAATATAACGTCCAACGATATAATATAATGCAATCAGGTAGTACAATATTATACAATTCAGTTGAAAAACACAAAACCACAATTAAATTTACAATACTTTTATTTTAATCCAAAAACTTTTGAATTCATCTAAAGAAACTGTAAGTGATAACATTATTTTTATTATTTCAATTTTCATTTAATGCTTTTCTTTATATATTTATTTTTATTTTCTTGGTTTTGAGCGGGTTTAATTGAATTTACACTTGGAAAAGTCCATCTCGGGATGTTGTTCCATAAACCTGTAAAAATATTAACAGTTAAAACAACGAAAGTAAAAACATAAAATAAACTCACTTTTGAAGAACGTTCTGTTTTTTCTGCTCGTCTGACGTAGGTAATCCCATATTCTTTTGTTGCTGGTCGTACATCATTTTCTCCACCATGGACCTGGTTTCGCCCTCTAGGTCGGAAAGTTTAGAAGGTTCTGGGTTGATCTTTTTGGTAGATATATCGGTATCTGAAAGCACCAGTCTCGACCACCATTCCATTTTATTCACCTAAAACACATTGAAATTAAATGCTTGCAGTTTTAACCCCCCCCCAAAAAAGTGGGCAGGTATAGGTAATCGCTCTGCTTTAATGTAGGAATTGAGTGTACTTCGTCATTGAGTAAGTCACTTTAATGGATGTGTTAAATTTGAATTTAATGATAGGTAATTAATAAATCATTGTATACGAAAAATGACCCTGAGCGGAAACAGTCTGACAGCCTATGATACTAATAGTATATTCATATTGCTAATATATAGTAATTTATTTTACTATAAACGGAATAAACTATAAATAGACAATAGCTGAATAGCTTAAAACTAATCTAAATATTTTGAATATATCATAAGTAGCGTACAGTAAAATATAATAACATACGTAAAATTTCCCCACAAATTTTGAATTACAACAAGATAATTAAAATAGTTTTTTATTTTGCACAGTTTAATGATTTTGACGAATTCTCTAATTACTCTAACAAATTATTGTAGATTTATGTTCAACTTTTTTTTTGATCAACGTATAAACAATTTACTAGGAACCTTGTATTAAATTTTTAAACTTTTTGACTGTAAACATTTTTTACTATCTACATTTATGGAAAACAAATTAACCAAAATCTAAAAATGTAAATGGTCTATCAATAACTCATAAAGATCCATAAGAAAACCAGTTTAAGCAAAACTTGGTTAAAGGTTAAAATAAAAATTCCGTATTTCCTTAAATTTGGTTTTATTTTTCCTAATTATTAAGAAAAGTACTATGCATTTTTTTCTTTTGACACAAAGTACAAACTAGATCTAATTTACTACCAGGAACCACTCACCATGTTGAAAATCTAAGCATTATTACTGCTCCAGAGGTGATGACTGATGACAGACAAAACTTTTTTAAAAAAACCTTCAATATATATTAGTATTATTAGTATTATATATTGGTTCTATCGGAATTTAAAATTAGTTTGGACAATATTTTTATGCTAGGAGTTTGTATCGCGCATGCGCACATCGACCGCCTTAGGAGACTATTCGGAGACTCGTAGCTAATATCGGCAACGAAATAATACGCCGTGGCTACATGATAATATATAATATGATCTAAGGTTTAAACTAGATAATACATTCAATTTCACGAATTAAAACATGTTTATTAAGTAATAGGTACAGTTTTAATTTTAGATGTAATGACAAAAAAAAGTATAAAATAACTATCATATTCCAACAAATTTATTCACGTTGAAGTACCTTCGCTGGGAGGCTTTTTCTCTCTATATAACAGCTTAAGAGCTTTTGTTCTAATTGAAACCGATGGCATAATATAAAATTTAGAAAAAAAAATGTTCTAACAAAATCTATAATACATACCTAAATTGATGACTTGATAAATTATAGATTTATAAATATAAATGTAATGCTATTTGTAGGTTTGACATTATGTTAAAGTACAAGGTTACATCATAACTATATACATATAATATGTCCACTGTTCAGTATATTTATATTTAGTACCTATATTCGATAGTTGTTTATGTGCAATATTTCAATTTAAAAATAATATTCAGTAAACTGAATTTCGCTCAAATCGTTTTTGCAAATGATATGGTTCAAATATATATAATAATGATACATCAATTATCCGCTGGCTTGTGCTAAAAAGAGGACTCCAAAACGAAGATCTAGTGCCTATATAGTATAGTCTGTGTAAGATGTCCCGTACTCTTTCTGATTCCAAAACAAAATCAAGGGTGATAATATCGTTTATGACTTTATAAATCGTTTAAATTAAAACGACTACGTGAGATACGTGTACAAAATTTTAATGACTGTTTTACTCTATAATATAGTTGTAATAAAATAAACCACGCACCAATTAAACTGGGTGAATTCGCAAGTCTTATTATAATACCAACTACAAAAGAAAACATGAGTATTAAATTTGTTATTTTTATTTGATCTGTTGTTATTAATATAATATTATAATAGTCTGACATTTACATTGTATATAATATTATATTTTATCATTTTTTATTTTAATAAAATAAATCTAGGTACTTCAGTAGAATTTATGTATGTTTAGATAGAAGTTGCATAATATGCGACGCACGTGAATAAGAATTCATTTCAATAAAAGTATTACTTAATATTATAATTGTGTAATTAAATTATTATTAATTAATTTATTTGCGTGGTTTCTTAACGAATTCCTTGAGTTTATCCAATTATTGAGCATTTAAGGTTATCGATATTTTCATAAGAAACCGATTAATATAAAGAAACTGATATTTTAATTTCCAAAAGCATAGTATTACAAGCCCATGCAGTATGAAAAGAAATTTAATTTTTTACAGAATATGGATACATTTTCACGAAACGGACACGGAACTGGTTCAATAAATTTTACTCCCACATAAGCAAAAAATTATAAGTATTAAATTTTTAAAAATAGAAACAAGTTGTCAAGATAACTGACAAAACTTAGGTATCGAAATTGTACATTTAAGATTTAATTATATGGAATAATTGATATTTTTTGGAATTATTTCACATAATAAATAAAATACTGAAATAATAATCGACTGGCATACATTGTACTAATGTCTAATTGTAGTAAGTAGTAAGTATAGAAGTACCTTGGTAGGATAATAATTATTAGAGTTTTAACAGAAAACCTTAAATTGAATTCGTTAAAACGTTTGACTTCTACTAAAGGAAACTATTCAGAACAATTTTTTTTCTTAATTGGCAAGTAGATAAAAAGATATGGTACATAGTATATACTATCGGTGTTCTCAAATTGTATTAAATAAAATGTTAGCAAATAAAACTAAATTAAAGAAACAAATTGAAACAGGTAAATAAATTCTAAAAAAACATCAGGTTTTACAACCAATAAATTCTTTGTTAAAATGTAATAGATGTTTTAAAAATCAAAACTTGTTATTACTGCAATATCACGTTATTAAGATTCATATAAAAAATATACTTAAGTTTTAAATCATTATGACTAGTACCTAAGTACCTATTTAACATTAATTTTAAATTAATACATTTTATTATAAACATTTTAAATGTATCAATAGATAAAAACATTATAGAAGTGTCAGAATATAATATTATAAAGAAAAAATATTTATAAAAAAAATGACTAGCTTCGAAGATCAATAAATTTGTTATAAACACTATATTGATAAAACATAATCCATTTCGTTTTCTATAAAAAATAATTAGTTTTGAGGCGGTAGATTATGGCCGCTAAGCTGGCGTTTTGTACACTATTTTACGTGTTTACGCTTGTATGCAAAAACGCACCTAGCATGCATCAACTTAGGCAAAGGTATCGTCAGGTCGAATTTCGAGTCTCTAGCGGTGACGTTGCCGGGAGCAGAATTAACGGAAACCTTTTCGGGGTCAGTCAAATGCTCTCAGATTGAGCACCCTAACGGAGCCTTGATTCTAAGCAGACTCACTAGTACATGGAAAGTAGTCTCCGGATCTTTAAGGGTCAACCAACGTGTACACATTATTGTGTTAATAAACGATGTTACATGGGGGTCAAGCAATGTGCAAGCAATTCGGACCCCTTGTAGTGATACCACAATGAAAAAAAACGATTAAACTACAGCGGCTATTATAACTAACGTTTAAACCTAAACTTTTTTAGAGGCGTAACCTATAATATAAAGATTAAGGAATATTGGTTCCGAGCTACTTAGAATATAAATTCCTCATTTAAATATAGAATAAAATATTATGAAGATCCCATTCAAATTTAAAGTCTTTGTAACTAAAAATTGGTCATTTCTACTATAAAAATGAGGTATCCGATTATAAGAGATGTAGTGGGCTTAATATATTTAATTTTATTAATAACTAGTGGTGAATTAAAATTTACATAAATCTGTGTCAACTTTTAAGTGCTATCTCAGTTCAATTAACAACCTATATATTGTACTGAAAGAAACGAAGATTTTTCAACATATCAAATAAATGTATTCCTTTCATTACGATCAGAAGCGTATATTTTAATAGACAATCAGCCCCAGACAAATAGACGGTAATAATTATTCTACATGATTCTACATGACCTTTTATTTGAAAATTGATATATGAAAAATAAAAAATTTTAGGTAACTAAAACCGGGTAAATGTAGGTACTAGGTTATCGATATTAGTGCAAAATAATGGTGTGTTTTGATGTTAAGAGGACGTGATATATGTATGTGTAATGTATTATCTCCGTCTTACAAGTGCGTAATATAGCAAATTGTATGCTCAACAGACACGTGCAACTACGTTACTTTAAAAATTAGAGTGAATTGACCTCTTATAAAATCTAAAGGTAAGATTATTATCTAGACAAACTCAGGGGATTTTTATTATATTTTTATTTTAAAGCGAGTTATGAATATTTGAAAATTGTAAATTGTTGGAACATCTTAAAATACTCATAACTCGCTTTAATATTAAAATATAATGAAAAGCCCATGAGATTACCCAGATAATAACCTTAACTTTAGATTTTATAAGAGGCTAATTCACTCTAATTTTTAATTTAACGCAGCTACTTGTACGACGGAGACAATACATGTATCACGTCCTCTCAATTTGAAAGTAATAATAAATTATCACAATCAAAAAACAATTATGAGCCGAACTTGATAAAAAACTACGGCTGCAGATGACATTTTGTTAAATCAAAGCAAGATAAAGAAAATATTTAGGTACAGACATATGAAGGTTCTCTCTCACAAAAGATCAAAATGTGATTCAAAACCAAGTAAAACTTTTTTAAAAAAGTTATAAAAATTGAAGTCTAATAAAGTACAATAAAAGTCTAACAGTTACCTCCAAATATCGGAGACTCTACTACTTCTACTTCTACTTAAAATAATATACATGTACATATTATATTTTATTGATATTATAAAATATTAAACAGAAAACACAATATTTATACACATTTTAAAAGCAATGCAAATTCATTTATAATAACTCAAAACAAAATAGTATGTGTTTAAATATTTATTAAATAAAAAAAAATGAGGATTAAAATCGTACACATTCCTTGGGGAAGGGTAAGTTAGTCTGAGCTAGGTAATGAATGTATTGTTTTTTGTTATATCATGAAACAATTATAGTAGAAAAAATGCTTAAATATTTTACTTCAAGCGTGATGTCTGGTTTCTGTTAGCATATTGGATCTAGTTGGTACTATGGGGGTCAAAAGTAAAAATTCCCCGTACTTTTATATAATAATCGTGGGATAAAAACGAATAACGGGAATATCACACATTACAATAATGGATTAGAAATAAACAACTTCTAATTCTTTGGCTAGCAAGTTAAGTCCGTTATAGGAAGCACTTTCATAATTCAATAAAAAGTATAATAATAATATATTATATTTTTTTTACCTTTTCAATATTAATAAGGAATGTTTTTCCGTCTTCAAGTAGCCACGTGGTTTCTTCAAGTTTAATTTCATGCTGTAATTCATCGTCCAATATCGGTGGCTGTCCCTTTATACCAACGAAAATGTGTTTCTTTTTCAAATTCACAATAACATCACGTGGTCTCAATTTGAATGCAGCTTTAGATGGAATTTTAAGCTGTGAGAAAAAAACACAACAATAAAGAGCTTATAATTATTAATGGTATAATGTGCATAGATTTTATATAGGTAGTTTAAAATATATATACATGAGCCATGCAGAATATTTCAAGGTTAATATATAAAACATATATATTATATTTATCATATAGGTGCCTATATTACAAACGTATCTTCATCAATCGTCATCGTTACGTAATACAATATGATCATTAATAAGTAGTGACTATTAGGTTTTGATGGTAAACAAATTAGAATTTAATCTAAGTTAAATTCTTATTCGAATGCGTGTTGTCCAACATATTAGAACAATATCAATTAATGTCTAGAAATAGTAGGCTCCTAATACTAAGAAATTACAACTTTGACGTTGAAGCAAAAAATGTTAACGCTTTTTGTATTAAATGTTATTGTTTTTTTTTTTTCGCGAGTCAAGACTCAAGATGAATATTTTCAATTTCACGCATTAACCCTCAAATTTGAAGTACCTAACTTGACAAATACCATTTTCTCGTTATTAAGAGAGGTCTTTGACTCAGCCATGTTATTATACATTAGACATTCCCCCTAAGCAACGATAAAAAAAATAAAACGCAATATATAATTTAATTTTTTTTTTATTGACCGTTAAGCCCGGCAACTATGACCATTAGCTGTTTTTGTTTGTTTGTAGGGGGGTACTGTTGGTTTATAAACACGTGTGTGTAGTTTTGGCAGATTTTTTAGTGGGCACCCATGGGTATCTGCCATGTCCGGGTGGGGGATGGCGGCACTTCTCTCCGGACACCGTGACTTGCCCAAAGAAAAATGCCGCCCGTGAACCGAGGTTTGAACCAGTATCGGTGTGCGTCATAACCGACGCCTTAAGGACGCCACACACTGCAGAGGTGGAGGTAAAATTCTTATGTCTTGGCGGTGACGCCGCGGTGGCTGTAAAATTGTGTCCGGACTTATTTTGCCGTAACCGCTACCGCAAATTGTGTCCCGACTCAATTTGCCGTAACCGCTACCACCACCGCTGCAGTGTGTGGGGACCTTTAGTCGCGTCGGCCACTTCGTCCCCCAATATATAAAATTATATGATAGGCACTGGTAGCTATTAAGTACGATTTAATTGGTTTCTAAAAAAGGAAATTAAAGGTACAAGACATATTATAGTTATTTATTAAAATTTTAATTCATATCCATCATGTTAAAAATAGATTTAAAGTATTTTACAACGGCTCTTTATTTGGTTGCGTATTATGTTTAATTATTTAAGTATTAATTTTATTAAGTAATCAATAACTATGATAATATACTCTAGTTCTAAAAGTACTTTATAGATAACCTAACCTAGAAAAATATAATATATTCATGCCTAAAATTATACACAATTCAAAAGACAAAATATATACCTTACAAATACTTTTCAAGAGGAAGATCTATAACATTTTTTTTTTTTTATCAGCGGTATGATTTAGGAGAGGCCACAGCACTAAATAAATTATCCACAGTCTAGTATTCAGTCTTCAATTCTAGTACATATTTCAAGTAAGAATTAATTATTAAACTATTAAAAATTATAATTATAAGCTATATATGTATTGACTTAAAAATGAACATTTTTTCCCCGATTTTAGATTCTGAGCTGAGCGATAAATGTATTGATTTTAAAATAATGTTTTTTAGATTCTGAGTTGATTTTACAATGATGTGTTTTTTTTTTTAATTTTTTAATTGTTGTGTCTGTCATCACGATTTACGGCAGTAAAACTGCTTCGATTTTCTTCAACAGTATCTTGTTCGATGGGAAAGTGAATCTAGTTGGTGCATTCGGGATGTTTTAAATTTCTCAATAGTTTTCAAAAACAACGGGGAAAACAACAGCAAAATTAAGGAAAAACGGGAATTTTTACGCAAAATCGATTTTGGTTTTTGGTTTAACTCTAAAAAAATGAACGTATATACATGCATTTTTCACTGGTAGTTTATATTTGCATTTTCTATATACGATACAATTTTCAAAACATTTTGATTTGTATTGAACTCTGTTTAGGAACATTTTCAGTTTCCAATTTTATTATTTTTTTTTTCTATGAATGTCAATAAATCTTTATTTGTTGGGTAAAAAAGCTTGAAAATTTAATACAAGGTTCCTACTATATTGTTACAATAGCAGTTGTATAATATTAAGAATAAATAGGCACAATTTTTTTTATAAGCATTTAAAGTTCGAATTTTTACAAAATTTAATAATTATTTTGTAGTTAAAAATTTATAAAATGTTCAACTTTTATACATAATTTTTTTTTAATTATTGAATTGAGCTGCACTCAAATAAATGAATTCACAAAAAGCATAGGTAATATTACGTTTTATGCAATTTACATAATAAATATTTTTAATATAAATATAATATTAAAACTACATGGAAACACTAAATATCAAGTATAGTTTAATATTTTGTAATTATTATCAAACAACTATGAACCGAAAATTACATATATAGATGTATTAAACCTAAAAATAAATTAACACGCAATCATAACAATTATTTATAAGATCCAGTTAGTGAAACAGTTACCAACCAATGGTAGTAAAAGTATTTAAAAAACTACTTAGTTTCGACATCAGATAATTATTTGTATATAGTAATTAATACGAAATCTGTTTAATATGATATGACTGTTCTAGCTTAAACATTGTTTATTTGTAATATGCACTACATATAAAGGTACTACTAGTATGAACTACTCATTCAATTTTAACAAAAACGCCTATTGGGGCTATCTATACTTTTGTATGGAATTAATATTATTATTATTATTATTATTCACAATTCATAAATTAATAATATATAATATACTAATTGTAAATCCATTGAAGATCACAGTGTTGAATCCTGGCATTCCCAAATAGAGTTTCTCGACAACTCCATAAAACCCAACGTCATTACCAAAGTAAAAAAAGTCGTGACCAATAAAGAATGTATTTTTTAAAGATAGCAACAGACATCTTGACAGTTTTCTCGCGACCTTGGCGAAGATTAGGGATTTCCCTATCATGAAAAATCCATAGACGTTTAACTGAAAGACCAATGAATGACAAACAAAACGTATAGTATATACCTATACAACATAATGTAGGTAACTAACATTCCCCAATGCACATTTACTCATAAAGTTTTCACACAATATTTATGAATAAATAAATATTCTTTAATGCAGGGGTCGGCAAACCTTTTGAACCACGCGGGCCATATTTTTTTTCAAATGTTCATCGTGGGCCACGTTAAAAAAATGTTTACATATGATATATATAATACTAATAATTGTATTGCTTTTATATTTGATTATTTTACATAGAAATATGAGTATAAAAATATACAAATGCTACTGGAAAAAATTTAATCGAATAAAAAATTGTAAATTTGTAATTAATGAGATTTCTGTACCTGCAGTTTATTAGTTAAATGTTCGATGTAATACTACGGTGTAATATTAATCGCTACAAAAGCAAAGTAACTATGACTGAATAGTGCAGCCATCATTATCTTCGACTCCGATTAGATATCTAATAATAACAATATTTTATACATTAAACTGACCATATAGCTATATAGAATAAACATCAACTATGAAGGATTAGAATTGAAGAATTGAAAAATATTGAAAATTGTATGAACAATTTTATTGAAAAAAAAATAAAACAAAAAATTAAACCTTTGTGCGGGCTATCAAAAATTGTTTCGGTGGTTGCCGACCCCTGCAGTCTAATGAATAAATATCCTTTTTATCTTAACGATCAATGTTTATGAAATAAACAGAATCTATGGAACACGCGTAGAAAAATAAAATATTTAAGTAGGTATATGCCATTATTTTGTAATTTATTAGTTAAGAATTATCACACTTGATAATTGGTTAATAACTTTAATAACGTAAACTATGTCCGGTGCAGTATTATTTCAAGGAAATAGTATGCATACTATACAGTTTGATATTATTATAGTAGATTGAGGTGCTATAAATTAATTAACAATGATCAATGATTAATCAATAATCAGTGTTATAATAATGCCGACCGCAGACCGGTTCAAAATTAATATTATTATTAATTATTAAAGATTAGTATTATAAAATAATTTCGTTGGACAACAAAGAGGTGTAACCAAATAAGAACCACAATATCAAATAGGTATATTGATCCACATACGCGTATCTACAAGGTGATCATCACACCCGAGATAGTTTCGATGATTATTATTATATTTATAGTTATAAGAAATTAAGAAAAAAATGTTTATACAATACTTAAAATGTGTACATAAACTAAATTAATATATTAAAATGATTTTTTTTTTTTAATATCTGCAGCAACCGAATCAATAAAGGATAAACTTTATGAGTTCCTTTGAAAAACAAAAACTCGATTGGTGAAAATGAACGACCAGCTAAAATTAATAACGTGACCAGAGTTTGATAATTACAAAAAACAAACGGTCCTAAACAAACAAAAACCCGTCTGTCCATAAATGTCACGTTCCCCTTTAGGATCACGTTCTTTTGACGTGCAAAAACTTGGCGAAATATAATTACAATACTTTATATATACAAATAATAATACAATATTTAGAAAAATTAATTTCCCTAATCATTTATAGAAAATATGAATTGTTTACATAATTATATTGAATAGTTTTGGAAGATTTTAAACACATTTTAACAGAAACTTAAGGTCAAATAGTATGCCTAGTTACTAAATAATTATTGGTTAGAATCTGAGAGATCTAACCATTAATCATATAATTTATAAACATAATAACCCGTTTATATTATTTAATTTAATAAATTAATAATATTATTATTTCAATTTTCAACGCTAATAATTTAACAAATACAATTTTAAATCAAACATAAAGTGGGTATTGTGTTTAATTTTACATGCAGACATACAGTTGTTTTTATTTAAGTTTAATTTATTCAATATCCTAACCTAGCTTAGATAGCAAAGCCGTATATTAATAATTTCCATAATTCATATATATTAATAAGGTATTAACTATTATTATTATATTATGACACTTTTACCTAACTTTTATAATTCTCAAACAAAAGCAAACACCTAATTTTAAAATGTGTGAAACATTAGATTAAAATAAAATAAAATATAAAATGTTATTTTAATTTAATGAAACACTCGGAATTAGCGGCCACATTGGGTGTGGTTTACAAAACGTGTTGACTTAAAAGTTTTTTTTATTAATAAAACAGTAACTTTACTGCCTATACATAATATATGAATAGTACAAGTCGCAAAAGTGATATAAATCATACCTGTATTTTTATTATTTTAAATTGTCTCCTGTTATATGGTATAATGCGAAAATGTAATCCAAGCCAGGAAAAAGGAAGGACTAAGGTAAATTTTAGGAAGAGAATGACATATATTATGTTAAATTTAAAACAATATACAATTTAATATTATTTGTTCATGTAACGTTATAGAAAATATTATCATGTTTAAACAAGTACAACATTATTAGCTAATTCAAAGTTATTAATCAAGAATAATATTATTAATATCTTTATTTTTAACTAAGCACCAAAATTAATGGTAATAATACAAGTTATTGACAACAATATTGCCAAATTATACATTGGTAATTATAAGTTTTGATAAGATAAAGCCCGTGTTCTTAACTTTTATAAAATTGATGCACAATAAATCAAATTCAAATTTGACCACATTTGTTATCATTTGACATAAATAACTAAAAACAAATGTATAATTAAATAAATATGCGTAAAAGTGTACACCTCAATAATACAATTTTAATGAGTGGTTTTTAAAACATTAAAAATGATTTATGAATAACTTAAATTTCCACTAATGTCTGTAATAATTTCATAGATATTAGATATATGTAACTAAAAAACTATGGACTTTAACTTGGTTTTAAATAATAGTTTGGCACTTTTCGATGGTTTTTTTTACATTTTATTGATCAAACCAGTTTTATCCATTAATTGTATTAATAATAATTGTTTCTTTACAGTCAAGGTATACACAATCATACGAAAGGGGGATGAGGTGGCTGAGCGTCTAACGCGTCGGCTGCGGCGCTGCCGGTCGCGGTTTCGATTCTCGACCACCTGGCGGCATTTTTCTCCGGGCAAGTCACGGGGTCCGGAGAACAAGTGCCGCCATCCCCCACTCCGGGGCATGGCAGAAACCTACGGTTGCCCCATTCGAAATTCTGCCAAAAATACACCCACGTGTAACACACCTACCGTTCCAAAAACCTACAGTACCACCCCCCTCCCAATGGTTTATGTTGCCGCGGGATAATTAATATAAAAAAAAAAAAATCATACGAAAAAGAATTCTTTTAACAGGTTTACTGGTTTAACTTGTTATCTTAAAAAGTATAAGGTACCATTTTTGAAAGTATTATTTTTACAACATTTATACTTATCCAAATTATGATTATTTACTGTAAATATTTCAAAATTAACAAAATTGCGTGGTTAAAATTTTGTTTATAAGTTGATAACATGGCTCGGTCTTGAATAGTTGAATCTATGCACAGATTATAGATAATAAATAGATTATTATATCTATGAGAGTATATCTATAAAAGGATCTTTGGGGGCAATTCGCATTTTTTACAATCTATTACTATTGTTAAAGGTTAGTTTAAGGGGAGTGAAGGGGGCATTGGGCCAAGTCCCACGGGATTTTTGGCATACATTTATCCAGCCCCCAAATAATAAATTTAAATTGTGCATGTATCCGGTAATATATCCGTCTCCCTTGATAAAAAAAAGGAAAAATTATTAATTCACTTCTGCCTTGTCACAAACTCAAAACGAATATAATATTATTATTATTATTTTATTTTTGGGAAATGTAAGTAAATAATTAACAACAATAAAATTCCCCAAATGGTAATAAGATTTAAACAATAGTTCAGGTTACATACACAATACACACAAATTAGACATATTTAATTATTAAAAATTGAATTAATGATTTAAAATGTATGTAGGTATACCTATACTTAAAACAAATTTAGATTCTGAGAGGAGAGATAAATGTATTGATTTTACATAGAGGTGTTTTTTTATTCGTGTCTGTGTATACGATAAGTAGTCAAAATAAGGCTTCGATTTTCAACTTCAGTATCTTTTCTTGTGGGAAAGTGAATCTAGTTGGTGCATTCAAGAGGCCAAAATACTGGGAAAGTAGTTTTCAAAAGCGCCGGGAAAAACAAAAAAGAAAATAAGGAGAAACGGGCATTTTTCACAAAATCGATTTTGGTTTTTGGTGTAACTCAATATATATTCACTGAATGTTTATATTAGCATTAACTATACACCATAACATTTTCAAAATATTTTAACTCTTATTGAGCTATTTATAGGAATATGCAATTTACTATTATTATTAGATTTTTTTAATAAATGTACACAAAAAATAGGTCAAAAAATTTGAAAATTTAATACAAGGTTCTTCGTAAGTTGTTGTTAGTGAAAATTAAAAAAAAGTTGAGCGTTAATTCACAGTACCTAATTTTTTATGAGCCTCTGAAATTAAGTCTAACTACTGGATAAAATACTTAATTAGATACAACAGCGTTTTCAAAAATATTATTCACTAATAATTTACTGTAAAAAAGGTTATTCTCATTCGAAAAACGGACATTTGTATCGACCCACAGGACACTCCTTAAATAGTGCAAAAAATCAAGGTTTTCTACTTTTATTTCAATTTGCTTATTGATATTAGTTTGTTTTAATTTAAATTTAAAAATAATATATTGGTTTTATAATTTTATGATTTTTATAATATTGGACAATATATTTTTAATCATTCTCAGGTTTTAAAATAAATTGAAAATTGTTTACGATTTTAACTTTGATTTTTACCTACGAGATATACGTGCAGGATCGTCGTTTGTGCGTTTTGTTCACACGTTATTACGCATGGCTGTGTAACATTCCTACAAAATTAAATTACCTACCAATGAACAAGATTATTGATCTATTGGTTATTCTTAAATTTTAAATTCTGAATTACATTTTTTTTAAACTGTAAATCAATTTTTATATAAAAATTATAAAACGATTATTATTTTGATTTCACAAAGGATTTTTAACGATATTTAAAGTTGATTTTGAAATCGATGACATACTCGGCAAAAAATCTCAAGAATTTTAAGATATGGTAAATTTAAAAATTTACAAATTCCAAAAATCATAATATTATTAAATAAATCATAGTTTATGTACGTATCAAACTATTTTAATCAACTTAATAGGTAATTTTTTTAAATAAGGTTTACACAAGTACCTAGACACAAGAGGAGTGTGGTCATGATGATTGTGATAAAAAGGATTCTTAATGTTAATAAATTGTATTATTTATTATTTATAAACATTTGAAATGTTCTATTTCTTTATTAGTTTCGTTTAGATTTATGTAAATAAAATAATTGTTTTTGGGTCAAAAAACTTGAAATTCGACAGGTACAACGTTTCTGCCTAAATGTTCTTACAGCAGTTAAAAATAACAATCGTAGAGACATAACTTTTTATGTTTTAAAATTATTACGTTTACTATACAAAACTTAACTATTTACGACAATAATTGTAAGCTATTTATACCACGAACCTATTTACATATCACATCATTATACAATGCGTAATACCAAAATCAATTTTACTTATGTGATATTGAAAAAAAAAATTAGTCCTATCTACCGATAATATAAAATATTATGTTCATACAAATACTATATAATATACCTAATATAACATATGTATAGGGAACAATACTTGCACATATTTCTAGTGTAAGTATTTGCAGTAAAGGAACTGTGGACCACCGAGAGCTCGTGAATTTGAAGTTCAATATCGAGATCAACTAATATTCCCACTCCGCCATGATGTCTTGGTTATATTATTATGGCTGTAATATAAAATACTCGTGCGCTCTATTATGCGGTGCATGTGATGTTTCGCCGGCTACGAGGAATTATCAACATCGCTAACGAGTATCTAGTGATGAGCACGAGTAGTTTATTTTAAAAAGAAAAGGCCGCAACCCCAAGAGCAGGAAGTTTTCTTTTTCGAATAACTATGAGTCCAAAAGTAGATAGCGTTATTGATATCGACAACACTGTTATTGATGTGAGTACACTTCTCTAAAATATTTTAATAACTAACCTAATAATACAAAATTGTATGAGTTTTTTAGTCATAATGACTTGATTAAATATCATAACTTTAAAAAAAATTCGTAAGTACCTACGAAGCTTTACAATTAAATTGATCTACTGAGTAAAAAAAAATTAAATCAAACTAAAAGATGCATTATACTTATAAACACACGATTAAACTATAATTTAAGAACGTTTAAACAATTAAAACGCAATTAACATAACCATTACAATTTTAAAATTTTAAATAATTACTATAATATTCCATATTAGGTATTAATAAACAACATTCATACCAATATTTCAGATTTCAGTATTATGATTAACGAACAAATACAACAATATGAAACATACCCAAAACCATTAGTTTATTAATTGTAATAATTTATTTATAACACAAAGCAAGTAATATTACTTGTTTTGTTCTTTTAGGTATATGCAATTAAGTAGGTATTCAAAAGTATATCTAAAAAGATTTCGGTATGGTTTAATTACAGACTTGGGTAGTATTCCGTATACAGTATTCGGAATACTGTAAATTCGGAATACTTTTTAAATACTTTTTTTGAAAGTATTCGGAATATATATTTGAAATACTTTTAAAAAGTATTTTACCCAAGTCTGAGTTTATATTATAATTTTAAATTTGTTCTAATTCGTATAAAATATTGTAATACATTTGAATAAATAAAATCAAACCGTCCAATACTTAGAAATACTATAATTTATAGACAAATTAATACAAATTTTTTATATAAATAATT
This sequence comes from Macrosiphum euphorbiae, assembly GCA_949089665.1. Lineage (NCBI taxonomy): Eukaryota > Metazoa > Arthropoda > Insecta > Hemiptera > Aphididae > Macrosiphum > Macrosiphum euphorbiae. Next base: position 8,794,063 of record CARXXK010000001.1, read on the forward strand.
CACAATGATATCAATAATTTGTACTTTTTACTTATTAAAAACTTTATACAACCATCACTGAATAATGAATATAAAAATAGTTTCTTTTTATTTAGTACTCCCAAATACTTAAAATAGTATATTGTTTCTGTAGTTGTATAAAAGAGATTTTTTCTTATTTAAATTAAATTGTATACGCTTATGTAAATAAAAATAAATTAATATATATATATATATTTGTGTGCGAAAACATGGTACACTATATAATTAAATTACCCATATTACTCAGTAGGTAGTCAGACCTTATACATATTTTTGAATTCTGTTTCGCGGGACATGCAACTATACTATTGGATCATAAATATCTCGCACACAGACTTCTAAAATATAGGTAACTCAGCAGTGTTGTAAAAAATACTTTTAAAAAGTATTTGAGTAATTACTCAAATACTTATAAAATAAAGTATTTAAAATACCACCCAAATACTATCTATTGTAAAGTATTTGAGTATTACTCAAATACTTTTTAGAAGTATTTGAAATAATTTTCAAATACAAAACAAAAAATACGTACGTATACGACATACCTTACCTACCTATGTTCGTAATTATATTTCGCTATGGATAATATACTAGTATTGGTAGTAGTAGGTAACAGAACGTCCGTTCCGATCGTCGTCGAGTGTCGACGATAACAGACGGTTTCTCAAGTAACTAATATGAAATTAGCTATTAAATAGACGAAAACTAAAACCAATATAGAATTGTTCATAAATGATAAAATTATTTATTATATTATTAAGACATTATTATTATGTGACAATGAATAAAAAGTTGAAAAAATAAAAAAGTATTCAATAAAATAGTATTCATAGTAAAAAATGTATTTAAAATACCGTTCAATACTCAAAAATAAAAGTATTTGAAAAAAGTATTCAATACGGAAAAAAAGTATTTTAATACTTTTACTCAAATACTTTTACTCAAATACTTTACAACACTGTAACTCAGTTATAGTGGACTCAGGTTTTGTGCGACAACAACGGTAGATTAAGATGGGTAATACCATACTCACTCAGCTCAAAGTGCGAACTAGTTTTTAAATATTTGTTAAAATATTATTAACATTTTTAATTTCTAACTATTATAGTTTATACAAGTACACTGTACTTAAATAAACAACAGTAATCACTAATCACATATTCTGTGTAATTGAATAATTTTGTTTTAACAAAAATAAAATATTTTGAGCAATGTTTAATCTCATTGTGTATATAAAATATTTTACAGGACACATAAGATGCAATGATAAATAATGAATCCACTTGAAATAACTGCCAGTTAAATATTTTTTAATTTGATGAACAAATAACTGACTAGTTTGTTTTAAAATTTTAAAAATATTTCAGTAAATATTGTATTGAACTAATTTAAAAAACGTATATCTAGTACGTTAAGTACACGTTTGAGTTTAATTTAATTTTAATATATTTTTAAAAATAAAACCAACTAACTTATCCGTTACGCATGACTGAAAAAACCTTGATACCACATGTGCCACGACTTTAATAAGATTATATAAAGAAAAATCATTGACTAAGAAATTATCCATGTATTGAATAGTAATTTTTACGAAAATCTTACGATACGAAAATTGTAATAAAAATAATAATGACCATGCACTTACGTCTAAATTGACATGATTTTAGAGTATAAATTGCGCAAATATATTATTACAAAAAATAATATAAAGTATAAAAATATATGACCTTGCACCGAAACCAGATCTCTTGAACTCTATTGATCCGCCTTCGTATCCGGATTTGTATCCGTGTTCTTAGAGCCTAGATAATCACATATTAAACCATGTGGTGTGTACCTGTTAAGAATTTTGCATATTCCAAAATTGCATGACATGACTCCAGGATACGATGTATAAATTACACTTTTGTATTGCTATTATTTCATATTATATCATATCCCACCCACTACTTTAATAATAACACATTTATTCAAGTTTAAATACTAATAAATACTAAACTAAAATGTATATTATTATATTATTATGCGAAACATTGTAGTATATACATAATTCTTTATCATGGCCGTATAATTTAAGATGGCAGTCCCCTGTGGCCCCGTTAAATCCCCCCCTTAAAAAACGGTCAAAATATTTTTTAAACTTAACTCTGAGCATTTACATAAAATGTCTCAATAAAACCCGTGCAAATACATCTCATTTCTCACTTATATTATTTAATAGTCCCTATAAATACTAAAGAATTCGATAATGTATTACGTATATCGTTAACAAAATACAATTTTTTAAGTGATTTTGCATAGAAAAAATTATTATCAATGATGAAATAGTTCATATTTTGTGTTACGTAGATCCAATAATAATAATTACCTAATAACATAAATAATAATTGTTCCAAAATGATAATTCAATTGTAATACGTAGTACTTTTTAGAGCAATAATTTAATACAAAAAAATTGTGAGTTTTTTAAATTTAACTTCTAAGAAGATACTACGCCCGCATGCGTTGTTTCCGTCTTACAAACACATAACATAGTAAAATGCAGGTTCTGAATAATCCATTTAATTGTCAATTGATATGTTTAATATTAGAGTGAATTGTCATATTATCAAATGTTCAAGTAAGAACAGTAAATATATTTTAATTTTAAAGAAAGTTATGCTCATTTTAAAATATGTAGACAATAAAATTTTTTTTAACGCTCATAACTCGTCTTAAAATTAAAATATAAAAAAAAACTATGAGCTTTACTAGATAATTTAATAATATGACAATTCACTCCAATATTAAACTTAACGTAGGTAAATGGATTATTCAGAACGTACATTTTGCTATGTTACGCGTTTGTATGACGGAGACAACGAATGCGGGTGTAGGGACGATCTTAATGTTTATTTTACAGTACCTATGTTTTGTATTATTTATAACATTATTATTCTAGTAATAAATTAGTAATTACCAATAATATATCTAATATTATAATATAATATATATCTTATAATAATATATTAATGCTATTAAATTTTTTACTGGTTATTGATAAACTCATAATAATATATTAGAAGTTATGACTCCGAAATTTAGTAACAAGACAATAATCTTATGTACGTCCACTTAGAATAAAAATAAATGACAACCATTGGCAATGAAACATTATTCGCATTATCCTCATTTCAAAAAGACAATGGTCAAATAGACCCCTTCAATCTCAACAATTCTTAACAGTATTGTTATACTTGTTATCTATCTACAATATTGTTATATAAGTATTTCATTATTAGCATAGCCTCCAGTGTATCATCGGTGTATATTGTAAATATAATAAATAAACCTGTTTTATAACTGTTAATCGTAACTCAACGCTATATTGTACAACATGATTTATTAATTATTTATAACAAGTAAAGCATACCTATTTATAGACATGTTATTTGTATTATTATTAACTGTTTTGAATTAGTCGACAACTAAACTAAGTGGGTAGACATGATTAAAAATTATAATTTTTGCGAGGAATAAATATTTTATAATACTTTATAATATGATGCAATTATAAAACATTTATAATAAATTATATTAGTAAGTATATCAAGCATTTAGGGTACAAAAAAATCACAGAATATAAATTACATAATGTGTAATCTTTTAATTAATAATAATTAAATTTCATAAAATATAATGTTTATCTGCAGTTATTCATTTTGTAATATTATTATAATATGAAATATTAATAGATTTTATGGAGAATCGTAAAAAATGTCCATTATCGAAAAAACTATAATTTATAATTACTTTTAAATACTCGTATAATATTTATTTAATGTGTCATACTATTATGTTCATAAGTTACCAAAAAATAGGTTAAAATGAAATGTTTTAATTTGTGCGCACTTTAAAAACAAAAAAAAAATAAGATCACAAATTACGACAATATTATATATACTTATCAGTTATCAGTTATATTTTATATATTATGTACTTCTGTAATTAAAATAACAACACTAGTTGACTAAAGACATAACTAAGCAGTTATTGAAATTCCATACATGTAACTACTTTTTATGTATCGAAAAAATTTAATAATAGAACAATTTTCATTACACTTTGTCAGAAAATAACATTAAAACCGGATAACTCTATACCCGAAGGCGTTAAAAAATTAGATTACATAGTCTTGAAAATTGCAATACATGACCCGGACCTTGAAACTTGACTGAAAAAAATCCGGTTCAAATATTACATAACCTGCATCTAAGCGTTATTACTTCTTATTACAAATACCCTATAGGTAGGTATCGCGACGAGGTGTATTGTTTTAGACGACGCCCATCAATAACCTTGATCTTCAATAATCATAAAATTACCTACATCTTTCGTTTGTCATACTTTATTTTTGTATTCAACATACTATATTAATTCATGTTAACTACTATATCATGTAGGTGTATAGATGGTCTATACCAAGACCATCATTGTCGTCATGGAGACAAGAAAATTCCAGTGACAAATCGCAGCCAGACTCATCCACATCGCCTAACCAACTAAGCATAAAGGTAAACTATCCATAAATTAGTAGTAAAATTACTGAGTTATTTATAGAAAATAATATGTTTTAATTTATTAACCATACTTAAATTAGACTAAATATTCTAATGGCCAATGCTACCGATGTTGTTAAAAAACTCAATAAAAATATAATAATAATTTCACAACATTTTAGTAATTTTATTATTATAATTTGTACAAGAAAAAGCAACATTTATATTTTTTTTACTCATTTAAATATCTATTCTCATATTGTCTATTGGTGCTTAATAAAAACGCAGCATATTAATTGAAAAAAGTAATTTTATAATTAAAGCAACTCTTATTATTTCAGTGTAATAATTATTTTGTAATATTTTACAAATATTAGTGACTCCTATTTAAATGGTAAATCAGAACACTTATTTTATTAAACTATTAATTTTGGCATTAAAAATTATAATAGTTTTATAACGCTTATAAAAAGATTAATTAAATGTTAAATGTTGATTTTAATATATTAACTAAAAAAATATTAATACATTATTTAGATTATACTTTTTTTTTTTTTTACATTTAAGTTACTTATATACAATTTTAATGCATATTAACATAATCTTAATTTGTAATGCTATTAATAAATTTATGCTATGTAAATATTTATTAAAACAAATAAAATAGGGGGAGGGATATATATTTTAGTCACTAATTCAACTAACTACCCACTTATTCAATTACTTTTTTTAACTAAATTAATTTAAATATTTTACTCTTTCAAGCACGTTGAATATTTTATTTCCAATACTTTGTTTAAAATATATTTTTGTACAATATTAAAATTTGCCTAAATTGTATCATCAGAAAAATAAAATGATTTTTTTTTTTGGGGTATGGTTAAAAACATGTTTCTAATACTACATTTATTTTTAATTATAGAGTAAATCATCAACAACTTCAATGTCACTATGTGCAGAAAACTTAGATGCACATAACAAATATATTGATCGAAACAATGATTTAGATACTTTATCAGTAGCATCATCAAATCATTTTACTATTGTTAATGGCATAGGGCATAATCGACATAAGTCTAGAAAGCCTACCACATGTTGTTGTGAACAACATCAGCTTACTGTATTGGTAATTTCTATGACAATAGTTTTCTTCCTAACAATTGTATACTGCATCTACTATGTTCACAGTAAGTTATTAAGAATACAAATATTATGCTATTAAGTTATTAATAACCATAAAAAATATTTGCATTATGAAATAAAATTGTATATATATTTTAATGAGACTTAGAACCAGTGGTACCATACTACCATCTCTGATTAAAAGTAATTAAAGTTTAACCATAGACCGTACAACTGGCCCCAACTCAGCAAAACAAGATGTAGTACGTTCTTAGCATATCCTATAAAAATAACTATGTATTTACACATTATCAGTTTTCAAAATTATAAATAACAGATGTATATTTTTCTTTCCTATTAGTATAAAGTATAAACAAATAACCATATTCAATATTATTTAAATTTTTTTTGTTTATAAATTATTAGCATTGTTTACACTTTTACAGATTATAATAATTGTGGAAATTAGTACTTTTTTGTATGTAAATATTTGCCATTGGTTACTCAGCAGATTAGGTAAAAGCATGCATCAAATTGTAGCGTTTACAATGACCTCGGTTAAAGAAACCATATCTTAAAACCAAATGTAGGTTTGTAGCTTATACACTCATAAATTACTCGATTAATTTTGATGAAAATCTTAGTGATTGTTTTTAGAGATATCAGAAAGGTTAGAAAATAGTTTAAACTATACTTAGTCCGGCAAGAGAACGCACCTCGCTCACACATCCAAATGACTGTGATGAGCACCGCCATGCCTTCTTGCGGTCGGAGGGGACAACGACCGCGTACGACGGACAATGCTCGGGCTGGTTAGTGGTGGGAATGCGCAAGATTGGACAAGTTTTGGTTCCCGCCGAGATGCGTTCTCAAGCCGAACAGAGTATACGTCAAAAAAATTTATTAAAAGCAAAATCCAAACCGAGGCTTGTAGTTTTTCCCTGGCAAAGTTGGGTTTTACAGCTAGTTGGTTATATTATCAATAGTACCATAATTTGTATGTTTTATATTACTAGTAAGATAAACAATGTTTTAATAATATACATATATTTGTATTTTTTAGGACGTGCAATATACTGTACAAACAGCTTTGCTTAAACCAAGTCATTCATTTTATCAATATACAAAGATCCCAAAGAAATATGGACTAATAAAATGGAATATTATAATTTATAATTTATAAATCATGTAGTATATGAGATGTATGTTTGATTGTATGTACCTACCTTCAGATTTAATTTAAATTATTATATTAAATAAATTGATAAGAACTGAATATTACAATTGGAATTTTATAATAATATACAAAAGATCTCCAGCATAAGCCATCTTATTTTATAAATAGATGAAATATGCAAAAAATGAATATGTATATTGTATATTATACAATTTCAAAATATAACTGTAATCAGCTATAAGTTATAACTCTAGGTGAAAATACGACACTATCCATCTTGTAACTATATTTTATAGACATGACTTTGTCTATACTTTTTATAATATTTTAATATACAAAATTAGAATTTGTCTGCAAAATAATTTAACTAAAAAAAAATCACAAATAAACTTACTTCAATATCAGATAATGTTTGAGTCCATCTATAATTAGGTAAATCACAACCATTGCCTGCATTTGGTTTCAATTTGCCTTTTTCTTTTGGATCATCTTCATCTTCTTCAATTGGTTGTGATAACTCATTTGTTTCGGTAGAATTTTTCGAATCTTCAGCTTTTAAGTTTTTTTTCTAAAACAAATAATTAAATATATAATTTAGTACAGTATTATATATAACTATAACAAGATTAAAAAGAGACATTAGATGTTAGCAAATTGTTTATAGGAACATTGATACAATCTTCAGTAATTATAATTTAACTAAAATAGATTGCAAGGTTATGCTAGATTTTTTAAAGTGTTGTTAGGATATTAATGAATTTTAAGCTCATTACAAAAATATTTTAATGAACAAAAATAATTTATTGGATACCTAACTAAAAAAAAATAACTACAATACACCTAATATAGCAAAATACTATTGTGTCCTAGAAATTTACGGTTAGAGTAGCAAAAATGATCAATATTCTTTCGCTACCTACCTACGTATTTGGTAATAATTAAAATTAATAGAAAAGACAAAGTGACGCGTTACTTTCATTAAGTTACTACTCAACATTGCTGCTATGATACTTAAAAAGATTTAAATCGGTACAAAATGTATTATAATTTGTCAAGAAATTATAGAATGATCAGGTATACAAAATTACTAGACTAACATAATATTAAAATTACAACACTTATACATTATACATAAACATGGATATCAATATTGTACAATACCATTCTGGTTGATACATTTTATGTAAATTATGTTTTGTGCGGCAAAATACTATCACAATAACTACATAATTCATAATTATATTTGAAGTACAAAACATGAATAAACAATTATATCTGTATTGATAAAAATTATAGATTTTGTAGAACACATTTTGTTTTAAGACTTACACTGTTTCTATATTATTTTTATTTAGAGAATTTAAATGTGTAATTACAAAAGCACTAAATATGAAACAGAGGTATATTATTACATTTAAGAACACAAGTTAAATACAATTATTCTTATGTTCAAATACCCTTTTCTTCCTTAAGAGAATGTGATATCCTCATATGTGTTGTCTTAGTCTTACAAGTGCGTAAGATAGCAAATTTTATGCTCAGCAGAATATGTATAGCTCCGTTATTTTATAAATTAGAGTGAATTGCAACCTCATGACCTTTTTATTATATTTTAATTTTAAATCGAATTATGAGTATTATAAGATGTGCAAACAACAATTTACAATTTTAAAATACTTATGAGTATACGTGTTCTGCTGAGTGTAAAATTTGCTATGTTATGCACTTGTAAGACGGAGACAACACACGCTGGTATCACATCTTCTTAGTACCCATTTGACAATCCTTGCAAAACACAGCAACACAAATAAAATATATATTTAAAAAAAAGGTATTACGCAATATTCAATATAGCATCCAGATGACACACATTTTAATATGATGTATTCAAAAAAATTAACTGATAACTAAAATTAAACAAAGGCAATTTATCAATAGTAAACAAGTACAACTTTTAAGAACATTTAAAATGCAGTTATTTACTATTGAATATGAAATTATTTTTTTCCTATTATCTAATATTGCCTACATAACGAATAAATTTCCAAATATTTTCATAAATATAATAAATTATAGATGTATATTTTTGACTGAACTACTTGAAACAATAAAAATTGCTATTAAAATAATAAGTAATATTTAAAACAAGTTAAGTTAAAATATAATTTTAAATAAATATAAAAGGCAGCTAATAGATTGTCTAAACAAAATATAATAGTACATTAATACTATTAAAGTAAGTAACATTGAAATCTAAAATTGTTGCCAAAACCCAACCAATTGCTTAAACTATTAAGATAGCTATTATAAATCATTTCATAAAAACATTTTCAACCATTCAAATCCTCTAATCTCAAACCTCTCCTTTCTTACTCTTCCTGATAACCAACCCTGCCGCCTTAAACAGAATTGGCCCAGGGACCTCCCTCCTTAACATTAAAAAAAAAAAAAATCCGCTTAGAATTATGAAGTAGGGTCATTCGGTCCTGTATGGCTGTATACTTATAGCCCCCTCCCATATTACCTATTGCATACATTTATTACAGATCGTATATATTCTTGTTTTCTAATAAACTATAAGAATTTTAAAAAAAAAACTGTTAAGGTAACATTTTTATACAACCTTATATTTCCTACATCGTCATGAGTAGGACTGTTTGATTGTCATAATACATACTTGATTGTCAAAAGTTATAAATAATCAAAAATTTAGATAAATCAAAAGTTTTCAGGTTTTTATAAAGAAGTGCTAGAGCTCGATTGTTGAAATAGTTAAGGACCTACCGGTTAATCTATTAAAACAATTGATTAATCAATTAAAAATTAAAAACAATCGACAATCGCTGTATTATATCTCCTGCCAGGTTTAATCATTTCAGAGGACTCTGCCCATGCATTTGTTACCTCCATCTTACTCACACAGTCACACATGACATATCAAATTTTCGTTCACTGGTTTCAATAGTATGCTGTTAGTTTTTAATATAGAGTGAATTATGCTTAATTAAATATTAAGCTAAATTATTGTGTAGCCAAAACTCACTTACACCCATAGTCTTAGAAGAAAAGACCGCTGGGAAGACCACGTCTGAGATGGAAGGACATAGTGAAGAATGATGTGAAAGAGTTAGGAGGAGGTGTAGACGCTTATTTATAATCTATATAAATGGTTTACTAAACCTAAATATTAATGCTGAAATAATTTGTTATACTGATGATTTCGCCATTTTATTTCTTGACAGGACTGGAAATTATTTATATACTAACGCTAATAATTTTGTAAGAGAAATTAAAGATTGGTTTGATCATCATTTTTTGGAATTAATTTTAAATGTTTTTACTTTAATATTAACTCTGAGTTAATCTACTATGATTATAAAATACGTGTACATCCATTTAATTGTAAAAATAATTGTATCTTTCAAGACAATTCTAATTGTATTAAATACCTAGGCCTCACCTATTACAGTAATTTAAAATGGAATTACCATATTGATAATTTAACAAATATATTGTAAGTTCATTTTTTTTATATTTTTCATGATGTGCTTAATATATTTAATATTAATATGAAACAAATGTTATATTTATCTTAAGTTCAATCAGTTATTAATTATGGTATTGGTTATTGGGGACAAGCATTATCATGTTATTTCTTTAAGAAGTACTTTAACAAGTGTAATTTAATTTATTTTAATATATCCAAGATTATAAGTATTAATTTTGTACATGACTCTTTGAATTTACTTAGTATTAAAAATGTATATTATAAAAATGTTCTAATTACCTTTTATAAGTTACATAATAATATTAACCATGTCACTCATTACTATAGTACATTAGTACATGTTACAAAAAAAATATAAATATTAGTGTTCCTATCCTTTTCAAACAATTTGGTGTAAAAATCTCTTTATCTGTTGAAGTTTAACTGTGTAGAATTCTAAAAATGAAGTAAAACATTTTCCATAATGTAAATTCACTTACGTCATTCTTAAATAATGCTGATTTTACTCATATATGTTTATAATTATTAATTAAATGTTAATCTATTTAGATATATCACAACTGGTGATGTGCCGTGGGTAAATACCTGACGGGTAGGTAAATACTTTGGGTATTTACCCACTATAATATTTACCTACCAAAAATTTGGGTTAATATTTAGTTCAATTTTTAGAAATTTTTTTAAATTTTAATGAAACTTTAAATCATTTAGCTTATTGCAATGGATAACTTTAGTAATTGTCAAACATAATCTTTTTTTATTATTTTATCGGAAAAGTCAGGAAACAATCATAAAAAAATATTGTGATATCCATGGATTGGTATTAGCATAAAAAAAATTTACCCAATTTACCGGGTAAATACCCCGGTATTTACCTGAAATTATATTAACTGGATAATTGCCCATCACTAATCACAACTCAATTTTTAACTCCCCATAACATGCTATGCTTATAGGGGAATTGCAAGTCTTTTTACTATTTTTTATATACTATATTTATGATCTGTTTGTTGATTTGCTATATAAATTTTATTATTATTATTATAAAAAAATGTGACCCTTAAAGGGTGATCACTTGATATATGATACATCAAGTGTGACACTGTTGGATAAGAAGACAGTAATAAAGTATTATTTTTTAACTATTGTGTGTGTTTAATAGTGTACGTTGGAAGCAATCGGCGTAAGGGTAGATCTCTGTTGTCTGATAGCATATAAAATACAATTAATAATATAAAATTATGTAAATTAAAACTAATTTAATAATTATTTAAATAGTAATTCTAGTTATTATTGTCGTAAGTAAACAAAACAGGTACCTTACAAAGTTAAAAAAAAATTTATAAAATTAATACGAAATATGTATTTTTTAACATGTCTTACCAAATCTATCTCTTTTTGGAGTTGCTCAGCTTCTTCATCGGTTAATTCTTTTAGTTTCGGCTTAGTCTCTAATTCTTTCTCCTTTTGTGACTTTTGTAATCTTTTTAATGCTTCCAGCTTACGTTTTTCGTCTATTGCACGTTTTTCATTCAGAGCAATATCACGATGTCTATTAAATACTGACATTAACATCTAAAATATTAACATAGTATACATAAAGGTAGATATTAATTTTATATGTAATGCTATATCAATTATATACTTGTTCGGATGCTTTTTCATCAGGACTTCCAATAAAGAAATCAGTTTTACGACCCAAAAAACTGAAAAATGTATCCAAAAGCTAAAACAAAATAAAAAAAATGAATCTAGATTCTAGATAAAAATGCTACTTTTATTTGTTTTTCAGTATTTAATACATTTTTATGAAAAAGAATATTTTTATATATAAAAGATTATTTTGATGAAATTATTGAGCATAGAAACATCTTATATTTAAGATTTTAAGAACATATAAATCCGGTCTCTGATTATTACAAAATAGAAAATTAAATTATATTATGATGTAGTATTATTTATCACATAACTCTTAGTTATGGTTTCTGCGAGCAGTAATTACTAATTTCCACCTCATCACTCTTGAAGTATGTCAGTATAATATGTATGTAACAATTTTTAAGAGAGAGATAAACACAAGGGTTTTGTTATATTCTGTAGTATAATAGCCAACTGGTGGATGGAGCGGTAAATGCAGACTGACACAGGTGAATTGGAAAAAAATGTTTGACTGACAAAATTTGAGTTTGTTATACCACTGGCCTCAAGTTCATAATATTTCCGTTATAATTCCATACTTAATTTTTATTTTTCAATAATACAAACATTACAATATTACCTATAATTATTAAGTGTAATTTGGTTATGTTGACCTTTTTTATCAACTTTTAATTACAGTGAAAAATTCCCTAACAAACACCTCCCAATAGGAGACGTTGTCTTGGGGACCAACAACAAACTTGAACCCTATGATGAGCGGACACACTGAGTGTCCAAAATTTAGAGATTTCACTATAATATAATATTAAATATGTTACTATAGCAACACCAGTACCTATTGAATTAACAATAGAAAAATCAATAATATAATGTTATAGGTAAGTTAATGAAATAAAAATATAAATTAAAGTTATCATCACAAATTCTTCGAAAAGGAAAGGTAATACATCGCAATTACCTACCTTGAGTTAATCAAACAAGAATAGTTTACTACTTTTTAAAAATAACAAATACTATCAAATTTAACTACTTTAACCAAACTATTTATTGTTGAAAATACATTTGTTTCTCTTCCCAAAAAAAAACAGGCCAATAAATAAAAAAGATTTCTAATGTAAGCAACGTAACTAATCATGAGTTTTCTAATTTTTTTCTAATTACTTGTTCTACTCCTTTCTCGTGCTGCTGAGCCAATGCCAGAAGCATTGAATCAAACTTTTCTTCATTCCCATTTGACATGATGTAATATAGATCCAAATAAATCGCTATGAAATATATTATTTAATATTATAGATCAACGACTAAAAATTATATTACGATTAACGACAAAAACGCTGGGCATCAAATAATATAACGTGCGCCGTGCGGTTACAAAACAAAATTGGTAAATGGTAAATCACTTATCGTTATCACTTAACATTACAATATTTACAAGTCACGAGGCTTTCGCAGTAGTGGCACCATAGAACAATAAATAATATCATGGTGGGAGTGGGAAACAAAATAACGAACCTCCGTAACCACGACATTAGATAATAGCCGTTCCCATGAGAAAGTTTTCCGAATTAATAATTATCTTTCTGTTCGATTTTCGTAGTAGTTGACTATCGATGTATTTTGTTCGGTGCGTAAACTGAAATACAATTATTAATAAACAATATTAAATTTAATATAATTAAATATTTAAATAATGGTTCTTGAACCCTTCATCCTGAGCTATTCAGTGAGCCTGTCTCCTTAGGTTTGAAGGAGGAAACCCCAACCCATTTCCGTTCTTAATGTCCGACTATGCCGGTCTACCGTATAGCATAATAACTATGCAGTAGTATGCACCTGTGGAATTGGTTTTATTGTTACGTAGTAACTTGCTAGGTTTACTACATTAGGGAGTAGCACGGTAGTGTAGATGGTAGTAGGTTGTAGCCTGTAGGTATCTGTCGTATAATATTCAGTGGTCGAAGTAGTGGTGGGCCTTGGGGATATGGTGGTATGGGAATGGATCAATCCCTCCGAACTTTTTTATAATTTACATTTTCGGATTTTCCAACCCTCCAATTATTTTGACGAAAATATAGCATCCACCTGTCCTGACATCTTTGATTATAATATACAAATATTATCGATTTTTTTTTTCATTAGGGTTAAGGCACCCAAAAACAAAATAAACATTAAGGAAAAACTGGAATTTTATACACATAATCGGTTTTTTTGACAAAATCGATTTTGTCTTTTGGTGTAGGTACCTAACTCTAAAACAAATGAAAGTAGGTACGTATATGAAATTTTTACTGAATGTTTATATTAGCCTTTATGGCCTTTATACATGAAAACATTTTCAAAATATTTTGACTTGTTTTGAAATATTTACCGATATATACTCTGTTTCCATTTTTGTAACTCAGGTAAGTTAAAAGTTATATGAACATTTTCAATTAACTTATTATTTTTGTATAATATATTCTATATAAATACCCAGTAATATGGTTTAAAATAATAAAAATCATAAATATTATTGAACACAGGAAATAGCCAATAGCTTTTCTATACATTGGTACCTACTGAATTAATAGAATTATGTGGTAGGTACGAAAAGCATACAAAATTTAAAATGCCCCAACGGCAAACAAATACAATCTTTTGATTTATTAATACAGATAAACATAAATTATACTTATACATTTATACATATTACACAGACCGAGTAGGTATCCAGTTATTGTGGACTGGATGTATTGAGAGGATTAAAAATTATTATATAATATTATACTATAATTTAATCAAAAAACCCAATTAGTTTTAATTTAAAAAAACCTATTTATGCCGAAAATATTTTACAATATTATGTTCTTGAGAATTGTACATTTTTGATTTGTATCTATATTTATATTTTATATCAATAAAATAAAATACTATCATATAATTTATTAGTTATTACTTATTAGTATTTATTAATTATTATTATTACAATATGCCCGTATGCCGCAGTATGGTATGGTAATATATGGTATATCTTTATATATATTATATAATATATTATATATATACCACAGACTATATGAAATATATATAGTAAATAGTAATATACTATACACGCCTATAATATGTTATACAACTTATAATATAATAGACTATTGTTTAATCTATATGTATTTAATTAAGTTAATGAAAATTAAATTTTAAAAAGTTAAGTTAAAAGTTAAAATTAACTTAACTTTTAACTTTTTGACGCGTTTATGCCCAGGCTTGCATTTAAAGTTATAATCTTGACAAAATACGGAAAAAACACGAAAATTAGCAAATTGTTTTGAGTTGAGAATTCATAAAAATATTACCTATTATTTTTACCAGGTAGTCGAGATAACACGGTTGATGATAATAGGTAGTCTTGGAAATATTTTGCTAGTCGATATAACACATTAGTCATTAACACGGTTGTGCACCCAAAAAGTACATTTTTGTTAAATTTGTATTTGAAGTTCATTTTTCACATTTTAGTTATTACTTATTACCTATGCTGTATGTAATATTTAATATGAATTTTCCAGGAATTGGAAAAAAATCGATGATTAAATGTTATATGATAGTATTGTGAAAATAAGACACCAAACTAAGAACCAAAAATATATACTAAACGTAAAATTGTATTGTAAAAAAAGTTATACGGAGTCTAACTTACCCCCAATCCACATATTGTAGGACTGCTTAAGCAGTAAACTTATGAGAACTATAGAAAATATGTAAAGCATCCCTCCATTTATTTTGAGCCTCTTTGATGGTGGCCTACATACCATGTTTCAAAATAATGCATATCTTTTCAATAAAACGTAAAAAACATGAATAATCCCTATGTTTTTATTTTTCAAATGATTACAACTTTGATAGCATATAAAATACTTTATCAAAAATCAAGTATATAATATATTGACGTTTTATACTTTTATCTAAATAAAAACAAAATTTAATTAAATTTGTTTCTTTGTAATATACATTCAATGTTAGACATACAATTGCAGGTGCTAATATAAAAGGAATAGATGATATAAATTATAAATAAATAAAAAATATTTCTGACATTTATTAGTATAAAATTGAACAAAATAACTTTACTTCTAAATCATTAAAGTTGTATTAAAATTAAAAATAAGGAAAATATAGGAGGTTATATCACAAGTTAATTTTAAGTGCAACAGCAAGTCAAGTTCATCTTAAAATAACACAATATTTTAAAATGAACTTAAAAGTCAACCAACTATAATCCCTGTACATAATGATCAACAAGTTAAATTCATAAATACCAAAAATGTATTTAATGCAAATAATATGAACATAAAATAAAAATCATTATATTGCATATGCTAAAATTTAGTTAAAATGAAGATAAATATTAAGACTGGAAAAATTAGTTTTCAGTCATCATTATATAAGTATATATATTTTTAAATTACATACTTAAAATTAGTACTAAATAATTAAAGTTGTATAGTTTTTAGAAATTTTTTTGTTATCCTTGTTGTGGTTGAATAATGTTGAACCAGTGTTTTTGGTCTTCTCCGTCATCATCCTGTATTTGTATCTGTACTATTTGCACGTTTTCACCATTTATAGTAGCATGTTCAGCAAATGCTGCAGCATCATTTTCATTCAATGTTATATGACGAGTGGCTGGCACTATCAATTGACGATGTTCTTGACCACCAACACTGACAGTAACAGTCTCCATGTGTCCAACATCCACATCCCCGTCATCTCCATGATGATCCATGTTCAACATCGTATGAACATCACCATGTTGGTCAGTCGTTGTGTATTGGATCTATAATATGGGATAGTTATAAAAAGAACAAAAGCATTGAATCTAAAATGATAAATTACTTGATATTTATTGTCAACAAGTATTTGCTCAACAGAATTTAAATCATTTCCGAGGTCTTCTTGTTTGCCTGGTAAAAGTATGTGCTCTTTTAATTCTCCAGCAAACAATTTTCTTTCTTCTTCAGTCATGTCACGCTAAATTGTCATTTTTGATTCATTAAATTAATTATTGTAATTTAATCTAATAAGTTTAATTTGAATACTAACCAATTCTGTTTGGTTTCCTTCAGAATCAACCACCATGGCCAATTCCATTTCAGCATCAGTAACTGGCATTTGAATGTCTTCTTGAATTTCTTGTATGGTTACGGGACTAGATGCTAGCCGTGGTTGATTAACAACAATAGTATCATTCAAATGACCTGCTTGAGTCATATGATTGTAAAGTAATGGTTTACGCATAAATCCAGCACCACAAACTAAACATTCGTAGGGCTTTTTGTCGCTATGTACAAAACGATGAGCATTTCTATTATCTCTACTGTTGAATGCTTTACCACAAACCTTAATTTAACAAATTTAATAATAAAATATCAATATTGTAATTTTAAAAGAAATATTTTTACTCTGGCCTTACTTCACATAAATAAGGTTTTTCTCCAGTATGAATACGTGCATGTTTTTTAAAATGTTCTGGGTAAATAAATGATGCTTGGCAGACATCACATTTGAATGGTCTTTCTCCTGTGTGTGCAGCCTTCATATGGTAGTCTAATAAGCGACGCCTCTTAAAACCTTTACCACAATCTGTACATTTATAACGCTTATCATCGTAGTGGGTAGCTCGTTTATGAGATTGCAAGTTGCTTCTTTGACTAGATGTGTGAATAACAAAATTTGAATATTATTTGTCTAATATTTGATAAAGTAAAACATATCATAATTTACAAATTATACCTGAATGTTGCTCCACAAAATTCACACTGGTATGGTTTTTCCCCGGTGTGAATACGCTCATGATCCCTAATCTCAGCTTTCCTAGCAAATGCTTTGCCACACATACGACAAATAAATGGTTTATAACCTGTGTGTACAACATAATGCACTTCTAAATTGCGTGCAGTACCAAAAGCTTTACCTAAAATCAATAAATAATATTAGTTATAATCAATATTAAAACAAAATGAGTTATTAAATTATCTGAAAAAGGGATAAGAATGAATATTTATATGAAAGCATTTAAGAAGATACAAATCTACAACAATAAATATAATTTGTACATATTGGGTAATTAGTATTTTATACCTAAGTAATGTTTAAAATGGATAATGATTATTTTTTGATTAGATTTATTTATATGTAAAAAGAAAATATAGTACTCGTGTAGTATGCTATCTACCCAAAAACTGTATGAATGCAGTATGATACCTATGGAAAATATGACATACCTACCTGACCTACCTACTCTTATATATGTTATATTTTTATTTATTATTATTAAGGGGAAAATACTTGTGACTTGAGTTATTAAGATAAACAATATATTATAATGGGTATACACTTATACAATACTCGAAATAGCCATTATATTGGTAAATATCGACCAAAATAGCTTACTTTTAGATATTTAATTATTTTAGACAGCTTTGTGTCCTTTCACCTCGGTGTATCAAGCAACAGATTTATTAGACAGTCAACTAAAAGAGTAATGGTAGTGGGAGGTTGGTCCATTAAAACACAACACAACATTTTATTTAAAGTGTTTTTGGATGACGTGAACACAGAATAGCAATATAATATACCGCATTAAAATATTTGACAATGATAATGATACATTAAGTCAATTTTAGTTTAATAAATTGTTATAAATCTGTATGTAAAAATGGTAGACAATAAACTTTTTTAGTAGGTAGGGAGCTTTTTACAGCAGCTAGCATACTATACGAATACCAAAAATATAAACTTAATTGTACACTTACCACATTTTTGGCATACATAATTTTTAAGTCCTGAATGTGTTCGTTCATGATGTATCAGATTTTGCTCAGTAAGAAAAGCTTTACCACAATTAATACAAGTAAAGTTTCGTTCACGATTGGTATGTACCTTTTCATGTGCTTTAAATGTATACTTGGAAGTAAAATCTTTACCACAAATTTCACAACGATATGGACGTACACCTGTATGTGTATTATTGTGTTCTTCTAAAGTGTTCCGTGACCTTTAGAATTATTAATTTTAACACCAATTGTTGGAAATAAATATGATCTTAAACTTATATAGACTATAAACTTTGATTTACTTACGCAAATTGTCGGCCACAAGTTTCACAAGTATGGTTTTTAGATTGTGGCATATGCATTTTTTTATGTACCCTGAACATACGCACATTGGTAAATACTCGACTGCAAATGTCACAAACAAAGTTACCATCTTCACTATTTGCATGATGTTCTAGATGTTTCATTAGTTCAGGCCTAGAATAAAGCATGCAAAATATTAGATAAGCTAAAAACAAACTTTTATACCTAACCAAAGTCCATCCCATTAAAGCAAGTGTACCTCAAGGCAGAATATTATTATTTTTAACCTAACCTAACCTAACCTAAACTATACAATATTTTCACTATCGATATTCCCCATTCTAAGAACACTAGTCTAGCAACAGCAAGCTGATACAAGTGTAATTTCCACTAACCTAGCTATAAACATAGCTACAAAAACCTGGTTTAAACTATGGAGAATAAATATAAATGAGAACAAATCAATTCACATCAACTTTAGTCTCCGCCTCAACAACAGTCCTTCAGTGTTCTTAAACAAAAAAAAAATTCCAAAGAAAGACTTGATCATATATTTAGGTGTTTATCTCGACAAAAGGCTAACCTAGGCAACAAACATAAAAATCAAAAGAAAACACTTAACCTCAAACTACACAAATTTAGGTATCTCCTTAGGTCAAATATTTCACTTGAAAACAAACTACTCATATACAAACAAATTATTTGCTTGGCTATGACATAATATGGTATCTAACTATGGGGCTCTGCCAAAATATCAAACCTAAATATATTTAAAAAATTTCAGTCAATTAATTTAAGGCTAATAACAAAAGCTCCATAGTATGTTAACAACCTTACTTTACACAATGACCTTAATATCTGCACTATACCAACTCTTGCCCGCATTTATTATTCAAACTTCCATACACACACACAATAACCTTTTAATTTCTAATGTCTTCTGCCACTATTCCTGATAATCCCCTTCGGTGCCTTAAACAAAACTAGTCTTGAGATTACTTAGCTAACCTAATTAAATAAATAAACAAAAAAAAAGAATTATTATTTTGAATACAGATTGAAAATGTTGCACCCACATGTGTCTCTCCGTCTTACAAATGTACAACATTGCAAAAACTGTTTTGAAGAACCAAGAAACGAAATTTTCACCACATAAAGAGAAGAACTATGGCTGTGCAATATCGTTTAAATTTTTTCGTTATCGGAACTTCAAAAAAAGTTATTGAAGTTTGAAAACACAAATAATAATGCATTTTGAAACAATAAGAACTTTTTTGTATAAGTGAAATCAAAAAAATAAAAACCATATTGCACAGCCAAAGTTTTCCTTTATTGAGGTGAAAATGTTGTTTCTTAGTTATGACCGTAGCCTTCTCGGTTCTTTCCCGCGCTAAAACGTTTTTGCTTTGCTGTACATGTGTAAGACGAAGACAACATATGCGGGTGCGACAGCCTCTTAATAAATAAAAAACCTAACCTAACTTTTTATAATAATTTTGTATAGTTTGAAGTGTAATTGTAAAGACTAAAACTTTTATAAATTAATGTTAATAACAGAATAAACTATGTCACAAAAGCGACGGAGTGAAACAAAATCTGATCATTGCAATACATGATGTGTATTATTACTTCGATAGTCTTTGAACAAATACTTATTTTGATTTAAAGGTAGCTAAATAGTCGTTCAAACTAACGCCTTTTTCATGAAAGGAAGTTTTTTTGTTGTTATGATGTATAAAATGGATTTTATACACTTTCAATATTTTTACTCAACTATAAGGCTAGGATCTCACCACTAGTGTATTTGCCAAGTGCTCTGATAATCACGTAATTTACAAATAAAGTACTCAGATGACTAGTTTTAAGCAAAGATGGTTTGGTAAGTATTTTGGCCATTTATTCACTTGTAACTAGGACTGCCTCTTTTGAAAGAGAAATAGATCATCACCAAAACTTTTCTGTAAACTAGACACCATGCCTATACGCTAATATACCTAATACTTGAGATAAGAGTTGTGAAAAGATAGGCAATGTAATGCAAGAAGTAGGTAAAATCCTGAGGTGGCAGACAAATTTATAATCTATTTTCAGGAAATGCAAGCAACAAATATTTATTTGCAAGTACACGAGTCATCAGAATATGCCATGTGAACTTTATTTGAATGATTTTGTAAAAAAATTTAAATAATTGTATTTTTTATTGTTAATAGGTATCCATTTATTTAAGACTTGTGTCTTTAGTTATATAATTGTGTTTAACCCTCAACAATTATAAGTAGTTTTGTTTAATTTCTATATTACCTTTTAAGGAACTCTTGGCCACATATATCGCAAATAAATAACTTAATCTGATGGACATTTTTGGCATGAATCACAATACCTCTGGCATCTGCTGTAAATTTATTATCTACACTACACAGTAGGCAAGTGTAAACATCTCCATCATGATGAACCAACTATTAGAATAAAATACAGATAGTTAATCTTCAAGTATTGCTATAAAAAAAAATGTACCTCTACAAACTTACCATTTGCGGTATGAGAATTTCAGGAGTTTTTTTCTTAAGGGAACTTTTAGTCATTTTTGGTTTTTTTGGACTACCAGACTCAGCATCATCATTTTTGGAATCATCAATTCCTTCATACTCTGAATCATCTTCATCAAGTATTGCGCTGCCATCTAGATCATCGTCTTCATCAATATTTTCCATGTTAGCATGTAAAAGAGATTCCTGTTTGATATCCGCAGGTTGGATCAATTTTTGAGAGCACTCTTCTTCTTCAATATTTAATGAAACCAAATTGTTATCTTTACAATCATCTTCTAACATTTCAATTAAATTATCTACTGATGAACACTTTTGCTGCTTTTCGATTTCTTTGATATTCATATCATCATGTAAAATGTCTTCGTTAGAAATAGGTATATCAATAGATTCTTCCTTAATCTTGGGACGCCGTCCTCGTTTTTTACCTTGTTTTGGTGTATCAACTTCAAGAAGTTCAGTATCAATAGTGTCTATTGTATGTATATCTAAACCTTCAGATTTACTCCTAGAATAATAAATTGTTTATTAAATAACATAATACATAAATTTTTTTTTTTTCAATATATTACTTCAGTGTACGTTGATATTGAGAGGTAAGCTCTAATTTAATGTCAGCTAACCGATCTTCAAGTTCATCCACTTCATTCAAAGATTTAAAACATCGACGGCACACAACGATGGAATGTACATCTTCCGAAGAGAGAATTATACCCAGCACACCATCAATTACCTTAACTACAGTTCGATCTGAAGATGACACACGGTGCTGAAATATAGAGATGGCATTCCGAGCTGACACTCCTGTGCTACCATCACAAATTAAGCATGTATTTGATGTCGTTGTTGAAGACCTTTCAAGTTCTAGATCAGTTGCCATGATAACTTCCTAATTTGTTAAATTTCTAAAAAAAATTGAGAAATTCAGTTAGGTAATTACCACAAGAAACTAATTTTAAAGTTAACAATTTAATAAACTTCAACTGTTTAGATTGAGCCAACTAATTTTATATTATTCTGATTAGACAATCATTAAAAATACATTGCTGATGAAATTGGTACCATGTAGGTAGTAGTTTAAATTATTTAAAATCTAAATTACATAAACCCTCAATTCATACCAGTTGAAAACAATGTATGTTGATTGAAAGCTTCGGAATAGTAATATGACAGTAAATTGCAATACAAATTCAAACAAATTATAAATTGATTTCAAAAATAACAGAACATACCTATTATGTAAATAATATTAAAAATTCTGATATTTGCAATCGAACAAGAAAATTATTAGAACTTTGTTTGGACAGACTAAAACTATGTACCTACAGCCCAATCCTTTATTGAAGGTATTTGAGAGTGTAATACGCACGAGACGCAAAACTAAAAAATATGATTATTAATAAAAATATATTCCTACTTCCGATAAATATATTTTTGGAGGGAAAAAGCGGTTCTATGGATATCTTAACCACTGCAAACATGAACCACTAACAATAAACCGACTTTTTAGATTATAATATTGTTGGAAAAAATCGTTTATTGCAGTATAAATTAACAATAAATAATAGTAAAAACTATGTCATTTTCAAGGTTTATCATACTTAATAAATATGAAGTCGCCGATTGGGTGTAATAAATCTATCGGACATCTAGAATCGTGTTTGACATAAGCTATGAGGGTATACGCATAACAACCGTGTTTTTTCGGACAACATTGTTATGGTCATTAACAACAATAACAACAAAATATACCTATAATATAAAATATATATTACAAATGTATCGATGTGACGATGGCGGGGGAATCGTAAAAAAAACAACTAAAAGCTCGGCAACCCGGCTCGGCAAACGACAAAAACTGCAAAACGAATATTGTTCATTCTTCTAAAAATCTCTGTCGTCCGCCGTTACAGCGAACGGTAAGCGTAACGTATCGTCACCGATTTCATAACGACCCGAGGCCGACGAACACGTCAAGTCGTCGGTGGGAATTAGTAATTGTCACTGTAAATACGTCGATAATGAAAAACTGAAAACGGGCTCTGTAATTGTTGTGCCTAGGCGGCGTCTCGTCAGTAATCCGCCGGGAATAGTAACGGTCCGGAATCGCAACGACCGGCCCCGGAAGAGCTTCGCTCACTTCGCAGTTGCAGTGGTCGGGCGACACCGAACAAATTATGAAATTCACATTTACACGCGCAATATAGTAGCGCGGGCGAGAAAAAATAACGTCCGTCCGTGTCCGCCGAAAAATGGACAACCTGTAACGGTCGGAACCAAAGTTGCCAATATGAAAAAACATTTGCCCGTACAGCATTGTCGTCCCAGTGTTGGCCGACGACCTCCCGTCCCCATACCAACCAAAAAATAACGCCGGCGACCGGAAAACGGCGGACGAGGTCGCGAACGGGTTGTACTCACCACTGTCCTAGTGCGTCGTGCTCGGTGCTTCGCGTGCTGTTCGGACGGCGTTCAAAGCTCACGGCGCGTTATGTTCCGACGAAAAAGACTACTGCGGCGCCGTTGTGACCGTTCAGCGGTCGGCCATTTTGGGTTTCGGTTTTATGTGGCAGGCGGCGTACTGGTAGCCCGATCCCCCTCCCCCCGTCTTTGTGCCCGGCCGTGCCTGTGCGTGCGTGTGACTCCGTCCAACGTTGGCGGTGAGCGGCGTAAACAACAATAACAACAACAACAACAACAACGTCGGCGACTGCCGACTGGCGCAGTCGTGAGTGGTTTGATAACGGCAAGGCCTCACACTACGTTGTGATAACAGCCCGCGCCCGTCGTGGTTACAGGTTTTACTGTTCCATGAAATGCGAGGAAATTTGTTTGCACGTTCGTAATTCGTATTTCGTATTATTCGCCGCCGTCCGGGTTCGGGATCTGAATATCCGATTCCACTTCCGTGTCAATATTCCTAGACCCTATAGTTCCAACGACGGTCCTGACCTATCATCGCTGACCCTTTGCAAATTCGCAACGGCTCTGGTCGAAGTAAATTCACGCCTGGGCTATGCGGTCGAGCAGTCTCAGCACAACCAGGTACGTCGAAACCGGTGCCGGATATCGTCCCGGATGGACATATCGCGTGCTTTTTTTCAAATTCGATCTTCACGCCGCTCGGCCCCATCCCCCTAACGTTCAGAGCCGCTAAATCTAGATTTCCAGTTGTCCCCTCGATAATTTAGTCACTCCCATATTATCTTATAAGCGCTCACACCGTGTTATACTACGTACTTATTACATATATTTATATATGGATCACTTTCACGATGTATAAGGCACGCACGGTTGGAGTTACCTCCATACCTAAAAAAGTTATTTAAAGCCACGAAACCTCCAAAACGATGAAGGCCAGTGGCGTATATAGGGGGGAGGCCCCCTAGGCCAGAGCCCATAGTGAAATTGTAGATTCAATTACTTAAAGATATTCATGTATATCTACACTGTTTAGTTTTTCACCATGATTTATTTAGTCAGTTGATTAAAATCGTTTTTGAGGAATCCACAAATAAATGATTGTCAGGACTTATTTTGATTACTTTGATGTTAAATTCACAGTTAGATAACATTAAAATATATATATAAATGAAATTGTCAATATTTTTTAAAAAAGAATTAAGAAATTAATTTTACATAATTATAAAATTAAATTGTGAAATTTTTATTCGTATTGTATATGTTATAAATCATAATTATAACCACCCAGCTCCCAGAAATATGTATAGTATTATGGCTATGTTAGTCGGGCTATGCTTGAATAGACGGATAGTGATAAATTGCCCAAATTGGCCCATAGTGAAAATAATTTGTATATACGCCACTGATGAAGGCACACTAATTTCATTCGTCTTCAGTCCATAGATTTTGCCAACCTCGGGTTTTTTTCCATCAGAAAACCTCAGATTCATTCTAATATCGAATTTCAATAATTTTTTTGCAAACATATGACCAATTGTTAACATTATATTACTATTAAATTTATATTACTCAATCTGTGTTCTGCCCAGATTTATGATGCGACTCAATTAGAACTCAAAATCTAACATGTAATAGACTACCAAGGTGTATCAACAAATATTATATAATTATTTTAAATTGTTTACAGATATTTTATTAAATCAACTTGATATCATCATGTCGGGCACAGTGAAGTATGTAGTAAAAGATCCTTGTGCTAACTCTCAAGTTGTCCATTTACCAACTAGAAATCGTAATGTTGTAAAAGGTGGCCACGAAAAACCGGAAGTCAAGAATCTTATTGAAAAACCACAACTAAAGTCAATGAGAAAAATTATTAGAATGAACGATTTAAAAGAAAACAATACTGAAATCATCACTGTTTCTCCAGAATTCTTTGATGACAGTTCGTCAGAGATAAAAGAAGAACCTATGTCTGATTCAAGCTATGATGATTTGGAAGTAAATTGTGAATATCAAGAAGACCCTGAGGTCATTGTTGTCCGTGGTGATGATTTAGATCAATCTAGTAGTAGCGATTTAGAATTCATAGAAGACATAAGACATGAAGAACCCAGTAAAAGTAAATTGCATAATGATGTCAACTCTTCCGATGTTGTCGTACGAACAGACATTTTAAATGATTTATTAGAAGGGCGTATAACCAAAACTACCAAAAAACTTCTTGATTCTACTAAGATTTCTTATTTGCCTATGCAGCTAACTCCGAATGAATTTCGTTCTACATATACTAATGAAAAAAGCCCATTTAAAGTTCGGCCTATAAAAGCTAACAAAGGTTTGAGACATTTCTCCAAAAGAGTATGTGATAAAGTTAAGACTAAAATGGTTACCACGTACAAAGAAGTGGCAGATGAATTAGTGGCTGAATGTGTGGGCAACAGTAATAGCCCAACGTTTTTATATGATCAAAAAAATATTAGACGCCGTGTGTATGATGCCTTGAATGTATTAATGGCTTTAGATATAATTGCTAAGAATAAAAAAGATATAACCTGGAAAGGGTTACCAACTGGATCAATACAAAACAGTGTATATCTTGTTCAAGAAAAAGAAAACCGCCTTAATAGTGTAAAAAGAAAACTTTTAGCTCTTCAAGAGATCATTATGCAAGAAGTAGCTATTAAACGTTTAGTGAAACGTAATCAGGATATGGAAAATGAATTTGGTCCTCCACCTAATAACACATTTGTTAATCTTCCCTTTATGGCAATTAGTGCGAATGAAGATACATCTGTTGAAGTAGAAATATCAGAAGACCAAAAACAATATGGAATGAGTTTCAATGATAAATTTAGCATGGTTGACGACACTGAAATTTTGAAAACTATGGGTTTTACTTTAGGGTTAGATCGCGGTGAAGTCAGCAATGAAGACTTGAACATTTTAAAAACATTAGTACCCAAAGCTTTTGAAAAACACATTGTTATGATGGCTACCAAAAATGGAGAAATGTTTAATGATATCTGTAAGGAATTTGATGAGAAAATTAGGTCTGCTGAAATTGAACAATCTCCATCAAGGCCCAATATTATTAATAGAAGAAAAAATAAGAGATAAATAAAAAATATTAGCAATGTTTTTTTTATTTTTTGTTATTATGACAATCATCAAAATAGCTACCCATGTTGGATGTGTATATTTTTTCTGTAAATAATTGAATGTTAACTAGTTTTAACTTGTACAGATTTAACTATTTTATAAATAATATAGATATATTATATATATTTATCATTAAATATCAACAATGCATTTTTAATTATTAGTATAAACATTAAATATTACATCATCTACTACTTGTTTCATTATAAATGAATAACACTAAATTTTTATAAGGTTATAAATGTTATGAAGTTATGGAAAGTCACTTGGACCGACAAAAAAATTAAAATCTGTGTAACAACATTTTTTAGATTCTGAGAGAAGAATAACTTAAAAAGCTATCAATTAGAGCAAAGAATGTATGACTGTGAAGTGGTGGTTTTTTTGTCTGAAAATATATTTTTAGTTGATGTGTCAATTAGTAAATGAAAATGATTCGGGTACTAAGCTGTGGTCTGAAAATTGAAACAGTTAATAAATATAAAAAAATTATTAAAATTATTTTACTTATAATAATATTATTCTACACAATGTACAACGTTCATTATTATTTTTTCCCCAATAAACCATATTATTAACACGTACGTAGAGTGTAGATAATTTCAATAATAAAATTAAATATTTTATTAATAAATAAAAAATAATTATATTGTAGAAATTTAGATTTTTATGCACGAGTATACCACCAACATATTCCAACGTTCTACGGGAAGTCGGTATTGACTCATAAGTTAATAACAATACCAAACATATTATGATATATACCTACATAAATAATATATTCAATAATATTATAATAAATGAGGAATTTTTAGTGAAAATTATTTCAACCTCCTGTATTTTAATAGTAACATGAATATTTCAAAAAATATACTTATTAATATAGGCTGTCTTTGCCCAGAATGGTTTTTTATATGCAATGACTGTTCAATGAATTCAAATTTAACACATACATGACAGTAAATTACTTCCGTTCTTATTGGTTCCGCCGCACGCCTTCTGTATGCAAAAGTGGTAGTGACTATAACGGCGTGCGGTGGAGGAAGTTGTTTTGAATGCGCAACTAGTCATGATATTATTCCGATTTAAGTATACTGTACTGCTGAGCGGTTATTACTCGTCTACTTTTCCCCTTTTTTCTGTTAGAAATATTGGAAACAATAATTTTATAAAAGTTATTATGCTTGACCTATTCATACAATCATAAAAGATTATTTTGCAAAAAAAAGTATGCTTCCACTCATTATACTCTGATTGGTATTTTCTTTCGTATAGTTTATCAAATCTATTAGGTGTCATAATGTAAAATAAGATAAAAATTTTTCAAAAATAATGTCTAATAAACAATAAATAAGCTGTTTATTAATATGAATAACAATTATCAAAGAACAATGTCATAAATCAGAATAATTCATTTCAAATTTATAATTCATTTTTGCTGTTTAATGATGACTAATAACAATTATAAAAGAACCATAGTAAAACCATTAACTAAACTTTATACCTTTTTCTTCTTTGATTTGTCTTTGTATATCTAATGCTCTTTCTTTATACTTCTGAGCAAGATCCAAATCTTTAGGTACACCATCTCCTTTATTATACACAATTGATGCATTAACACAACCCTTCAATTCATTTTGATCACAAGCTTTTATTGAGTATTCTAAAAATTTGGGCTTATTAGGTTCTAATCCAATTTCCTCAATACCAGCAAAATGAATATTGCTGGCTACATAACATGCTTCTGAATGCCTGTTGTTACATGCTTTTTCTAAGTAATGCAGACTCTAAAACAGACAGGTTTTGTTATTAAAAAATTGAATATAAATTAAGAATTGCCTAAAAACTTACTTGGAGTAAACTATTTGTTCTTTCATCAATATCAGTAATTGAGTCACTGTGATAACGAAGTTTCATTCCAGCAGCAAAACATCCATCAGACCAATTATATTCACAACCTTTCTTAAAATATCTTATCATCTATAAATATAATACATATTTCACAGTAATAATGTTGAATTGCAAATGAAACATCAAAAAAAACTTTGTTTGTATAGGTATTCATTAAAACAAATATTCTCATTACCTCAGGAATTACTGGTTTGAGATTTCTCAAATTATTTTTTTCCAAATAAGAAGCATACTTATAGCAACTGCGACCGAAGTTCCGTTCATCACAATTTTCTTTATATATTTTGGCTGCCTTATCAGGGTTGTTTTCTATAGTCTCTAAATAATCTCCAAGCAACTGACATGCTACAAATCATTTAATTAAACAAATTCTGTTACTTCAAAAGTTTAAAAAAAATGAGAATAAAATACCAATTTCTGAATTTACTTTGTGCATCTTTTTCACTGAAACAGCCAAATCTATATTCAATCCCTAAGTTTTTAATATATTCCTTAACATCTTCGTCTTTCTTGAAATCATAAGACATTTTTGTTAACAATTTATTTGTTATTACTTACAACCTAAAAATTATTTAACAAAGTCAACTCAATGAACTGAACTAATTGATTAAAATTTAAAATATTTTAACTTTGAAATAGTTTTTAAATTAATAGATTTTTAATTTTAAAAGGTTTATCACTGATCGTTGTTGTTACCACGATTTAAGATATAAGTATATACTTGTATCTTAAATCGTGGTTATTACCACGGACTAAGATAATGGACTGGTTGCCACTGGAAAGTGGAAAGTGGAAACGACATTCGTGCGGTAGGGTGACGGGACCACGCCACTACGCACTACGGAGTACGGGAGACGGCCCGCAAAAGGTTCCTCTGCTATCATCAACACCCAAGTTGAATGTTTTCAGCGCTACCAGTGGTTTCATTTAGCGTCAAATTTTGTATCTTAGTCCGTGTTTTATACAGATGGCACTGTCAACTCTCGATTATCATTCGACCTCCCGCATTTGCCTCTTGAACATAGGGACGTGATATCGAAATAAAAGTATCGATACTTTAACTTGGTATCGAATCGAATGAAAATACTCATAATATGAGTAAAATATCGAAACAAAAGGACCGATATGAGTAAGTATCGAAAAAAAATATCGAATCAAACTAAAATACTGATATAGGTAAAATATCGTAACAAAAGGACCGACATGACTTTATGAGACTAATAGACTATGTATCGAATATTCGAATGAAATAATTTGTTTATACTTAATACTTTCTTTTTCAATATATGAAAGAATTCTAAATCTTGAACATGACATTTTTCTATCCAAAATACTGAAATATGAATGATGTCTATAAACAATTTTAAATTTTTCCGCTAGGGACAACTTACTTTTTCCTAGGCAGTGTTAAATAATTTCATGACTATGATTGTATGAAGTATCAAAGGACCATGATACATTTTACCTTATTTTCAAAGCTATACAATTGCTTAAAAAAATCATTTTATTAATGAGATTGAATTTATAATTACCTATATAGAATACAATTCTAAAAAAAGGTGGGCAAGTGGGTGTCGCTCTGCTGTACAGTAGGTTACAAGTGGGTCATTGTATAATGG
This sequence comes from Macrosiphum euphorbiae, assembly GCA_949089665.1. Taxonomy (NCBI): domain Eukaryota; kingdom Metazoa; phylum Arthropoda; class Insecta; order Hemiptera; family Aphididae; genus Macrosiphum; species Macrosiphum euphorbiae. Next base: position 8,824,865 of record CARXXK010000001.1, read on the forward strand.
ATAGTATTAAATTTGAATTCAATGATATAATATCATTGTATAAGAAAAACGATTCTGAGCGGAGACGGTATGTCAGTCTATGTATAAGACATATTATATACATATCTATGGTATTAAACAAAAAATTGACCTATAATAGGTACCTATAATAAATTCCAAATTAATCATATCACAATATCCATTAGATACTTATAACACGTTATACATCAACACAAAACGTGATACTATCATAGATATATAATAGTACACTTTAGAAGTTTCAAGTACCCACGAATAATATTATTCAATCACAACAAAATAACTAAAATAGTTATTCTAGGTTTTTTAATATGTAATTTCGTCCAAATTTGAATTTAAAATGTCTGTAAGAAATAACTGTGTTCATATATTTTTTAGATTTTTTGGTTACAGTATGAACTATTTACGAGAACCTTTGTGTTGAATTTGCAATCCTTAGCTATAAAAACTGAACATTTTATAATTTATTAATTACAATGATTGATAATTTTCGAGATTTTGATAAATTTTGTCAAAATTTGATCTTTAAATGCTTATAAAAAAAAACTGTGCCTATGTATTTTTAATATTTTTCAACTGCTATTGTAACAATATATCAGGAGCCTTGTATTAAATTTTTACACTTTTTGGCCCAACAGATAAAACTTTATTGATATTTATAGAAAAAAAAACTAAAAAAAATTGAAAGCTGTAAATGTCCATAAACATCTCAAAAAGAGTCAAAATATTTTCAAAATTGTATGGTGTATAGAAAATGCTAATTTAAACATTGAGTGAAATTTTCATGTATCTACAGTTGTTCGTTTTTGAATTGCAACAAAATAAGGAAATCGCTACATGAGTAATCGAGTGGAATATCCAATGTTGTAAAAATTTGAATTTCAAACGCTCATAAAAATTTAACTTGACTGTCCGGTAGAGATTTTTTATTGATAAAGGTTATCAATCTTATAAGGAATCTTGTGTTTCATTTTCAAATCTTAGATTTAAAAAGAAAAATTTTTACGAATTCTTAACTCAAAATAATTTGCTAATTTTCGTGATTTTTCCATATTTTGTAAATTTTTGAACTTTAAATGCTTATAAAAAAAAATTGTGACTAAGGATTTTTAATATTTTTCATCTGCCTTTAAAACAACATATTAGGAGCCTTCTATTAAATTTTACCCTTCTAGGTATAAGACATATTATATACATATCTATGGTATTAAAAAAAATTGACCTATAATGAATTCCAAATTAATCATATCACAATATCCATTAGGTACTTATAACGCGTTATACACCAACAACAAACCCTGATACTATCATAGATATATAGTAGATTACTTTAGAAATTTCAAGTACCCACGAATAAAATTATACAATCACAACAAAATAACTAAATTCTTGGTTTAAATATGAAATTTTGTCTAAATTTAAAATTAAAATGTCTGTAAAAAATAAGTGTGTTTATATATTTTTTAGATTTTTTGGTTACAGTATGAATTATTTAAGAGAATCTTTGTTTTAAATTTTCAACTCTTAGTTATAAAAACTGAACATTTTATAATTTTTTAATTCCAACGATTGATAATTTTCGAGATTTTGATAAATTTTGTCAAAATTCCAACTTTAAATGCTTATAAAAAAAAATCGTGCCTATGTATTTTTAATATTGTTCAACTGATATTGTAACAATATATCAGGAGCCTTGTATTAAATTTTTACACTTTTTGGCCCAACAGATAAAACTTTATTGATATTTATAGAAAAAAAAACTAAAAAAAATTGAAAGCTGTAAATGTCCATAAACAGCTCAAAAAGAGTCAAAATATTTTCAAAATTGTATGGTGTATATGAAATGCTAATATAAACATTCAGTGAAATTTTCATGTATCTACAGTTTTTCGTTTTTGAATTACAACAAAATAAGGAAATCGCTACATGAGAAATCGAGTGAAAATCCAATGTTGTAAAAATTTGAATTTCAAACGCTCATAAAAATTTAATTTGACTGTCCGGTAGAGATTTTTTTATTGATAAAGGTAGATAATCTTATAAGGAATCTTGTGTTTCATTTTCAAATCTTAGATTTAAAAAGAAAAATTTTTACGAATTCTTAACTCAAAATAATTTGCTAATTTTCGTGATTTTTCCATATTTTGTCAATTTTTGAACTTTAAATGCTTATAAAAAAAATTGTGACTAAGGATTTTTAATATTTTTCATCTGCCTTTGAAACAACATATTAGGAGCCTTCTATTAAATTTTCAAGCTTTCGCAACCAACAAATAAAATTTTATTGATATTTCTAGAAAAAAAACTAAAATAAAATGAAAAATGAAAATGTCCCTAAACAGTTCAAAATAAATCAAAATATTTTGAAAATGTTATCGTGTATAGAAAATGCAAATATAAACAACCAGTGAAAATTTCATGTATCTACGGTCATTTGTTTTAAAGTTACACCAATAACCAAATTCGATTTTTTGGAAAACCAATTTTGCGTAAAAATTCCCGTTTTTCCTTAATTTTTATGTTGTTTTTCCCGGCGCTTGTGAAAACTACTGGGAAATTTATACTTTTGACCCCCCAAAGTACCAACTAGATTCACTTTCCTATCAGAAAAGCTACTGATGAAGAAAATCCAAGCACTTTTACTGTCCTAAAACGTGATGACAGACACAAAGAAAAATAAAAAATAAAAAAAAAAATAAAAAAAAAAATAAAAAAACACACATCATTGTAAAATCAATACATTCATCGTTTCACTCAGAATCTAAAATATAAAAACATACATCATTGTAAAACCAATACATTCATCGCTCCGCTCAGAATCTAAAATATAAATAAAAATATAAATAAAAAAAAACATACATCATTGTAAAACCAATACATTCATCGCTCCGCTCAGAATCTAAAATAAATATAAATAAAAACATACATCATTGTAAAACCAATACATTCATCGCTCCGCTCAGAATCTAAAAATACTTGTATTTGTAATCAAATAATTTGTGAGTATACGTAAAATACATTTTTATAATAGTATTTTTAATACTATTTTATTTGAATACCTACTAGTATTAGTATTTAAATATCTAGATAGTCATATACTGATATACTCATATTGATATTGTGTGAAAAAACCCACCGGTCACCACGCGCAAATCATTGTACTCGAAAAGAATTTTTCGATAACATTCGACTATTCAAGTCATAGAGTAATCAAGTACTTTTGAACTGATATGGCGGTAAAATGATTCGATACCATTCATTCGATACCAGTACTTTTTTATCGATATGAGTAAAGTATCGAACCCATGGTATCGATACAAAAAGTACTTGTATCGAAAGAAAAGTATCGATACTTTACTGGTATAGGTAGTATCGCAACGTCCCTACTTGAACATACTTTCGAGGCCACTGACACGCTGCTCGTTTCCAGTCCATTATATCTTAGTCCATGCCCCATGGAAATACCATACAATTGCCAACCGACCTTGAAGCTTCAATTTCCTCTTTGTGTCTTTGTCATGGTAATAACCATCGTTTAATAGGTATGTCAGCAACATTGTGATGCGCATATCATCCACTTTTTTACTGTGTGTTACGTTTTCCGCCTCTCATTGGTCACATATACCAACGAGGCAAAGCATGAAGATCGGAAAACCCATAAATAATATTTTAATATTATCTATGGGAAAACCCAACACATACGAAAAAGTGGGGATGCGCAAACGAGAATCAAATGCTTATTGTTGCTGATATACCTCTATATTTTGTCACAGATTTCTATATATTACTAGATAGCGAACTCCGGTCATGAATTGAAGCTTCAAGGTCGGTTGGCAATTGTATGGTATTTCATATGACAAATAAGATGATATTATGATTTATTTTATATCGTATTTTATTATTTTTAAACATTTAGTTTACAAAAAAAAAAAAATATTTTATATAAGTCATTTTACATTTACTATTTTATTTGACCGTTAAAAAAATATTATTCCTAATACATTTTGTATAATAAATGAAATGTTTTTCCAACCGACAAAATGGCGGCCGTTCACAGCTGAGCTTCACTTGTAACAATGTAAATTGTATAAGAGTTCCTTATCTAGTGTAGTATAGGAGTCTGTGTATTTTGTCATGGTTATTAACGCGGACTAAAATAACTGGTTGCATACTGCATAGAAAATAGTAAAATATAGTAAACATGTTGGCAGACCAGGTCGGAGTGTAGTTACCAGAAGGTTCTCACAATGTTTTCAGTGCTACAGGTGGTTTTATTTGGTTTCTCATTTTGTTTCCATAGTCCGCGTCTTCTACAGCCTGCTGCTGCTGATGGCGTTGTAAAAATGTAAACTCTGAGTTTCCCAATCACCCCAGTTGCGAATAGATAATACAATAATATACAATTCAACCCTTTTGATCTGGCAACACTGCCCGTGGATATCAAAGAACCATTCTACAATTTTGAGTTCTTTGATCTATCATCTATGTAAATATCGATATTCAGTTCGTCGATGTTAGTATGTTACTATTTACCATGACAAATTAAATAGGTATGTCGGCAACTCGTGAATTGTGATTGTGATACTTACCCTCAATATAATATTATAATGTTCATGGTTTACGTCCAAAGTGTTTTTCTTACAATTTAATATTTATCATAATAGTTCGTGTACGAAAGTACGCTGTATGCCCGTACATTGTACAATAAATCATAATAATATGTTGTGTTTTGATTAATCGATTACACGTTATTAATAATGTTTTATTTTTATGAGTAGACAATAATGAATAAACAATCATTACAGATTTGAAATTTTTCTTTCATGTGTGTTACGTTTAAATGTCGCATAGTCTTGTGTGACAATTTCTGTAAATATAAATGTTAAACGTGAAAACTATTGTGCTTACATATTTTCCGACAAGAAGTAAATTTGCGAAGTAAGTTAAACTTTTTATATTTTCTTTCCAAATTAAATCGGGTTTTTTGACGTTTCAGATATTGAATAGTTTGTTTTACATTTTAATACACCGTTAAATTGATTTAAAAGTTATTGTTGGTTAAAGTATCTATTTACCTGAAATGTCCATTTGCTTAAATGTTCAATATAAATTTAAAATAAACATTTTACCTGATACCTCATAAATGGTAGCATGTGAAAAAAGTAAAACATACCTACCTATAGAATTTAAATAGTTGTATTCTAAAATTATTACTTACTGTTGCTATTTCACCGATACATATTGTTAATATTTACGTAAATCTAATACAAAGGTACATAGTTTAAAGTCAAAATATTCAGTAGTAGCGGTTGACTTTACTCTATAGGTCATAAGCAATGGGGTCCGTAGTACTAAGTGCCTATAATATATTTGGTGTAAATATATACAAGTTAAATAACATAACTATATGTTGAATACAACATATTAAACCTACCTATATGACATTTTCATTTCTTTAAACTTAAGGTTAAAAATTACACAAATTTGTTTGTTTAGGTATATATTAACTTCTGTATCTTGCAATTAAAACCGATCACTGATCAGCCCAGGCAAAGGCCACGACACTACTATTGTAACCTCTTGCTAGGTGACTGTGTCTGGGGTATTTCCCTCCTCTACCCTAAAGGCTACAGACATGATGATATTTAACACTTATAATCATCAATATAAGTGCTGAAAAATGCACTTAAAAATATTAAAATAAGCAAAAAAAAAAAAAACAACAAAAATTATCAACACAAATATTTTCTATATTATTGTTTAATTTGTATACTCATATACATAAAAAAAAAATGTCATATTTAAAAAAATCAAAAATTTGTAGTCTTTTTGACCAAGTTTTTGAAAACATTTAATATTGTATTTCTTATCGAATTTCTGAAATATAATTTAAGAATAACCGAAAAAAAAATGATTAAATTAGCCGCTTAGTAGATAACCGAGCAAATACTAGTCCTGATGTTTATTACTTAGAAATATGATACAAAGGAGAACAATTATTTTTAGTTCTAATTTCACCGTGATCAAAAACAAAAAAAAGATGAGACTAATACTTCTAGGTTTTATTAGTGGCACGTGTTATCATTAATCATAATTAGGTAAAGATATGCAAAAAAGCAAAAATAATCGGAAGAACTGTGGAAATAAGCATTTTTTTTAAAATCTTTGAAAAAAGCAAAAAAAAGCACTTTTAAATTTCATAACTGAATGTGTTCAAACATGACATACATTTTGATAGGTACTTGGAATATAAATTATTTGTATAGTGATGATTAGTTTTATTCAATTTATAAATATACCTATCATATTATTAGATTATATAAATACTACTTTTATTTTTTTATATAAAACTTAAAGATTTTTTTTTAATTCCGTGCAATTATCCACATTCAATATACCTATATGATAATTTGAAAATTAGATCCAAATATTTTGCTTTTTTTGTTTTAGGTAGATATACATTTATTTTGGGATACACTTAACAAAGATAAATATAATTTAGATATATTATAAATTTATCTATAAATTCTATGCTTAAACCATAAAAGTATCTAATTTCTTTGTTATTTATAAATTATAACTTATTTTTATCAAGATTTTTTGGAAAAGATCAGTTAATAATTGATATTTTAGAAGGTATGAAGATCAACTTTACGTAAGGTAAGTAAATGGTTAGTTCATACTATCAAGTGCGACATAGAGTAATCAGATCTGATTTATTACATTTTGATTATATATTTGTATGGTTAATTTAAATATATCTAGGAACAAAATTAATGAATTAGAATTACTACATGTATGTTCCTATTACAATATATCAACATTAAAAAAAAATGAATACCTACTTACATATTTAAATTTATTACCTACTCTCTAGAACAGTGTTGAATTTCAATTCGCTGAATAAGATAATATTATTCTTTTGAATATACCTATTATACTTAGGCAGGGCCGTATTTAAGGTGGGACAACGGGGACATTTGCCCCGGGCGGCTAATTGTTGACACATTTAGGGGGACGGCCAGGCGCCGTTGTATATTATATAATTAACATTATTTTTTTTGGTAAGAATTTGTTTGAGTATTTATACTTGTACTTTTTGCATTGCATCTCTGTGATACAGCCATTTGGCGTTATTTACTCATTTTGTCAATCAATGATAACTATTAATTTTTTATATAGATTTCAATTGTATTTTGTTATACTTTTTGACAATAATTAAAATAATTTATCATCATGATTTGTATTTTTAACAACATTTTCATAAATAAGGAACTACAATAGGAATTTTTTTTGTTTTAACGTTAAGGAAATTTGTTAGAAGTACATGATTGAACTCGCAATTCACTAACTGCACCTCAATATTTATTTTGATATTTATAAACACATGGGTTTTTTTAATGCTTACTTAGGGGATTCCACCCTGTGATTTTCTGTCTTTGTCTAACACAACACAGGCGACATAAGATTTTAGACGTGCTCTCAGGGGCGTAGCTTGGAATTTTTGTTTGGGTAAGCCCATTATAAACTTTCTTCTTTCCGAAAGATTTTTACTTATCTGAATACAAGACAGTTTTACAAAATACAAATATAATTATTAGTTAATATACTCATAACTTTTAAAATACATATTGAAAATTTAATATTTATAATATATTTTCAAAATATTCAAACTTTCCAATCTTCCTTTCTTCATGACAGCAAACTCGTCAATAACAGTCGATGGATTATCCATAAATTGTCCATTTATTTCCCTTTCTATAGAAAGTAACATCAGATCATTTAGACTAGGACTTTTCATAATTAATCTGAGGTAAGTTTTCACTTTTAGATACAGCAGATTCAAGAATTATAATAAAACATTCAATTACCTACCTACTTTTTTAATTCTTCTAATCAAACTTAATAACTTTGTACTTGATTTAAAAATTTAGAAAAACCCATTTGAGACTGAGAAAATGACGACAATAATAACAAAAACGGCATTTAGGATTTAGCATAACTGAATTCCAACCAAAGATACTTACTATATACCAACTTCTTTGAAAACATCAATTTTTTCCAGAAATAACTATACAAGGAAAACTAATAACAGACTGCACAGCACTTTAATCACAAGTTGAACTTAAATCAAGAACGTTAAATTTAAAAAGTTTGTTTGTTTTGAATCGGATTTTACTTATTCAACTACTGTAGTATTTATAGAATTCTTAGAAAAATTGATTTTTAGGCAATCCAAAACACATGAAACTGTTTCAGTGAAATAATTTGATTTTCATTTATTAAGGCCTAACCTTGATGTAGGTGATGTTTGATGTACCCTACGTAGCGACCATGGCGTACATCAAACTGTATGGCCATTCGGCATTTATGTTGTCAATATAGAAAACAATTTTTTGTTTGCATAGCAAATATATCGTATGTACCTCTCTGTGTGGCCTTAGCATAATACTGTTGTAAATATGTGTATACATATCTGTGAACAAGTATATGAATAGGTATGTTTTTTTTTTTTTTTTGTATGAGAGAAAATCTGGGTAGGCCCGAGACCTATCTACTGGCTAACGCGCCTGTGTGTTCCTTGCCAAACATACCAATTTATCTATCTAATGCAGTAGTGCACAATCTTGTTGACAAAGACAGAAAATCACTGCATCGAATCCCCTTAGCAAACATTTACTAGACTTCTATTGAACAGTTGAGTATTAGTTGACATTAATTATAGCCTGGAACAGAAATTATACAATATTTATGAGAGTACTTTATATGTTTTTTAATTTATTGTAAAATCTTTGGTTTTAGGTTCAAGCTAGTTGAGATACTGCATTTAGTAACCATATAACATAACAATAGGTAATCAATGAATAACAAAATTATTGGCTTTTAGTACTATTTTATCTATTTATTTTCTACATTAACCTGTTTAGAATATAATATACTAGTGTCAAAATGAATGTTCCTAAATCCTACTCACCAATATTTGTTTTTCGTATTACTTCTGACTTCTATAAATCCTAAATGAAAAACCACTATGGTGACTCAGTCATGGGATTGGATTTATTTTTTATCCTTGTTTTTACATTATAATTATTGTCAAAATTATTGAAGTAATACCTATGTATATTAGTTTTTATTTAGTATAATTATTCAGTGTAAAATGTCTGTAGTTTCTTTAAATTAATTAATAGGACTTTGTCCACAGCCAAACTAACCAACATATTAAAATAATAAATTTAATACACTTTGTTGCACACTGATGCATGTTTGTGTTTTCATTAAAAATATCAGTCGATAACTATCAAAAGATAATAGCGATTAATTTGAATTTGAATATGACAATCATACTGATTGATGTAGGTATATTGGTTATTTTATAGGTAATTAATACCTAAACATTTTTCATATAATAACCTTTGTCTGATCATTTTAAGTATTTTATAAGATATGAATTATATATTAGTAATGGCTAAATAGTAAATTGTATATATTTCTGGTAATATATGATACCTATATATATGACACATGATAATTAGGTAAATAATTACAAACTAAAATCAAATTCTGGTTTATTTCTTTTAACATATTATCAGAAATAGGTAGTCTAATAGTTAAAAGTTTTATTAAATTAATACATTTTTGTAAAAGCATTTTAATTTTTGAGATATACTATATAGTTGTATATAATTTATGTGTAGGCTTTTTTATCCAATTTTATTAATTTTTGAGTATATTATATACTATATAATATTATTTAACGCGTTTTTATATTATATACCTACTATTATTTCAACAATGATAAAAAATGAAGTGATTTAAACTTTTAAATGGCACATCATCATATTTCACAATACAACATAATATTATACTAAATACAACTACTTTGGATATTAAGGAAAGGTAAGTATAATAAAGACACATAATATTAATTTGTCAATTTATGACATATATTTTTCTAAAATATTGTGAATTCATATTTTATATTTTTGTAACTATGTTTTGAGTCATTTGCTAAAGTTATATTGACAATTGAAATAATATTGAATCAAATATATTAACCCGTCAGTGGTCGCGATGTGAGCATGGCGCTCACCTCATTAGTATTTTGAGAGCCACTTATTTAATTATTACTTGATTCATCTGATACTATTTATACCTTCAATTGACACATATTTAAATATAGTTTTGCAAATATAATAATTTTATAAATAATTCTTGATTAGATATCGATATGCGATGTTGTTAATATTCATAAATTGAGCGTTGCACTCACTCAATAGTTCAACCAAATACTTTTTCTTAAGCTCAGACCTATTTTTAAGGAGCACACAACATTCATATGCGTACTGTTTAATAATCAGTAAAATATTCCAGACCACTAGGGTGAATATGAATGATAATGATTATATTATTGTATAATTATGCATAACATATTATAAATTAATTTTTAGTGGTTAACAATTTATAATCCAGAAAAATTATAAGAACATTTTTTGTAAAAGATAAAACTATAAATAATTCGTTGTTGGTTTCAATATTTTATGTTCATTATATAATAAATAATGATGAAAAAACAACGAGGTGAGCGCAGCGCTCATTCAATACCAATGGCGGGACTTTGCATAGCGATACCAACGATTGAGGCAATTCAAATGTTCAAAGTCTAAATAAATAAATATAAGTACATTATATTACTGCCATAATTTCTTTAATTTGTTGAGATTTTTATAAATTTGTCATTGTAAATTGTAATGTAAAACTTATGAATTAAATAAAGTCTTAAATATCATATAAAATAAGTACTACTATTACCTGTACATATTACCCATATTTTGTATACTAATTACTTTATTAGATATTACTTTGTAATTTTATTTTAATTATGTATATATACAAGGTGATATAGGTAATAATTCCATGATTTTCTAGTAATTGTTATCAATATATATAGTTAGAGGTGTTTATAACATTTTGGCAAGACAAAATCAATTTTTTTCAATTATATTGCTTACAATATTGCATATTAAACTCATATTTCACTGTTTTAAAGTTGTCAAATATAACTTTAATTTAATATTGGACAGCAGATTATTTTTTTTTAAATTTTGATTATTAACATTGAATTTGTAATTAACTGTTATTATTTTATGATCGGAGTAGTGAACCACAACATTTAAGAGAACTCTGCCTATCTCTCGGCCTATCTTAACTCAATATAATTAAATATAAGTCTTATCTGTTCAATATTTATATTACAAAATATTTAGCAAAGTATTTTGTTCTAGAATATTAATTGAAGACTTGAAAGGTTGCCATTAAAAAAAACAATACACAATAATTCAAAATTGATTTTTATAGTATTGTTAGATATATTACTGTTAAATTCTTCAAACTACATTTTTTTTTTCATTCAAAATCAGGAAAAAGACATCAAAATTTGTGTGACCTATCAACTTGTATGTATATATAGCAATAACAAAATAACTTTATCTACGGATATTGATTAAATAATAAATTATATGTAAATACATTTTAGACTAAATTATAAACAGTAAAATATATTGTTATTTTTCAGTTGTCTAAAATCAACCACGTAAGAAACATCCTTTCATTGAAGTGACTAGAAGAGCATAAGTTCTGATAAGATTTGATCTTGAGTGCAGTGATAATACTATAAACTATTTTATTTTTGCAAGATAAATTTTGTTTTTTATCGAGTGTTTATTTTACAATTTTGCTATTTCAATGCATTATCAAAATTTTAATGATTTTGATATCGAGTCAAGTTTTCAAGAAGATGAGAATGTTGTCATTGACAAACCTTTTATTCCAGCCAAACATCCAAAATCAACATCTCCGCCGCCAGTACGTTCAACGTTTAAGGTAATAATGTTTGTTTATTTCAATTTATTCGCTTGTACATTATTCACATAATATATTGATGTATTCAGTTAGGTATTTCATAAGACTATATTTTTCTATTTTACTATTATTATTTCAGAAATGTTACTTTTATAAATTTATAAGAGATTATAATAATATTTCATTTAAAATATTATTATTATTATTTATAAATCAAAATCAAATTATATGTATTTTAACTGTAATTTATGTATTAAAATTTTCAAATACTGTTGTATTATATCATTGAAAAATGTTTATTTAGTTATGATTGAATACAATTAATTTAGTTATTAATTGATTTCAATTTATATTTCAAGGTGGCTTATAATTCTTCAAATTTTATTTCATGATTTTCTCTTAGCTATTTAGTACCTTAAATTAACATCTAAAAAATTAATTAATTTAATAGGCTTACTATTAATATTTTAAGTATGAAATGTAGGATTAATTAGCATTGTACTAATTATTAAAAATGTATTATTGATCGTTTAATTGTTATATCAAAATTTAATTATGAAAATACGTTGATCCTAATTTTATTTACTGTATACATTTGTTTCACCAATATTTTTTGTAATAATGTACCTAATATAGTTAAATATTATTTTTAGTGAATTGTAAGATATATGTTAAGAACTATTGTACCATAAAATATTTGTATTATGGAAATTTGCCTCACAATACAATTTTTTAAGGATTTTTTAATTATTTCATTTATTATCTGCATTAATATCAAAAAAATTTTGTCTTAATCAAATTGTTAGTTCATTTATTATTTAAGTACTTAAATTCTTAAACCTAATGTATTAGTAAATAATAATAAAATTAAAATACAATTCAATATTAGCTGTAAACAATAGATGCAATTTAATATATCAGAATATTTAAGCGATATTGAGATTTACATTAAAAGTATCGATAGAATTTATATTATTGAACTAATCTGCTCAAACTGAAGAAATTTTATGTAATAAGAGAATGTCTTCTAAAAATTTGACAGCATCAAAAACAGTAAAATTAACAAATATTGAAGTATGCAATTAAAACATAAACTTAACAAATTCTCAAGATTCAAGAACAATTAATGCTATTATAATTTTTGTAATTGTTGATAGTTTTTTTTTTATATATATATAAGTAAATTGTTTTGTTATAATATGTTCGTTATATTTAATTTATAAATAGTATAGTTATTGTATGATTTAACATTAAACAGTTTTATATTAATTTTATAAATAAGTATTATAATTTAGTATACATATATTTTACATCACAATCCATCCACACAGTTTCTTAAATACAAAATACAATATAAATTATAAATATAAATTATTACAAATGTTGCGTGAATGTAATTATTTATACTTATTGTATTTTATTGTCTTGGGTGAAAACTTACTATTGAAGGATTATTTTTAAAATGCAATAGAACTGAAATCTAATTTCTCTGTTAATCCGAAATAATTATTAAATCCTTTTATTATATTTTTACCATTTTTATTTATAATTTATATATTTTTTTGTTCTAGAATTTCATATTCCCGTTTAATTCAACCCATTTTTATATATTTTAGTCTAATTTTAGCATTGATGTATACGATTATAAATCTCACTACTGCTGAAATAACTAGAGAAACTTCTTATTGATGATGCAATATAATATATTATAAATATTATATACCTACTAGTTACTACTACAATATTCATTCTGAAGACTGAGATCTATAGATTGAGATTGATACAAATTTGAATATTTTTTGTATTGATTAATTTAAATTAGTCAAAATCTTGCTGTGATGTTAATGGACAGTGCCAGTGTAATAGTTTTGCGATGTGCTGGTTAAAATATACTTATTACTATGCTAGGTGCAAATTATTATATTTATTGTAATTAAGTACTTTCTTATACAGTATGTCCCAGAAGTCCCGTATCACACTTAGAGTCCGATTTTTATTAAATTAAAAATTTTTTTTTTTGAACGGTTTTAAAAAATACGATCAACAAAAATGCCATCTTGGAAATTTAAAAAACTTATTTGCATAAAAAAAAATTTTTGATAATTTTTTAATTTTTGAAGAAAAACAAATCTTGTATTATGCAATCAGAATTTCCATACTTATTACTGTAAAAAAATCCGCATTTAAATATATTGATTTTCCACGGAGATTCTAAGGGTGATAGACTTCTGGGACATACTGTATAAGAAAGTACAATAAATATAATAATTTGTACCTAGCATATTAATTAGCATATTTTAACCACATACTATACATTAAACATATATTATATATCCTCACGCATATAACATAAAAATATTCATTTCTTATTCTTTGCTGATTCCATTTTCCCCTGTGTGAGCAATATTACTCCTAACTACACTTAGGTACAAGGTCTGAACATAAATTATCTTTAACAAGGCCACCACAAGTGGTGAAGAGGAGTTGGACCTGAAGGCTGAATTACAGGGGTGCATTGAAATGAATTTATAATTTTTGAAATTTTGTACCTATATTATAATATATTAAATAATTTTCAAATTGTTTTATCTATTGTATTTGTGCTTAATTGTTTACCTGTAATTATTGAGCTTAATTGTATTATTCAGAAAGCTCTAAAAAAATATACAATTATATTTTTTTAATAATTGTTATTTTGGTATAAATTAAATTAAGTTAAGCTACCTTGCAATGCAGTGAATTTTGGTTTTACCAATGATAAAAATGAATGATTTTACTAAGGTTTAAATCAAAGTTATAAAATCAGGCAGTAGCTGCATTCGTTTAATTAATTTTTATAATAGTAAAAATATATATAATATATATTAAAGTTTTAAATTGTTTAGGCACCCTCTGATTTATCTCGAGAAGAGCAGTTGTTATCTACAGTTGTTCACTTGGATAATGGCACAACCGGGTATTTAATAACTTTAAACAAAACAACAGGATCATGGTCATGTCACGCTTGTTATCCATTCAAAGTTCCATCTTTGTCATTGCTCGAAGAACATTTAACCAACAAAATGCATTTATTAGAAATGGGAAAATCTTGTTTTCCGGCAAAAAATTTTATCAGAGCATGTTCAGAGAGTAAATATATTTTTATACAAATTAAATAATTCAGCATACCTCATACTGTGTTTTAAATTTATGTGGTGTTATTGAAATAGCTGGGATAAGTGTGGGTATGCCATCAATGGTATCGGGTGAACCAATACCACCAGGAATGGAAGATGAAGTGGATAATGTGTTAGCCCGTATTCAAGCTACACTGGATTCAATTTTTATACCATTAATAGGCATAGAATTTATTCTTGAATTATTGCCATCTGAACCAACTGAAGAACCTAGGTACATGTGTGCATTATGTGACAAACGAGGTGATCCAAGAACTTTTCCTAATCACTTGCGAAGCTTTAATCATCACATGGCATATTTGGTAATTACTTTATTCATAAATCGTCAATATGCATT
Source organism: Macrosiphum euphorbiae (assembly GCA_949089665.1). Lineage (NCBI taxonomy): Eukaryota > Metazoa > Arthropoda > Insecta > Hemiptera > Aphididae > Macrosiphum > Macrosiphum euphorbiae. Next base: position 8,840,255 of record CARXXK010000001.1, read on the forward strand.
GTAAAGTTAATTATTTTCATTTTAAACCCTAGCGAAGATATTTTAGATCATTGGCTAGTGCATTGGAAAAATTAAACAAAGTGTCTTCTAAAGGATTTCAAGAATTAGTATTCCATGTTATTGGGAAAATAGAAGAAACTTATGGCCGAATGAAACCAATAGTGGTTGATGCAAGTCTATTTGATTTATCTACTGAAAAAATAAAAATCTTAAGACAAGTAAATAATGGAAAACATATCATGTAAGTAAATTGTATTAATTATTATATAATTTAGGTAAATATTAGATATGTTTAACTGTTTAAGGTATATTTTATAGACATAAATAGGTATAAGTCATAAACCCTTTTAAAAAATATGTATACAATAATACAATTACTACCATTAAAAAATATATTGAATTTTAGATGGTACTAGTTTTAGATGGTCACTTTTTATCATCTTCAATGTCATCATCCACCAAATTCCTTTATCGTGATCAATTGCTGCTCACATGAGTATAGCATTTTGTATATTTAGTACATCTCTAATTTTACTAAGTCCTATACAAATAATTACATGCCTGTAATCAATAGTGATAGGCCATTTATATAAGGGTATTACTGAGTCGATGGCTGCTATTTATGTCATAATTAATATGTAAATAAGTTGAAAAAAACATTATTTTGCCGACATGTTTTGTAAACACGTATTTAAAGACAATCATTAATATACTACAAACAAAACATTAAAATTAAATATTGTCTGACCAACATAAAAATAATAACTGCAAGCTATACATTTTAAAGAATACACCTACATAAACTCGAGTAAAAATTCAAAAAATATTGAATATAATATTTGGTAGTACATTATGTTTATCTTTGATACAGGGAAAATCCAGAAGATCTATGGATGTTAGATATGATTAAGTCAGAATTTGTTGAAAATCCTTCACTGTTACAAGAAAAATGTAAGTCTTTTTTATGTTTAATTATCTTAATATCATTAGTTGGTCATTAAGCGTAAGTTTATTATTTTCATTTCAATTTTTTAATGTTGCAATTTTGAATTATTTATTTTAAGTTCCTTTAAAAAAAGTAACCGAGAAAAATAAACGTGATGAAGAAGAAAAACAAAAGGCTATTAAAGCTGAAACGTAAGTAAAATTATATTAAATATTTGGCACATCTTTCTATTACTTTTAGTTCATTAATATTTCAATAATTTGTACATTTTAGGACATTTAATAAAAATCCAAGAATCGCTGTTAATAAATCCCAATTACGCCCAAAGAATGATAAAGAAGAAAGTGATTCTGATATAGAATTTGTTGATATTAAACCAAATACTGATTTTAAACCAAGAAAGCGTATATCAAGTAAAGTTGTCAATTAATATAATATATAAAAATATAATAGTTCAAGTCAAAATAGATAATTATTCATTTTCAGGTAGAGATTCTAAAGATAGAAGACGTAGATCACCACCTAGAAGACATCGCCGTTCAAGGAGTCCAGTACGTCATAAATCACGTACACGTTCAAAAACACCTGTAATGGTTAGACCAAGATCTCGTTCACGTTCTCTTGGACGTTCTCGTTCAAGATCTCGTTCACCTTATTACAACCGTAATAATAAATACTCTAGTCATCGGTAATTTAATAATAAAAATAAAAATAAAAAGGTTTGTTAGTCTATATTTTTTTTTTGTATCAGAAGGCGTTATAGAAGCAGAGAAAGAGATGAATCATACAGAAGACAAATATCCCCTTCACCAAATGTGCATCATATGCACTCTATGTCGGGTTATGTCTCAGGACATCCACATCCTAGAATGTTTTATGCTGCACCTTATATGTCTTTCCCAAGGCCATTTATGAGGTTCCCTCCACCTAGTAGACCTAGGTTCTACTCTCCAGATATGTATTCAGCTGAATATCATACAGAAAAAGAAAGGTAGGGTTTTTACTGATATAAAATATAAATATAAACTATGTTTACAATAAGTTGAATTATTATTAATTTAAATTATGCTTACAATAAAATAAATATTTATAATAAAAATGTATGTTTTAATAATAAGTTTTGGTTTTCAGAAATTCAAGTAAAAGAAAAAGATTAATACAAGAATACGAAAAAGCTGTAGAAGAAATGAAAATTGAAATGGAGAAAAAGTTAAGTTATCATGAAAAAAACCCTGAAAATCATCCATTATATCCAGACGAATGGAAAAAGTTTTGGAATAGACGTTTCAAAGAATTGCAAATGGAGGGTAAAGATCCAAATACTTACGATTTTAAACCAGAATGGATCCTTTCATGGAGTAAACGTACACAGGAAATGCATGATGAAGAAATTAATGAAAAGATGGAAAAACTGAAAAGTAAAATACTGGGTGATATTAATATGGATAAAAGTTCTTCTGAATCACCTTCCAGAGATTCTCCTCCTTTAAAAGATAAAAAGTTGATAATTGATTCAAAACATAGTTGGCATAATATTCCGGTATCAGAAGTGTTCGAAAAAGACTCTGATATTGTTATTAACAAACCATCTAACGATAAAAAACCTAGGGTTGCAGGAGCGTCTCCTATTAATTCAGATTCAGAAGATTCGATAAATGAAATCAACGATAATAATAAACCCAGGGAAAAAATTAAAATTGAAAATCCATTAAATGTTATTACTGTTTTAAGACAATTGAGTGTATTGGAAAGTCAATTAGGTTTATTAGCACCGAAAATAGTTGATTTGTTGTCTAAAGGTCTTGTAATGGAAAAAATTGAACCCAAATCCTCAATTAAGTTGCTGACTCCAGACAATTGTGTGATGTTTGAAACAGTAAAGGAAAAACTCAAAGGACAACTTTTAGCAGGTGTTGTCAAAAGGAGTTTAGTAAATGCTACTATGTTCTCTATTCGCAACATTGAAAAATTAATGCAGTTAGCCCCTAAGTTTATACCGACGTCAAGCATGTTAAATTCTACACCTACATCCATACCCACGCCTGTACCCACACCTATACATGCACCCATACCTATACCTAAAACTGCTCCAATTATAGTGCCTGGAGTTGGTGTTATTGATAAAATGGCTATTGCGCAGCAAATAACTCAAGCATTACTAGCACAAGGTAGAGTAGATGTGTCACAAAACGATTTAGAAACTCTCATAAACGCTGTGGTAGGTATGGCACAGTCCGGAGATAATATTCAAGGAGCCAAGAACTTATTAGCAAATATAAATAACGGCGATGTGATGAAAACTGCTTATGAAGAAGTTAATAAGAAGGAAGAAGTTGAAAAGATTAATTTAGACCAATTATCTCAGGGTGACATAATTAACTTATTGAAGAATTTCAGAGATTTGAATACTGATGAACAAGATGGACTTATAACTTATTTAAAAAAATTGGGTGAAAAAAAACCAGAAGAGGTGAAAAAATTGAGAAAGTACATAGACATGGGACCATCTAACTTAAAAGAAGTTTCTTCTATGTTTAAAGAAGATGATGATGATGATGATGATAATTATGAACTATCAGAAGTTTGTAAGGCTGTTACAGAAAAAGTTAGTGAACAGAAAGACGAAGATGTGAACAACATGACCGTTAATTTTGAAATCACCGAAGAACAGCAGAAACTTTTAAGTAGTATAAAACATTTTTTACCAGAAATAAAATCGGATTACAGTTTGGAACCTACCAACACTCAAATGCAAACCACTCCTGACCAATCATTTTATAAAAGTCCTGACAATGAACCTCATACCACTTCATATTCTTTAGATCCATATTCAGCTAAAAAAAGTGAAACTAATTATTCTCCACAACCATCAACTTCCACTACATTTTTAACAGACCAACCTGAAAAATACAATGTTCCCCAAGAAAAGCCTAGTAAATACAACAAACCTCAAGAACAGCCTAATAAATACAGTAAAACACAAGATCAGCTTAAAAAATACAATAAAAAGCAAGAACAACCCAGTAAGTATAATTTACCTCAAGAACCACCTAATAAATATCCTATGTCACAAGAACAACCCAGTAAATATAATATATCACAAGAGCCACCTAATAAATACAATATATCTCAAGAGTTGCCTAATAAATATAATGTATCTCAAGAGCCAACTAATAAATATGTATCTCAAGACCCACCTAATAAATATATGTCTCAAGACCTTCCCAATAAATACAGTGTATCTCAAGAGCCACCAAATAAATACACTGTATCTCAAGAGCCACCAAATAAATATAATATACCGCAAGAGGAACCTAATGAATATAATATACCGCAAGAGGAACCTAATGAATATAATACTGAAGAACAATCTAATGAGTACAATATATCTCCAGAGAAACCTGATCCGTATTCAGCTAACCAAGTAGATAATTACAATGATCCTTACTCACAAAATCGGAGTAACAATTATTACCAAGGGCAACAACAGGATTTTTATAATAATTATCATCAAAATACTTCCAGTTATTATAAAGGTAAAAAAACATATAAAACTAATAATACTTATCCAGAGACATACCAACCGCCTAGAGTAACTAATAATACTTATCCTGACACATACCAAACGCCTAGAGAAAATAATAGAAATAATCGATTCAATCGTGGGCAAAATAATCGATTTCAAGGCAGACGGTAAATTAAATGTAATTAGATTTTATACTAATCAATTGCATTGATAGTTTTATAGACCTATTAAGGTTTCACTAAAAATTACACATTTTATGTTTTACAAGTATTTAAATATTTTATTGTGTACAGATTGATGATTTTCTCACCATAATTTTTTAGTAATTTATCTTTTTATTTTTAATAAAATATTTCATTATTTTTCATTATTGTATTATTTTATCTTTCAATAATTAATGTCAAAACTGAAAACATACCATGTAGAATATCAAGTGTAACATTTATTTTCTCGTGTTTCGTATGATATTTGGAAGTGTATATTGTATATATTATACAACATATTAAATATGACAATATTTTGTAAGTATTAATATTTAATACAACTTAATAAAATTATTATATCATACAAAATTAATATCTGTCATAATTTCTAAGTGTACCTAAACCTACATTTGTTGATAATTTTAAATTTTTGCCTACAACTGATAAACTATTGTATTATTGTTTACAAAAGTTTTAATTTAATACATTTGATTACTAATTTTATTTTTATTTTTTATTGTTGACCCTAATTGTTGTACGCCTAATAGTAATAATTATGTATCTTAACACATTTCTACTAAGCAACCCTAGGTTTCAGGTATTCTATAGGCACATTATTAGATTCTGAGTGAAACGATGAATGTATTGATTTTACAATGATGTGTGTTTATTTATTTTTAGATTCTGAGTGAAACGATGAATGTATTGATTTTACAATGATGTGTGTTTTTTTTTTATTTATTTTTTTTTATTTTTTTTTGTGTCTGTGTACACGATAAGTAGTCGAAATAATGCTTCGATTTTCGACTTCAGTATCTTGTTCGATTGGAAAGTGAATATCGTTGGTGCATTGGGGAGGTCAAAATTTAAATTTCCCAGTAGTTTTCAAGAGCGCCGGGAAAAACAAAAGAAAAATTAAGGAAAAACGGGAATTTTTACGCAAAATCGATTTTTCAGAAAATTGAATTTGGTTTTTGGTGTAACTTTAAAACAAATGACCGTAGACCCTTGAAATTTTCACTGGTTGTTTATATTTGCATCTTCTATACACGATAACATTTTCAAAATATTTTGATTTATTTTGAACAGTTTAGGGACATTTTCATTTTTAGTTTTTTTTTAGTTTTTTTTCTAGAAATATCAATAAAATTTTATTTGTTCGTTGCGAAAGCTTGAAAATTTAATAGAAGACTCCTAATATATTGTTTCAAAGGCAGATGAAAAATATTAAAAATCCTTAGTCACAATTTTTTTTTATAAGCATTTAAAGTTCAAAATTGACAAAATATGGAATAATCACGAAAATTAGCAAATTATTTTGAGTTAAGAATTCGTAAAAATTTTTCTTTTTAAATCTAAGATTTTAAAATCTAATACGAGATTACTCATAAGATTGTCTACCTTTATCAATAAAAAAATCTCTTCCGGAAAGTCAAATTAAATTTTTATGAGCGTTTGAACTTCAAATTTTTTCAACATTGGATATTCACTCGATTTCTCATGTGGCAATTTCCTTTTTTGTTGTAATTAAAAAACGAATTACTGTAGATACATGAAAATTTCACTGAATGTTTATATTAGCATTTCCTATACACCGTACAATTTTGAAAATATTTTGACTCTTTTTGAGCCGTTTACGGACATTTTCAGTTTTCAAATTTTTTAGTTTTTTTTTTCTATAAATATCAATTAAGTTTTATCTGTTGGGCCAAAAAGTGTAAAAATTTAATACAAGGCTCCTGATATATTGTTACAATATCAGTTGAAAAATATTAAAAATACATAGGCACAATTTTTTTTTATAAGCATTTTAACATCGAATTTTGACAGAATTTTTCAAAATCTCGAAAATTATTAATCATCGTAATTAATAAATTATAAAATGTTCAGTTTTTATAGCTAAGGATTGAAAATTTAAAACAAGATTCCACGTAAGTAGTAAATTCTCTTACCGAAAAATCTAAAAAATATACAATCACAGTTTATTTTTATAGTCATTTTATGTTCAAATTTGGACGAAATTACATATTAAAAAACCTAGTTATTTTGTTGTGATTATATAATATTATTCGTGGGTACCTACTTGAAACTTCTAAAGTGTACTATTATATATATATGATAGTATCAGGGTTTGTTGTTGGTGTATAACGTGTTATAGGTACCTAATGGATATTGTGATAATGTGATATGATTAATTTGGAATTTATTATATGTCAATTTTTTTTAATACCATAGATATGTATATAATTTGTCTTAACCTAGACTGACATACCGTCTTCGCTCAGAATCGTTTTTCTTATACAATGATATTGTATCATTGAATTCAAATTTAATAGCATCAATTATATAGTGACCCACTTCTAACCTACTGTACAGCAGAGCGACATCCACTTACCCACCTTTTTTATTTTTATTTTTTATTTTTGTTGTGTCTGTGTACACGATAAGTAGTCGGAATAATGCTTCGATTTTCGACTTCAGTATCTTGTTCGATTGGAAAGTGAATATCGTTGGTGCATTGGGGAGGTCAAAATTTAAAATTCCCAGTACTTCAAAAGCGCCAAGAAAAACAAAAGAAAAATTAAGGAAAAACGGGAATTTTTACGCAAAATCGATTTTTCAGAAAATTGAATTTGGTTTTTGGTGTAACTTTAAAACAAATGACCTTAGATACATGAAATTTTCACTAGTTGTTTATATTTGCATTTTCTATACACGATAACAATTTCATAATATTTTGATTTATTTTGAACTGTTTAGGGACATTTTCATTTTTCATTTTTTTTTAGTTTAATTTTCTAGAAATATCGATAACATTTTATTTGTTGGTTAAAAAAACTTGAAAATTTAATAGAAGGCTCCTAGTATATTGTTTCAAAGGCAGATGAAAAATATTAAAAATCGTTTGTCACAGTTTTTTTGGTATTCATGTTGATGCGGTCTACCGACCTTTTATACACGTCATATGCGGTCTACCGCGCATGCAAACTTTCAATGCGATGTGTGTGAGCACCACTGGTGGGATCGATAAAAAATTGGGAATTATTGACGGTTTTATGTATGTACCCTTTATTTTCTATCGTCTTATATGCCAGCCATTCATCCGAGTGTATTTCTGTACCAACTTCAATATCATTTTTAATTATTTTGTGTAATGTTTGTCTGTCTCTTTTTTCTACAATAAAGTATCTTGCATCAATTACACCATTTTCATATTTTTGACACATATCAAACACCCATGGACCAGTTAGTATTTACCATAATTTCTATTATTAAAATCAGGTTCCTCTTTGTCGCTCAACTCTTCTACACCAACATTTTCAGCAGCAATATCAGCCCCTAATAATCGTTCTCCGTTGTAGTTTCTTTTACCACGCATTAAGGATTCATCAACTTGAACAATAGTATTTATACCCTCCATTTTACTTCTTTCATCGTATCATTGTTCGTTCTTTTCCTCTTTCTTAGCTCGTATAGAATTTAATTAGCGAGCCACAGTGAACACAAGGAGGAGTGCCGATTCCAATAAGTCCTCTTTCCTTTCAAAAGGCTTGGGTATTTTCTTCCGATTGAACAATTGCATGCAAATGTTTGGCTAACATAATGCTTAAACACAGAGAATGCAGAATTTCAGAATATTGTATCACGTATAACGGCACAAACTAATCTGTAACTGATTTTCTCATACGTTTACGATTATTGCTATATTGGATTAACCTATATTGCTATATTAGATTATAAATCGTTAAAATAAAGCTTAATAGCCGTCGAATCAACGGGAATGACCTAAAATCTATATATATAAAAATGAATGTATGTCTGTGTGTCTGTGTGTCCATGTTACCATGGTTACCAAGGTTGCCATGGTTACCAAGGTTGCCATGGTTACTAAGGTTACCAAGATTTCATATCAATCTATATATATAAAAATGAATGTATGTCAGTGTGTGTGTGTGTGTGTGTGTGTGTGTGGGTCCATATTACCATGGCAACCATATCTGTATATAAAAAACAGTAAGCTGATTGACTGCTATCAACGCACAGCTCAAACCATTGGACGGATCTGGCTGAAATTTGGCATACAGATAGCTATTATAATATAGACGTGCGCTAAGAAAGGATTTGCCAAAATTCGCATTTTAAATAGGTGCTGAAACAGGGACATTGAGATTCACGATAGAAATTGGAAATTTTATTTTTATTTATTTATAGTTGCCATTGGTTACAGTCTACATTAGAAATTAGCATTTATTTATTGGTTGCCATTGGTTATTCGGGCAGATCAGGTACAAGCTTGCATCAAATCGAATTATTGAACAATGCTTACCAGGGTGGCAGAGTTGCACTTACCGCAGAAAATTACACCCAAAAGGAGTTCAACAATCATAATTTTTTTAAGAGTTGCGATTTTTTACGAGCAACCAAATTTATTATATTAATCCACAGTATTACATCAAAATAAACTTGGTATAACTTTGATACTTTAGAGTTAAATCATACACTTCCGTACAAACAGCACGGGGTCCGCGATCTACCGCAGGTAGATTGCCTACCTGATAATGTACTGCCGCGATTCAGAATTTTTATTCAGGGCAACGGGAAAGATAAGATAAATTTTGAACACCATACACGTTAATGAATTGAACAAAGTTTGAGTAGGTAGTATTGAGTTGATCCATTTAACGGGCGACGAAGTGCACGGGATCAGCTAGTATATATATAAATGCGCGACAGTCATTGGCGGCGCCAGAACTTTAATACCAGGTGGGCCAGGCTGGGGCCCAAATTTTTAAGGGAGGGCCAAATTGTTGACTTGATATATATATATATAAACAATAGTGATAACAGGCAATTGCGCAGAGGGGTAAGGGGGAGGGTCAACTTCCAATTTTTTTTACACTTCATCGTGTAAACTTACTAAAACAATTATTTGTAAACATGTATTGTATTAATAGTATTTATTTCCTAACAAAATATATATTCATGTAAACACTTTTTAATTTGTATACTCCCTAACCCATAATTACACTCAATACCAACGAATATTAAATAATAATTTATTATTTTCGTATTCAGCCTCTGGAAAATACATGTTATTTATGAGGCTTGAAAGCATATATAGAGCATATAGTTGTCAACCCATTCAAAATATTGTTCACACCATCTATTATGACTTAATATTTTCATATTTTAATAAATCATGATTTATTCATGAGATATTTTTTAGTATTCTAATATGATTAAATTTAATTTTTGGGGTGGGCCACAGGGGGGGGCTGGGACTTTTTAAGGTGGGCCCGGGCCCACCCTGGCCCACCCCTGGCGCCGCCACTGGCGACAGTAGACTGCATATGACGTGTAGAAACATACATGGTAGACGACAAGTGTGCGGTAGACCGCATACGACATGAATACCGTTTTTTTTATAAGCATTTAAAGTTTAAAAATTGACAAAATATGGAAAAATCACGAAAATTAGCAAATTATTTTGAGTTAAGAATTCGTAAAAATTTTTCTTTTTAAATCTAAGATTTGGAAATGTAATACAAGATTACTCATAAGTTTGCCTACCTTTATCAATAAAAAAATCTCTACCGGACAGTCAAATTAAATTTTTATGAGCGTTTGAAATTCAAATTTTTACAACATTGGATGTTCACTCGATTTCTCATGTAGCGATTTCCTTATTTTGTTGTTATTCATGAACGAATAACTATAGATATATGAAAATTTCACTGAATGTTTATATTAGCATTTCCTATACACCATACAATTTTGAAAATATTTTGACTCTTTTTGAGCTGTTTACGGACATTTTCAGTTTCCAATTTTTTTAGTTTTTTATTCTATGAATATCAATAAAGTTTTATCTGTTGGGCCAAAAAGTGTAAAAATGTAATACAAGGCTCCTGATATATTGTTACAATATCAGTTGAAAAATATTAAAAATACATATGCACAATTTTTTTTTATAAGCATTTAAACATCGAATTTTGACAGAATTTTTCAAAATCTCGAAATTTATTAATCATCGTAATTAACAAGTTATAAAATGTTCAGTTTTTATAGCTAAGGATTGAAAATTTAAAACAAGATTCCACGTAAGTAGTTAATTCTCTTACCGAAAAATCTAAAAAAATATACAATCACAGTTTATTTCTATAGTCATTTTATGTTCAAATTTGGACGAAATTACATATTAAAAAACCTAGTTATTTAATTATTTTGTTGTGATTATATAATATTATTCTTGAAACTTCTAAAGTGTACTATTATATATCTATGATAGTATCAGGGTTTGTTATTGATGTTGATGTATAACGTGTTATAAGTACCTAATGGATATTGTGATAATGTGATATGATTAATTTGGAATTTATTATAGGTCAATTTTTTTTTAATAGGTACCATAGATATGTATATAATTTGTCTTAAACCTAGACTGACATACCGTCTTTGCTCAGAATCGTTTTTCTTATACAATGATATATCATTGAATTCAAATTTAATAGCATCCATTATACAGTGACCCACTTGTAACCTACTGTACAGCAGAGCGACATCCACTTACCCACCTTTTTTTGATTTATATGTGCTAGGTAACCAACTATTAAACACAAATATAAATTTATTTTTTTTTAATCTTGAGCTCGGCAACTATGGCTATTAGTTATTGTAGGGATTATGGACTATAGTTGGTGGGGTTGGTAAGGTTGTTACAGTAGGTAAGCAACGCGTGTATATGTGGCAAGGTTTGTGCTACTATGAACTCCAGTGGTCACCTATCCGGGACTATCCGGGACTAGTAGCAGCAGACGTTAATTACTCTCATTGCTCTCATTACTTCACATTGTGTGACTGATAGCAGCCAATATGCCGCGCCAAGCCACAAAACACATATTATTTATGTTTTTAATGAAAACGTTACTTGCTTGCAAAGAATGCTATAATATAATCCAGGTGTGTCGAATGTGAAATGTAAAACATGGTCTCTCAGCGGTCAAGATTAAACTTGCAGGACGCAGGTCTTAGTACTTATTGACATAATGACATGTTTTGAATAAATAAATACTCATGAAGGACTGAAGATATTTTCTGAAATATATCAAGATTCCAGGTAAACCATCTGATGAAGTTTAAATTTTGTTTGAAAGTACAAAGGTATAAACAACTAATGACATGTTGGGAAAGATTTAATAATTATAAATTGAAACATTGTCATCAACTGGCATTCATATTTCATTGTGTATCCCGCTCGTAGACTTTTATTAGGCATGTCCACACAGACAAAAGTGGGTAAGTTAATGGAAATAATTAACACAAGTTAAATTGATTAAACATAAGATTGTTAAGTAGTAAACAAATAATAAATTTAACTCACTTATAAAACAGTTTGTATACTTTTTTAATTTAAAAAAAAATGTGGATCACAGAGTATCTTGAGCCTACACTACCTATATTATTATCTATCTATTAATATAAAATGACTTGTCCTGAATGATTCATCATCGCCTAGCCGGAACCGCTGAAGCTATGAGTATGAAATTTGGACAGTAGTCTTGTTTTGTGATGTAAACACCCACTAAGAGAGGATTTTTCAAAATTCAACCCCTACATGGGTTAATGGGGGTAAAAATAAAAAAATCATCTAGCTGGAACCATTGAAGCCATGAGTATGAAATTTAGTCTGTAATTTCATTTTATGATGCAAAAAACCCATAAGAAAGGATATTTCAAAATTCAATCCCTACAGGGGTTAAAAGGGGTAAACATGGAAAAAATGTATAGATTGATATCCTGACTGATTCATCAACGCCTAGCCAGGGCCCAGGACCACTGGGTGGATCTGGCGGAAATTTGGCATACAGAGTGCTATTATGACGTAGGCATCTGCTAAGGAAAGAATTTTTGAAATTCAACCCCTAAAAGGGAAAATAAGGAGTTGTAAGAATACAATAGTGGCGCCATCTATCAAGCAATATCTAATTTAAATATACAACATTAGTTTTGAAATACAAAACGTAAGAACTTGATATTTGGAATAGTGGTTCCTTCCTCTAATGATCTAGATTTGCAATAAGGATTTTCTGATATTCATATTTTAAAGACGTGATCCCTGATCTTAAGATTCACGGTGGAAATTAAAACTTTTACCACAAATTATATTTACTTTACTATAAATATATGTTATTTTTGGTTTGTTTGAATTCTAATGAATTATAAATTATGATTTATTATTCATTACCTGGTCATGTTAAAATAAAGTTTACCTAAATATACGATGAAAGTTCATAAGGTGTTTGCTATAAAGAAAGTTTAAAATTCAAAATATTCTATAATGTCTATGAGCTTAATGATAAATGAAACATGGTACCTACGTATATAAATAAAATTATACTTGTATAATAATATACCTATATTAATAAAGCTTTCATAATTTTCTACTACACTTGGTTTTTTCCTTTTTTTTTTTTGTAGTTTCTTTGTAGTTTGAATGTCTTACAATAAAATGCATTGTAATAAAAAAGCGTTAAAATATTATATTTATTTTTATATATAGAATGATTAAAATTCAATTTTACAAACTAATATGGATCATTAAAATCAAATATATAATTATTTAATTATGTTTTTAATGTACCTACTTAATGTTGTATGGTGAAAATAATTTTGATAGTAAGGGAAGAGTTCACAATAACAAATAGGTACTCTACGTCTGTACATCATATTATCTGTACTGAGTAATTTTTACATTATTATATAAACCTTTTAATTTGTGTTTAAAAGCCCATATAAGACTATTTCAAGTTTAAATATAGTCTTAAGTCTTATATCTAAGCCTAGACACTTTTCTTTTAAACTGTTTAGCTAATTTCTGAGTATTTATTTTTTGTAAATTTTTTTTGAGAATTGGAAAATTTTTTTATTTATTCTATCAGCCATTTTTTTTTGTGCTATCCTGCGGTCAAAACAATGGCTAGACGTTTTTCAACATAATATTTGCATGTATTAGATCTCATAGAAACATACCTAAATATAGGTATGAAATGTTATTTAATAACTAAATTAATTCCTATGAATAATAAATAATCATGTTTGAATCATCCATGTACATGTGTTTAATAGCTAATTATTATAATATATATTTTGTTTTTTATTATTTAAACAAATTTTAACAGAAATCCCCAAGCCCGGATTAAGGATCAATTGGGCCACGGGACACCATACACTTAGTGGGCCCCCTTTCAACTTTAACTTCAAAATAATTTTATCATTACATAATACATAATATAACGTATTAATATAATATATTAACTTTATATTGTTATATAAATTTTTGGCTGCATCCGAATTGCGTGCAGAAAAAAAGAACTATGTTTGACAACAATCGAATTGCGTGCGCGGTTTTTTCGAGACACAGCCGAATTGCGTGCGTGGTTTCTTCATGAGAGAGCTGAATTGCGTGCGCATATTTTATTTAAAGACAACCGGTTTTCACCGAGCTGGATGTGTCGGCCGGAGAATCATTAATCTGTATTTAATATAATAGCTATATATGGGTATTATCATTGATTATAAATACTAGTAGTACTGGGCAAGACCCCGTTCGCCCAAAAATGACCCTTCGCTTTTTGCCCACGTCTCTTTTTGCCCAAATATTTTAAAACTACTTTCCCTTTTCGCCCAAGAATATTTAATAGCACTTTCCGACCAAATTTTTATAATACACACTTTGGGAAACACTTACCTACTTTAAATTATTTATATCTCACTATCTTAGTATCCAACATAATAATAAATTTGTCATATTTAAATTTATTTATTTGTGTTAATTAGTTTTATAAAGCTATTTACACCCAGAGGGTACCACGAGGAGGTGACTTCTCTTACTCTCCAAAAATGTATTGTGTTTTTGTACATTAATATAATTTTTATATAATATAAGTAAATTTTTATCAAAAGTATAAATCATCAACATTTTGATGACATTGATTATTTATGTCTATCATATATCTAGTAATAGAAGCCGCCTCCTCGTGGTACTCTCTGGGTAATGCTAAATGGCTTTATAAAACTAATTAACACAAATAAATAATTTAAATATAACAAATTTATAATATATTATAAATAATTAAATAATTTAAAGTAAGTGTTTCCCAAAGTGTGTATTATAAAAATTTGGTCGGAAAGTGCTATTAAATATTCTTGGGCGAAAAGGGAAAGTAGTTTTAAAATAGTTGGGCAAAAAGAGACGTGGGCAAATAGCGAAGGGTCATTTTTGGGTGAAAAGAGTACCGCCCAGTAGTACTATGTAGGGAATGGGACTTTTCGGTAATAAGATATAAGCTGATAATTTTTAAATGATAAATTGATAAATTATTCTTTGGATTATCTTTTTTAAAACCTGAGGATGTTCATAAATGTTTTGCTGAAGACCTCATGGCCATAAAACCAAATAATCAGCAATTGCATGATTTTTGTAATTTTTTCGAAAGAAATTATGTTTTACCAAATTCTAAATTTCCACCGTCATTATGGGCTGAATTTTCTAACTCATTGCAGCGCACTACTAATTCATGCGAGTCATTCCATTCGAAACTAAACAGTATGTTTTACTCTGCTATGTTTTACTCTCTATAATATTTATATTTTATATTTTATTTTTATTTTTTCTTATTTTTATAATATTTTGACTGTAATTTTAAATTACATTTTTTGCTACTCATATATAAAATATTTAAATATAATCGTTTTTACGAGATACCTAATAATTTTATTGTATTATTACTTGAATTAATATTGTTTTAATAATTTGTATTCGAAGAGTAAATGTATTCTTTAATTGTTTAGTGTAAATAAATCTGGCACACCGTGTGGCATCAACACTGTATCTCGCACGCAACTCTGCTCTGTCACAAAAAAACCTCGCACGCAACTCAACCCTGTTATGAAAAAACCACGCACGCAATTCGACCCAGAAAACGATTTTCGCACGCAACTCGGAACCGCCGAAATTTTTACTATAAAAAAATATAAATATATACAGGGTGTATTTTATGTCATTGTACGTGGTTTTTTTTAACAATTATGTATGGATCTATGATATGGAATTTCGTTAAAACAAAAAAAGACACGTGTTTCTTTATTTTTAACATGCAATTTTTTATAATATATTCAAAAATTTTAAACAGTATACTGTTGTACCAATAATAAAATCGACTTTATTTTATCAAAT
The DNA here is from genome assembly GCA_949089665.1 of Macrosiphum euphorbiae. Lineage (NCBI taxonomy): Eukaryota > Metazoa > Arthropoda > Insecta > Hemiptera > Aphididae > Macrosiphum > Macrosiphum euphorbiae. The sequence goes on from CARXXK010000001.1 coordinate 8,856,166, forward strand.
GGTAATCACTATATTTTTTGATGGATTCCAGTAAAGCGTTTTTCTGAACATTTTTCCAGTCAAATGATCAATTTTAGTTCGCTAGGTTATTAACTATGGTCCTCTAAAGTTTAGTATAATATGCATTAATACTTTAACTGAAATTCCTAATTTACAAGAGCTAAATAATTTTTCCTTATAACTACCTTTATATATACTTAAATAGTTAAATTGGTAATCTAAAATGTTAAAAAAAAAAATAAAACAAACAAACAAACAAAATTGTTGGCAAACATAGTTCATTAGGTATTTATAGTAATTTTTCGTGATATAAAATTGAGAACAATTTTATTTTATAATTATTAATAATAACCTTAGTTTTGAGTGTCAAGTGCATTTGCATAAATTTGGACCTTGGCGTCTCTCTAATCTTTATAATATAGAAACTAGAAAGATAAACCTATAAAATATTTAAGTATTATAAAACATAATATACATTGTCGATTCAAACAGTGGTCGAGGTCCACGTAGATACTGACGTCCGAGAACATCTAGCACGTAAAATAGGTACCGGGGAATGGTAACCTAAACTCCTACAAAAGTATGTTATCTCCTATATTATATAAGCTTGGTCATTTAGAGTCATACATCTCTTGCCTGAGATAGTATTAACTCCTATACGATACAGCTAACTCATATTAAAAAGTTTGAAAAGTTTAAAAAATAATTTGTTTAAGATATTTTTGATATTTTTAAGCTACAGACTAAGACATTTCAACATAACACAAAAAAAGTTTAAAACTTAAAATGTCTATAATAATAGGATAAAAAGCTAAAAGCATACAAAAAATTTAATTCGTTGATACCACTCAACCATTGTCTTATTTCCTTATACATTGAATATGTGCTTGTAATTTATTTATAATAATGACAACTCAAATGATAATGGTTTACTATAAATGTTATAAACAACTTGTGAAACAGATATTTTTAAAATCTCTTCAAATGTATTTAATAAGAGTTGTTTTTTTTCACTTAAGGCTGAGCTTTTTGATTCAATCCAAACTATTGTATCGTCAAGTAAAACAAAGTAACCAATATGAAGGTGTCTAACCTGCTATAGCTGAAGCGGAACTATTCTACAAACGCTTTTTTGACAGACTAGAAAATTACCCCAACCTTCTAATAAAAGAGTTACATACCTACCTTCATACTTCCTACCTCCTGGAAATCCACAACGTAGACTCTAAAGGAAATAGTGTTGCGACTATTTAAATTAAATGTCTCTCCTCAATTACCCCCCTTAACACCACCCCCCCTCAAAAACACCGATAATTGCTACTAACTGGTTGCTTCTTATTCAAGCAATCCATGTTTATATTATATGCTTATTGTGCTTAACTATATAGACTGTGTATGTGCTTTTATGAAATAAATTTTAAAAAAAAATTAATCAGGATGAAATATTTAAAACATTTTGTTTTGAACTCTTGAATTGATATTATAAAAAGTTCATTACAGGTAGTAATTTACCAAACATTGAGCTTTGAGTAAAAAACAAACAATTATCGAAAACTCATTATACTTAGTACATAAATACATTTAGCTTGTTTTATTATAATTATTATCCAGAAAATAAAATTCATAAAAAATTGACAAGTTGACCAATATTAATTCATTCGTGGTCATATTTTTTCAATTGTACATGATATTATAATCCAAAACATTTTGTTGAGGAAAATTATAATGTTAATATATTTTATATTTATATAAAAATTCTTTCAAATACTTTCGAGTAATGTGCATTTAATTATTTTAAGTATAATAATAATAGGTTGACATATTCTGTAGTAAACCATGTGTGCACCCTATACTCTATTCAGGATAAGAGCGGTACCGGGTGACGACCGGTTTTCGTTCAGCAGCGGTCAGATGCTTCTCCCACCAAGTCAACCACCAGATTCGGAATTCTGAACGAGGCATGCCCTCGACAATGCGCAGAAGTCGGCCACCCGGTATGCGTATTAGGAAACCCAGGACGCCACAGAGCGTCTTATGTATACCACGTTCTCATTGGCCCATTTCAAATTGCCCCCCTTTTTTTTATCATTTATCAAATAATTTAATTTAATTTAATAATATAATATTAATTTAAATATTATATTATATTATTTAATTTAAACAAATTAAAATAACTATTTAGTAGGAAAAGGTACCTAACTAATATTAAACAATATTATTATGTTATTATAATTCAATAAATTAATGTAGAATGTGATCTTTACACAGTTATTTTTATTTTTTACTTTAGTAGGTACTTATACCTACCTCAGAGTGAACATTTCTTACTGGACTAAGTGTATTGTACTTGTACACACCTTTTGTGTTAGCTAAAAAGATTGTCTAGGTTCTTCCTAACATAGAAACAAAATACCAATCTTACTTAAATGTTTTATTTTTACTAAAACATAAGATTCTTAATTAAAATAGGTAGGTACCTTACTAAAAGTTCATGCTCTAACATTAATATATATATTGTATTTTTTATAATCACATAACTATTTTTAGAGGAACGAATTTTGAACTAGTGTTCAATGATTATTTTAATAATATATGGAATGGTAGCTACTGAAGCTAACCAAATTACTATCCAATTAAAGAAATAGTTGTAACTTCACATGAATGGTGCAAAAACAATTTTGGACGTCTAGTTTGGTAGTCTAGTTCATCGATGATTGAAACACCCTGTTATTATTTTCAATTTTATATTTGTAGGTACACTACATTACTACCTACATCAGCAGTGGTTTATAAATAATATTTGTTTACACATTTATAATTAAACTAATTCAACCTTTTTAAAATGTTATGCAAGTATTAAGTAAACAAATATTAAGGTAGGTAAAAAATAATACATACATAGTCAGAGGTAGGTAGGGGTTACACGATCATTGAAAATATATAAATATTAGACAAAAAAAAAAAATTCGGACCCCCTTCAATTTCAGAACTTATTTTTCCTATAAAAAAAATAATTTTACTTCACACATTTTAAAATTTAGATTAAGAATAAACAAAAAACAATGAAATTCATTATAGCAGGCTTATAATAATGTTTTCAATTGATCAAGTTTAAGTAAAAATTTAATACTATTAATAATTTAACCCAAATTACTACTAAAAAATTATTCATTATATTATTATATTTACTTTAACGGTTCACGGACCACCAAGATTATAACTTATAAGATTATAAGATAAAAGTGGTCTGTGGACTATAGGTTGGGAATAACTGTTTTAGTGCCTGTAGATAGTAAATATATAATTTTCATAGTTCTGCCATTTTCAAGATTTTTGAATCATCCCCTCTTGAACACAGAGGCCGCTTGATCATGCATTTTGTGGGTCACTGAACCACCAAAAGTTTAGGGTGGGTGTCATTTTAATAGGTAGGTATACTTGGTCTTAGTAATCACTAATCAGTGTCCGGTATAGCCGTATAGGTAATATAAAGATGGTTACAATCACATACATTAACTTATCAACTTGTGAAGTTATAAACATAAAGTACTTTTATGTGACATTATTTTGTTATCCGAAAATCGCAATCAATTGTATACTAGAATGTCTATTGAATTATAATAATATCGTTATATTACTGAACTCTTCTCTAATGTGAAATTGGCTGAAATGTAGTCACTTATACTGAATTCAACAACTGATGTGTCAAAGCACGATCAATTTATTTTTGTGTATAATTGTAGGCTGTAGCAGTGTAGGTATTGTAAACAAAATTTGAGGTTTTTTTAATTTGAATAATTTTTCTATGATACATTTTCATCCCATTTCATCGAATCCCACTTGGCTGACAAAAAAAACCAGCTGTATATGGATTGATAACAAATTCCATAATTTGGCCGAATAATATTTTTCCTAATACCACTTTTCCTAGGTTCTTACTCATCAGACTTTGGATGGGTAGGCACTACGCCCAGGGAACTAACCGTTAGAAAAACGTGCAAAGTAATGTACAGTATAGTTATATGACTCATTGTATGTACCTATATTTTACTTTACATTGTTATTAAAAATTTAAACTACACCTATAAAACTTTTAGAGTGCCTATATTATTAAAATAAAAAACTGCACACTAGTGAAGCCGGAATATTCAGCATCGAAACAGACCTTATCGTATATGTTTATTGTATACGATTTTGTTTTGATCAAAGAATTAAAAAACCAGCAGCAACATTTTGAGCTTGGTATTTTAGCTCAAAAAGATGTAATCAAGCTCCAAAAAATAAGGATAAAATACAAAACGTTAGAAGAAAGATTAAAAACTGCAAAAGAGAGGTAAATAGTTATCAGTTATCATATATTCAACATGGGTAGTGGGTATATATACATTTATTTCACCTGAGCCAATTTAAATATCTATGGTAAATATCTTACCGAAGTAATTAATTTGACCACAATACTCCACTGAAAATATTGAAATATTACCATATATAATATATGTTTATCGCCCACAAGCAGTGCATATTTAAAATATATTCAGATTAATAGATTTAAAGCTATTATAGGTGATTGCTATTTTTGAAACCTGAACATTTAATATAAGGTTCACTTATTTTACTAAGCACCCACAAATGTTATTAACAATTACATGGTTTTCGACAAAGATTTATTCAACCTACAGACATAATTTACTTACATTACCTACAGTAATATAAATAAATTATAAAACATCATAAGAAACAATTATTTTTAGAATTTAATGATTTAATTATAAATTCAAACTAAAATCATCCATTACAATATGTATTAAAGTGACTTCCTACATGCATTAAGAGATGAACTTGAAACTTACAATACAACAAAGAAACTTCGCCTGTTTCTTCAGTCTTCACTACCTACAAATTGTTAAAGTTAAAAAATAAACGTACAATACACATTATATATTAAATTTTTTTCAAAATCCCACCATTCCATTACCTATCGATGATATTATAGCATCAAATCGCAAAAATTAGAAAGAGCCATTCTACCTTTTCGGGTGTTTTATAAAAGAGGAAAAAATTAAAAAATTATAACAAATGTGTAATGCACACAATGATCTTGTTGAAACTTAAGATGACCTATATAATATATTATTTCATTGTGTAGGTATTAAAGTAGTTTAACGTGTTTCAGTGGAATATTGATCCATTCAATTATTTTGAAGTTCTATACTTACGCCTATGAGACAATAATCTCGCAACATAATAATATATAGTTCTATCGATACGTCGACTGAATTTATAACAGTCAAATGCACTTTACATCCAGTGACAACACTTACCGTCCCAAACATACTTTACGTGTCCACACTCGTATCGATACCCAAACATAGCCCCGAATGTCACGGTTAGTTTTGTCTTGTATTATCTTGTCTGTATCACGAGGTTTTTTCCCCCCTATAAATAGTAAAAAAGGTGTATTTTCGACAATTAACATTGTAACTAGGTACCTATAACACTACTAGATACATTATTTTTATCACATTTAATAGATACTTTTGCAAAAACCATCGAAAAAAGTCCACGAAATATCTGAAAATTATTTGTATCATATTTTGTGAATGTAAATTTTTTTTTAAACTTTTAAACAAACTTTATGTGGACTGGTCTTTCAATTAAACACTAGTATGTAATATTATGTAGAGGAAATTAAAAAAAATAAATACTAATCTCTACTAGTTAGTAGTTACATAGGGCAGAATAAATTTAACATATAAAGATAATATAGTTTGTAATATAATATAATATAATTTATATAAATATAATATAATATAATGTATATAAAAATAATATAATATAATGTATATAAAAATAATATAGTACGCCGACTCTATGTAGGGAGCAAATAACACCTGACGTGTCGCGTAAGTACTATAACTTACGACTTTTAACTAGGCGCAGTATTAATATTTACCTACCTCCGGCGCGTTTGGTCGTAATTAAATGTAAAAGTGCATGGATTTTCTTCAACAGTATCTTTTCTGATAGGAAAGTGAATCTAGTTGGAACTTTGGGGGGTCAAAAGTAAAAATTTCCCAGTAGTTTTCACAAGCACCGGGAAAAAACAACATAAAAATTAAGGAAAAACGGGAATTTTTACGCAAAATCGGTTTTCCAAAAAATCGATTTTGATTTTTGGTGTAACTCTAAAAGAAATGAACGTATATACATGAAATTTTCACTGGTTGTTTATATTTGTATTTTGTATACACGATAACATTTTCAAAATATTTTGATTTATTTTGAACTGTTTAGGGACATTCTCATTTTCCATCTTTTTTTAGTTTTTTTTCTAAAAATATCAATAAAATTTTATTTGTTGGTTGCGAAAAGTTGAAAATTTAATAGAAGGCTCCTAGAATATTGTTTCAAAGGCAGATGAAAAATATTAAAAATCCTTCGTCACAATTTTTTTTTATAATCATTTAAAGTTCAAAAATTGACAAAATATGGAAAAATCACGACAATTAGCAAATTATTTTGAGTTAAGAATTCGTAAAAATTTTTCTTTTTAAATCTAAGATTTTAAAATGGAATACAAGATTCCTTATAAGATTATCTACCTTTATCAAAAAAAAAATGTCTATAAGAAAGTCAAATTACATTTTTATGAGAGTCTGAAATTCAAATTTTTACAACATTGGATATTCATTCGATTTCTCATGTATACGGTGCTGTGTTTTCCGCAGAAACACGTCAACTCTCCAGTGAGTTGTCTGTTTCATCACTCTCAAGATAAATAATAGTATATCAACCAATACTCCATAGTCGTCGGTCCAAGATAGGTTTGGATATCTTTTGTACTTAAAACTAAAATGTCTAAGCGTTCAAGTTCTTCTTAATGGAAGCATTTTAAAAACGGAAGTTTATATAGCCACAAGGACACTTCTAATGCAATACGAAAATCTCAAAAGTTCTAAAATGTGGTCTTCAATTATATTTAAAAACATCTAGAAATCAGATATTATCGTCATCTTAATTCGCAAATTACTAAACTCCATATTGACTAGTTTTCAGGAGAAAGGAAAAACATTTCATCGGAAAATGTCCTATCTCATCTCTCAATTCGCAAATATCCTATCTTCATAATTTTTGCCTTTCTAATAATTATATGGAGTTATGATTTTTTCTAATTGTTAAAATCATCACATCGGAAATACGACCATTTCTAATAATCAATGTCATATGGAGGATAAAATGTTACAATTTATCAGTTACAACTTTATCATACAATGCAGTTTTTTCCTTAATTTTAATCACAATTAATTCCAAAATCACATTTTTGGAGTTAGGACAATATTGCGAATTAGGCTGATGATATGTATATTAATTTTAATAAATATTATTGTATACAAAAAATTGGGGTGTACAATTCGCCATCGAGCCATCGATGGATCGATGTCCAACATTAGAACTCGGATCACCTATATAGTATTACAGTATAATATACCGACTCTGTGGAGTGTGCGAATAACACGCCTGGAGAGTCTTCTAAGTACTACTCACGATTTTTAACAGTACCTATTAATGTTTACCTACCACTGAAGCTCAAACTTACGGCGCGGTGTTTGCCGCAGAGACGTCTACATGGTTGCACGTTTATTTCAGTGTGTATTCGGTTATTTCCATATCACGATGCAGAACAAATTACATTATCCGCAGGCATATAACACCGAGCTGTTTGCGAATAGGTAAATAGTATAATATAATTCGTAACTAGTCGAAACGAAGAGGCGTGGACTTATAATATATCGCTCATATAATATTATGTGCACCCGTACATGGCTCGATTTTGGGGTGGTTAAACGGAAGGTGAAGTAAATCACTCTAGTATAGATAATTTTTAATTTTTTTACTATCATGAAAATCGATGACATCCATGAGTCATGACAATACAATATCCACCTGCGTGACCATATAGGATTATTACATATATTTATGCAAAGCGAATGAGGTAGATTTAATAGATAGGTATTAATACACAGTACATACTTTATAATAATAAGTTTAATATGAGTAACATAATAATATTAATAATATTAATTTAATTAATACAGAACAAAACAGGTGGTGAAGAGCCGACGATGGTACAGACATGAAAATATGAAATACGTGAGGCAAACCTACACTAACTTGGTACAAATGACAATGGAGGACATGATAAACGGTTTCAGAATAGTACCAGCGAACACAAAATTGAGATAACGGTAGGAGAGGAGGGGATGTTTAAAAACTTTTAAACTCTATAATATACATATTACTGGTCTATCTTGTCAACAGAACCACAACAACAAAGGAACCACCTGACAAATTTCTTTGTCTGGCGCCAAAATGAACGACGAGGACGTGTGTGTCTCGGACTTTCCGGTTTCTGTACATCGCTGGTGACCTGCTGAAACTTTAGATTTGGCGTTGATCGCCACCCAATATCTGCAGCTGTCTCGCCAGCTAATTTTGGATGTACGGGGATGTTTGGCTCAGATACACAGAGCCTGCCGTCCAGAAAACCCTCGGAATCACAACTTTTCGACGGTTCCGGTCTTCGTATATCATTGGTACGGTTAAACTTGAGATTTGGCGTTGGTCGCCATCCAATATCTGTCGATTTGGCCGAGGAATTTTCACACATCGCAGCCATGTTAGGCATAGATACACATCTATATGACATATTTATTTGAAAATATTATATAGGCACAATTAACGGAGAAGATTATACAGAGATACGTATAGGAATGAAATTTATCCGTAATGAACACAAGAAATGAATATTGACAAGTGGTAACTATGTGACACAGATATGAATTGTAGATTTTTGAAACATTCACGTACATGGCAACGATATTTTAGTTGTTTGTGTTGTTTTCTTAGAGCCAATATTAATAATGTTAATGAAGTCGAGAATTTCATAATGCTTTACCAAGAATTTTCGAAAACTAATTGGATTCGTGTTGGTCAGCTTGACGATCCATCAAGGTAAGTAAAAATAGTTCTCATTATTTGATTAATATTAATGTATAAGACATTTTTTTTTCAGAATCATGTTTCATAAATATTGGGTACCTATGTCAGCACAGTAAGGTGACTTCATTAACATTATTAATATAACCTCTAAGAATCGAGGTCTTTTCATTTATATTAGAAACTTCATTTGATAGAACCGCAATAATATTATTATTTTTTAAGAACTTAATGAATTCATCCATTATGAATACAATATAATTGATTATTCAGAAATGCAGAAACAGAGAACTACCACCAACAAGTTAAATACCCAAACAACCAGAGCTTAAAAATACCTAACTAGTGAAAATGCTGAGATGCTTTAAACACTAAAAACTTAAAATTAAAAGTACAAGTCCAGGTACATACCAATATACAAAACTCTCAATATTATCTCGTCAATTATCGTCGTTTCAAAATTATATTTTCATCTACAATATTATCGGCTTATCGGTAAATCGGTTGTACCCTTATGAGATTTTACAATAATTATTATCACAATCATTGAACCGTACAACATACGAGTTGTTAATACAATTTAGTACAGCGCAGTCGATAGTCGTGTCGTATTGTAGTGTTAGTATAGTATTTGGCGTTCGCTATATTAATGTGGCATAAATTAATTGAAATGGAAGGGCCATATTTAAAAAAGTGGGTATCTCTCTGCTGTACAGTAGGTCACAATTGGATCACTGTAATCTGGAATGGATAGTGTTAAATTTGAATTCAATGATATAATATCATTGTATAAGAAAAACGATTCTGAGCGAAGACAGTCGGGCTATAATATTACTAAGTACCTATATTATTTTTGATGATATTTTTGTGAATAAAGTAATTTATTTACCTATTTACGTGGAACTTTGTTTTAAATTTTCAATCCTTGGCTATAAAAGCTAAACATTTTATACATTTTTAACTACAACATAATTTTAAAATTAAAAATTCAACACATTTTGTCAAAATTCAAACTTTCAATACTTATAAAAAAAATTTGCTTGTATGTATTTTAAAAATTTTTCAACTGGTAAAATAAAAATATAGCAGGAGCATTGTATTAAATGTTGATGCTTTTTGGCCCAACAAATGACAATTTATTGACAATTAAAGAAAAAAACTAAAAAAAATTAAAATATCCGTAGTAAACAGCTCAAAACAGATCAAAATATTTTGTACATATTATTAAGTAAGGGAATTGATAAGTTGTTATATGCTGTAAAATTCAAGTATCTACAGTTATTCGTGTTTGAATTACAACAAAATAAGAAAATCGCTACATGTCAACATGAGAAATCGAAAGAATATCCAATGATGTAAAAATTTAATTTGACTTTCAGGTAGATATTTTTTTTTTGATAAAGGTAGACATACTTATGAGGAATCTTGTATTAAATTTTCCAATGTTAGATTTAAAAATAAAATTTTTATGTATTTTTAACTCAAAATAATCTGCACATTTTCGTATTTTGTCAAAATTTGAACTTTAAATGCTATAACTTTTATAAGTCAATACAGACATAGCTGTGGTATCTAGATAGAGGTATATACCTACCGTAGAACGGTGTGAATAAATTTGTGGTATAAATATAATAAAACGTCATTATTTATGTAAGTAGGTATAGTAAATAATAATTACGCATCGAAGAAAAGTTTCAAAAGAAAAAGAAAATAAGAAAATTTTTTTTTTGAACTAAAATTGTTATTTTCGTTTAAATAATCAATTTTTGTTAAAATGTGAAATACTGAAATTATGTGAGTTTTGAGTTATAAGTTATGACTTAGGGGAACCTTGTTTAAAATTTTCAAATCTCTTTGCACATATAGAGGTAAAACACGATACGTAAATTGTTCACACTTATGAAATAAGTATGAATGTATAATATGTTGGGGTCAAGATTATGATTCACATATTTATGAGCTAAAAATATGGACTCTAAATAGGCTAATTTAATTTCTATTATTGAAGCCCACGTATTACAATGTCGTAAACAATAATTCTGTTCATTTAGAACTCATAATATAATGCACCATGCATTCATATAAATTATTAGAACTATTCTATTAATTTAATACAGGTTTAAGTGTAATTTAGCCAAGGTGAATCACTCCTAGCGAATACCCGTTAGGTATACAAAATATATTATCAATATTCGTGTACCAACAAACATAAACAGCTTGGACTAACTATAGCTCCATATATGCTGATAACCAAATATGTAGGCAACATAATATTTGTATTTATAATTTTAACAATATATATTTATTTGTCACTTTTAAAAAGCCTAGACTTTTTAAAAATATACTTATATATAAGAAAAAAATAAACTATTAGGTATACCTAATTAGTTTTAATGAAATTTTCATTTGTTAAAATGTTTTATTTTTCTTTGTAAATATCACTTAGCTTAAAACTTTAGTACCTATTGTACTTAACTCAAACTAATTTTAGCTTAATCAATTTTATATTATTATTAGCCAATGCGTAATTATTATTATTATTATTATTATTATTTTTATTGTTCTTAATTAACATCAGCTACAATGGCCGTTAGTTACAATTTAAAATTAAAATTTTGTTTTGAATTTTATTATATATAACTGTATACAGTTTAGTTTTGTGTAAGAATGTAAGAATTTGTGTGGTGGTGCCTGTGTCTGGTCCGAGTGCTGCGTCTGTAATTATTATTGTCTGTTAGTATATTGCAATAGATGTTCGTCACAATACTTTTAGGACTACCTAATTTTATTATATTGTTAGTCACTGGAACAAATTTAACCGGAAACTTAAAATCTAATAAATTCATCTGGTTTATAAAATATAATATTTAAATATGAAGAATAAATATTTCATGGAATTATTGAAGTATTCCAAGTTCTAACTGCAGATAATAGATAAACGATGAGAGGTAGGTAAAAATAAATTTCAATATTGATCTCTCAATGGGCTCCAACTAAATACAATTTCGTATCAGAAATCACCCTTGTTCCTTAGAATTGAAGATTGAATCATTTTTTAAAATGAAACTTGTACCTACGCATACACAAAAAAAACACGTCATTGAAAAGTCAATACATCCCCATTGTTTTACTAAGAATCTAAAAGACTTAACCTGGAAGTATAAAATAAGCACTGCAGGTCTGCAGTGTATAATACGAATCGAAACACAAATCCTTGTTCAAATATTATAGTTTAATATATTATAACAACCCTTATATATCATTGATAATGGTCTTGGAAAAATAAACGGGCCGGAAATCTTCAATAGCTTCAATTTATACTACATATATCAGCATGCATAAATGCTGAATATGCAACAATATCTATATAAAATTCTTGATTAAACTTAATGTATTCTCATGTGTTGGTCTTATGATGATTTCAGCTACCTGCAAAAATTAAAACTTATAAATACAAACTCTAATAAATGTATCAATTTATTGTATCACATAATTTTTTAACACAAAATGTATCTGTATTACAAACATATGAACACGAAGTTATGGGCTAAAAATAGCAACTTAACTAGATCCGGTCTATTTGAGAGGTGCTAAATAAATGTCTGGATGTGTAAATCGCCATTTGGACTAGGAAGGGACGTCGTACGAATTTCGGAAATAGGCATACATGGTTACGAAAAACCAGCAAAAACAACAACGGTCGAAGTTGGGGGGTCTATAACCCTAGGGCATATAATAATAATTCACATTTCACCGGGATGGTGTATGTGGTATGTCACTATTACATAATTCATGAAATATGAACAGTACAGAGAAAATTATAGCGGACGATTACCTTCGTGAAATAATTATAGCAATAATTGATTATAAGTGGTAAAATATTAATTGTATATTAGGGTGGTCCTAGTCTATTAGGTATGAATTTCTAATTATGTCTTTTCTTAAATTATACTTTTTAATAATATTTGAATACACTTAAAAACGATGTACAAAAAGTTCCACGTGAATTGTACAAGTTAAACTATACAAAAAAACGATAATACATAATTTGTTAAGAAAAATATTTTATATAAATATAATCTTAAACATTTTTTCATAAACTTAATATTTATCTCGAAAATTATATTTTAAAAATAATAATTACACAAATCTTGAAAAAAAAAAAATATATTATTTATTTTGTCGATAAGTAAATATTAACATTAGACTATCATTAAAATATTTGTTGTTACAAAATGATTGCTGCATCATAGAAAATGTTCAAGCTTTTTGTTGTGAAACTACGGCCTCAAACACTGGCAGAATTAGAGGTGCTTGTGCGCTATTAGAAAATTACTTAGAGCGTAACATTTTATATTTACCATGTCGTCACCATATTTATGAGTTAGTTTTAAAATGTGTTTTTGATACAAAACTAGGCACGACATCTGGTCCAGATGTACCAATATTTAAAAGGTTTCAACAATATTGGGGAAATCTAAATACCGAACAATTTGAACCTGGAACTAGTGAAACTATGAATGAGTTTATACAAAAAAATGTAAGTGATGTGCGTTCTGATGTAATTAATTTTGTAGTTGATTATTTACAAATTAAACAACCAATGGAAGATTATAGAGAGTTGTTAGAATTATTTTTCTTGGGGGAGTGCCCCCTCGAGGAATTTCTTTAAGAGTATCCGGAGCCATCCATCATGCCAGGTGGATGGCAAAAGCTATACATATACTGTTTGAAAATATTTTTATTCCTAAGTCAATTTTGTTTAACACAGAAAGAAGAAATGTCTATTGCCAGTGTGTGTGTCATTATTCGGCTATACATAAAATCCTGGTTTGTTGCACCTATGGCTTCGAGAGCACCTTACCAAGATCTAATTCCTTAATAGATCCTAAGATCTATTCTTTAAACGTTTCAAAATAAATACTGAATAATACTAATAATGAACATTTAAAAAAATCTACTGCCATTGTCACCAACATAAATGTAGTCAATGATATTGCTGAAAGAGGAGTTAAACTTATAGAGGAATACAATACAAAAATTACCAATGATGAAACTCAAAAACAATATTTGCTCCAAGTTGTGTGTGACTACCGCAAAAAAAACCCAGACTCCAAGAAGAGTACTATTTTACATAAAAAGTTTTAAAAAATTTGAATCTGAGTATAAACATTAATAAAATAAAAATTTTTTTTTATATATTTGTTTTATGAAAAATGTATAAGAATAAAAAATACACAAAATGTTATTTCAAAAAAATTAGATTCTTATATTTTTTTCGATACAGTCATTGTTATTTGTGATATACTTGAAAAACATATCAAACTATGTTGTTTTCTACAAAACAGGGATTCGCAACTTCAACCCTTTTGTGGCACGGGTTAATATTGTCCGATTCTCCTAAAACTTTTTATACGTCGTTTTTATAAGTATTCAAACTAATTTAGGTTGTATAATTAACATATTTTCAAAGTTCAGTTTTAAGGACCACCCTATAATGTATATGTATATTTTTCAAGGATCTTAAATATAGACAAGGTATCTAACAATAAATAATAAGATACATAACTACATATCTATAATTTATAGATAAGTAAATCTAAAAATATATATGTAAGTAAAGTGGTCTGATTATAATTAATGTATAAAAGAAGATAACCTAACCTAACAAACGGGTAAATGGTAACTATTAGTTAGAACTTTTTTGAAAAACAATGATGAACACAAAATATAGGTAACATCTTACATCACTATAGCATATTATGAGTGATAAGAAATTTTAAAGAAAAAGTATTTTTAACTTACGTTAACGCGTTGCGGAGTACTCAAAGCATACATAATAGCTTCAGCAATGTCAATAGATTTCAACATTTTAAATCCTTCCAATTTGCTGAGCTCCTGAGTCATTTCGGTTTCTACTCCACCCGGACTGATGCTCTGAAATTAAAACGATTTATTTTTTTTTACTAAAACTGTGTAGGTTAGGTTATGTTATTTTGAAATTTATAAATTTTACTGTGGTAGGTTAATCGTTTTTTATTTTTAATGTGTAATTTTTAACTTTATAATTTTTAGTTTTAATTTAATATAATTTAGAAACAAAAGTTATGTGCGTTACACCAGCATTCAGCATAATTATTTGATATGCTATTATCTGCTATAAAGGACATAGGTATATAATATATTATGATTTCAGTTTATTTTTTAGATAAATATAACATATAAATCACATTTACTTTTATATATACTAAACACTTGAAAACAAATAATGCATTCTAAAAAGAAAACCCGTGGTAGATAAAACATGCAAGGAAATACTCTTTGAGCGTATTTAATTTCATAATTGTACACATGATTAATTGTTAATTATATTAAAAATGAAAACATCTAAAACCTAAAATAACAATAAACTTTAAACATTGACAATACACAAATAATAATAAACTTTATATTATTATATTATATAACCTAGTAATCAATAATAAAGATTTAAATTGATTATCACAGCACGGAGGGTTAATAACTAATGAAAGACAGTAAACACAATATTGGGTATACTTATATCGAATTATATAGGTACATTAACCTAAAAACTAATTTATTACCGTGACTCTGACGGGTAAATTTTTCATGCCCATCAATTCTCTTAAACTCTCTGTGATTATAGTAACGGTATGTTTGGTAGCGCTGTAAATTGCAATATCCTTCATAAATGGAAATTGGTAATGACCTCCAACACTGCAACATAGTTAATTATATCACGTTGATAATTATTCAGTTATTCAGTTATTGTTAAGATCTTAGAAATAAATCACAATTTGTATCATTATATCATAATTGGAGTTATTTGATTAAAATTCAGTTAATATAGTTATCTATATCCAATAATTAAACTATAAAAACTAATATCACCTAAGTACTAAATGGCTGAGTCATTATTGGCCCAAAAGTGGGAGGGCTTGGGGGGACTTAGTCCCCCCAAATAGTTCAAAATCTACTAATTATTACCAATTTTTATATTCTATGGTAGTAAGCAATATGGCCTATGGGGACTGGGGAGAGAGGTTTGAGTCCCCCAAAAAATTTAGTCAATTTTCGCCTATATGAATCATAATATTTTTTTTTTTTTTTTTTATTTAAAATGTATTATAAAGTACACTCACATTCATCCAATTTCATTAAACTAAGATTTATAAAGTTACCTGTTAATATTTATTATGTGACCCTCTTTGATTTGTATTTCCTCCATGATTTTTATGGCTTCTCTGCTGCAAATGTTTAGACTCATGACATTAGTGTCAAACTTTTGTTTCCAATCATTTGTGTTTCCAGTGGAATTTTATATCCGTTGAATACATTTTCGTAATTTAAACATGAAAAAGGTGGGCAAGTGGGTGTCGCTCTGCTGTACAGTAGGTTACAAGTGGGTCACTGTATAATGGATGGTATTAAATTTGAATTCAATGATATAATATCATTGTATAAGAAAAACGATTCTGAGCGGTGACGGTATGTCAGTGTATGTATAAGACATTATATACTTATCTATGGTATTAAAAAAATTGACCTATAATGAATTCCAAATTAATCATATCACAATATCCATTAGATACTTATAACGCGTTATACATCAACAAAAACCGTGATACTATCATAGATATATAATAGTACACTTTAGAAGTTTCAAGTACCCACGAATAGTATTATTCAATCACAACAAAATAACTAAAATAGTTATTCTAGGTTTTTTAATATGTAATTTCGTCCAAATTTGAATTTAAAATGTCTGTAAAAAATAACTGTGTTCATATATTTTTTAAATTTTTTGGTTATAGTATGAACTATTTATGAGAACCTTTGTGTTGAATTTGTAATCCTTAGCTATAAAAACTGAACATTTTATAATTTATTAATTACAATGATTGATAATTTTCGAGATTTTGATAAATTTTGTCAAAATTTGATCTTTAAATGCTTATAAAAAAAAACTGTGCCTATGTATTTTTAATATTTTTTAACTGATATTGTAAAAATATATCAGGAGCCTCGTATTAAATTTTTACACTTTTTGGCCCAACAGATAAAACTTTATTGATATTTATAGAAAAAAAAACTAAAAAAAATTGAAAGCTGTAAATGTCCATAAACAGCTCAAAAAGAGTCAAAATATTTTCAAAATTGTATGGTGTATAGAAAATGCTAATTTAAACATTCAGTGAAATTTTCATGTATCTACAGTTCTCGTTTTTGAATTGCAACAAAATAAGGAAATCGCTACATGAGTAATCGAGTGAAAATCCAATGTTGTAAAAATTTGAATTTCAAACGCTCATAAAAATTTAATTTGACTGTCCGGTAGAGATTTTTTTATTGATAAAGGTAGATAATCTTATAAGGAATCTTTTGTTTCATTTTCAAATCTTAGATTTAAAAAGAAAAATTTTTACGAATTCTTAACTCAAAATAATTTGCTAATTTTCGTGATTTTTCCATATTTTGTCAATTTTTGAACTTTAAATGCTTATAAAAAAAAATTGTGACTAAGGATTTTTAATATTTTTTATCTGCCTTTGAAACAACATATTAGGAGCCTTCTATTAAATTTTCAAGCTTTCGCAACCAACAAATAAAATTTTATTGATATTTTTAGAAAAAAAACTAAAAAAAAATGGAAAATGAAAATGTCCCTAAACAGTTCAAAATAAATCAAAACATTTTGAAAATGTTATTGTGTATAGAAAATGCAAATATAAACAACCAGTGAAAATTTCATGTATATACGTTCATTTGTTTTAGAGTTACACCAATAACCAAAATCGATTTTTTGGAAAACAGATTTTAGTGTAAAAATTCCCGTTTTCCTTAATTTGTATTTTGTTTTTCCCGCCGCTTTTGAACACTACTGTAAAATTTATACTTTTGACCCCCCAAAGTACCAACTAGATTCACTTTCCTATCAGAAAAGCTACTGATGAAGAAAATCCAAGCACTTTTACTGTCCTAAAACGTGATGACAGACACAAAAATATAAATAAAAATATAAAAATATAAAAATATAAAAACATACATCATTGTAAAACCAATACATTCATCGCTCCGCTCAGAATCTAAAATTAGGTACCTACCTACACTATCTTTTATTGACTTTTGAAAAAAAAAACATGTCTAACAGATAATTTGAAAGTGTTGCCTCTAAAATACGGAGAAAAATGTTCAAAACAATGAATTAAAAAAATATAAAGGGTTGATGAATAATTTTGTATTCAATTCAGGTAACTGAGGTACCTGATTCATATTTGGGTCCTTTCATTTTAGGACAATAGAGAGAATATACAGCCAATATCATATTAATGATATTTATTCTTAATTTATATTATACTAGTATTTTGTATTCAATTCAGGTAACTGAGGTACCTGATTCATATTTGGGTCCTTTCATTTTAGGACAATAGAGATAATTTAAAGAAAAATAATAACTTTTAGCAAAAGGTATCTATGAATTTACCAATATGAAAAAGAAGTTTGTATATATTTTCAGTGAAAATATGATATTATTATACAAATAAAATTTGTGTATTAATTATTTAAATTAAAGTCGATGTAGTAAATCCTATATTTATATATGTTTTGTAGACTGTTGAAATTATAAATTTTTGTGAGATTTTAAATAGGTATTTACTTTTTGTCTCATATTTTTATCAAGACCTGTATAGTACCCATATGTGTCGATTGAAAAATCTGTTGAAATGTAAAGAATTACACATGTGAGAAAAGAAAGCAATATATCGGAAATAATAAAAAGATTTGAATTATGATAAGTGACTTTATTACAAAAACAATTTAATATCTACAAAGCTATTTTACAAAAAAATAATAAACTAATTGATAACTATATATTTCACAAAATAAAAATAAATTAACCTTAACATTTATAAAATTAAATATAATTTACAAATATATTATATTTATGTATAAAATTAACAATCGAGCTTAAAATATCCATGAGCGTAGGTATGTACTCTTACTCTATCGGCCTGTGCTATCCGCTTATCATCTTGTCGGTTGAAGCATAATTTTTCGGATTTGATTGTTCGTACCTTATGGTTGAATGATCTGAAGGATACATTTTCCCTGGTATACAGTTTAGAGTTCTCTTTTTCGTCGTCGGCGAAAAGGCAATCGAAATGATCATTGAAAGACATGTGATTTTTAACTACATGCCCTCGGACGCCTTTTGCCTTAATTTTCTCCTTGTCGTTCAAAATGTAAGTGTATGACTTTGCTCTAAGCGCAATAAATTTGGTAATTGGCTGTCCCTTTGCCTCATCGGAAAACAATCCTGGAATTTTCTTTCGTTCGGCAATGTAGCATGGATGGTCTATCGGTAAATCTGAAGTATCCATCCGGTCAAGTAAGTTTGAATTGCACTTCAAATCTTTGTAAAAATCGTCAGTCTTAATATGATATATCAGTGAATCTAGAAAAAAAAAATAATAAATATAATGTTTGTAATAGAAAAATTGAATAATAATTATTTACCTGTATCTGTATACATGAGGTTGATTTTATTACCACAATGCGCCTTCATTACGTTGAAATGGTAATCGTACATCATGGTTTTACTGATGTCCAATACTGCGAAACCTAAAAAAAATAAAATAAAAATGATAAATAGGTATTAAAATATGAATTTTTTTTTTTTATGCAAGTAAAATTGTTACCTATATATTTGGCTTGTTAAACATGATAATTTTGTTTTCCAATGAGACAGCAGCAGCATTTTCACTGTATGTCGTACAATGTTTAAATGTTTGCTTGTTGATGAGTTTTTGTAATCTTTGTGGACATGAAACTAGCTCCATCTTAAAACGTTTTCTTAAAGATTCCATGGTTTTCCCAAAAACGGCATTGTTTAAGAGTTTAAAGAAATCCTTTTCGAATTCATTCTTCGCGTTTTTTCTCATTTCGGTGTTTAATTTAATGTATTTTGCAAGCCAATCCGATTGTTTGACTCTAAAACTCGTGTACTTTTTCTACAATTAATCCATTTGCTATGGCTTGCTGTAGGTTTCGATAATGGATTACGTAATTTTTTTTTGAATGAAGTGTCGCCATAAGTTTTTTCACTTTTGAACCAGGAGGAATTTTTTTCTCAGGTAAAAATGGAAGATCGTTATGTAAGTCATGCAGTTCATTAGGGTATGATATGACTACCTCATACACTCTGCCTATATCTGACGTCGGCGTCAAAGCATCTAATTCGTCTAACTTAGGCTCCACCCATTTAAAGTCACCGTATGGCATGTGCTGTGACATTGCCCATCCGTACAAATTGTTACAATCTTGGTAAACTATCCATGACTGGGATTTTGTTGGGTCATAATCTTGGATTTTTTCATTATTAGCTTTAGCGTACCTCATCTTGCTTGTGTGAGGCCACCGCGGATTGAATTTTCGAAAAATAAGTGGGTGTCAAAATCAGAGAGTAATTCTAGTTTGACTTTGGTATATTTCAACATACAGTCAAAACTATATTCTGTTCAAAATAAGATCGTGACCAGGCGGCGACCAGTTTTCGTCGGGCGGCGGTCAGACATATGGCCAGATGCCGTCCCCACTACAGCGACGCGTCGAGCGCAGCCACGGAAAAAAGCCACGCACATGCGCACAACTCGGCCGCCGGGTCACGATCTTATTTTGAACAGAGTATAAAACCTGGAGCTGTAAAGTAGTAAACAGGGTCTAAATTGTACGCAGAAATGCACATGTCTCTGAAATTTTCGAACACGTCAGCTAACAGCAGCACGTCAATTTTTAGATATAAATCACTATATTTGGGGTGTTAATAAATTTTCTGCGAGTGTTGATAACTTTGATGCCATGAATCGACTAGAGTCTATGAATCGAATTGAAAAGTTGTTGGTAACGTGTTTTGAAAATGAAATGTATTTTTCTTCGCTGTTCGGAATCACTGAGATTGATTTAGTGTCATTTCCGAGTTCGGTCACGATAAAATGTGCTCGTAATTCGGCATATTGTGTAGAAAGCACGGTACAAAGTTAGGTTTTTGGAGTTTCAGGTTGCAAGTATTGCATAAAGTTTGCCTAAATTTTCCTGATAGATGGCAGTGATCTGCCACCTTTTGGTTTTTGTTAGAAAAATTACATTCACATAGATTGCATGTACTTTTCGATACATGTGCTATTTGCTCTTCTTCTGTCATTACGATGGGTTTATTTGTTTTAAGTAAATCTTGAACTCTTCTCGCGATCTCTGTCACTTCATTAACGAAACGTTTGGCTACATCCTGGTGTGACTCGCTTCCGCGATAAATAATAGTTGATGTTGGTATCTCATATTTCTCAAGCAAATCGACGGGGACGCTTTCTGAAGCCTTTACGAAAAGTCCATAGCTCATTGGCTCGTGCTTTTGAAAAGCTCCTGTTTTCTTGCCTTTTATTTCGTCACATTTAACAAGGAGAGCCTCGAAATCGGCATATATAGCGAATGGATGTCTTTGAGCGTTACTCCACCCATCGAACTGTAATAATGTACCGGGCTCAGGCATCTTAGGTAGAATTGGCTTATGTGCTCCACATATCAACTTATGTTGTTCAAGCCCCGCCTGACCTTTTAACTTATATTTTGTATGTAATATGTATATTGTCAAAACTGGTGAAGCAACGTGTGCAAAATATTACGCTCTCTTCATGTCCGGTTATTTGTCTTCTCACAAGTCTCGAAAGGTTAGAAATGTAAGTGTAGTGGCTTTTGTTGCCATCAGTAATTAGTAAAATCTAAAAAAGTTTTTAATGGGATAGAAAAGATAAATTGTTTTTATAAATATAAACGGTTTTTAGTAAAAGTACCTGAAGCAAAAAAAAATGCTAGTGATATGTTTATCATATAGAAAATACGAATTTTAAAAATATACAAAATGAGGTAGGTATCAAGCTCTAGTATTACATACATGTAATAAATATATATATGTAAAAGCAAAAATAAATATGATATAGAGCTCTTAGTTATAGTAATAATACATAACGTTCTTTTGTGTAGCATGAAATAATAGTAACAGTAAGATGTATATACGCTGGCGCTCGTAATAGTTTATTAAGATCTTTAGATAAATATAGAATGCCTATTTATGTTTTTTTTTTTTGGTATTATATTAAATATTAAAATATGTATACGTTTTTCATAGAAAAATAAGATATTCATATTGTATTATTATATATTATGTATAATATGGTCAGATATATGCATTAAAATATCTGTTTATACTTAAAAATATAATATATAATAAATTAAAATTATTTATGTATGTTTTTAATAGCGTTATGACAATAATCGTATGGAAATGTTTTCAAATAATATATTATTACATGTATTTATCAAAATTATTGAACAATTTTACGAACATTTATAAGATATATATTTTATATACATATGATCTTATCGGGTTAACTATGATAATTATAGGATTTATCAGGATTTTATCTACATTTCTATGATTTTGTACAACTTAGTATATTTTTATATTTTATATTTTTAAAAAGCAATATTTATTTTAATTCATCGATAAAGTATTAATTCTACTTGAAGTGTTCTATTTTTTTATAAAGTACCTAATATATTTATAATTAGCTAAGTAAGTTATATATATAATATATAAAGTTATGAATAATATATTTACCATTATAATCATAAATGTGTTCAGCTGGTGTAAAAAATTCTTGAATTTCTTGCTTGGTTATGTTGTTATTGTTGTTGAATTACAATATTTGAACCTGAAAAATAGTAATATTTTGGATAGGTACTTGAAAAAATAATTCATCGAATAAATTACATTTTATTTAACACCTTTATTATTATAATATTTCCTTTAGGTAGTATAATGTATTTATGTTGTATTAAATAATTAAACATGATATACGTAGCCTTGATTATATATAATATATATATATAATATCTAATAAATCTGTAAATAGTTAAAAAATACTTACGATGTTTATCCTTGGTATGTCTGATGAGACTATCTCTCCGTGTGAATATTTCTCAACATATACTGCATGAAATCTTGTTGGAAACATCGTGTGACCTGGCATGTCTGTGTAGACTACTGATTCGAGTAAAGGTTTTACCACATATACTACACGGGAACATGATTACGTTTGATGAAAAACTGAAGAACACTGTCTAGTCGAACTCGCAAAACAAGTCTTTACCCTTCAACGAATAGATGGGTAATGAAATATAGAAAATATATTGTACTTTAAATAACAGTGTGAAATAGTTTTATCTAAGCAAATTATTAACGTATGCGCTAATATCAGAACTATTGGTGGAAAAATGAACTACGGTGTTCATTAAAGCAAAATGAATAATTTGATTTTTATAAAACTTGTAAAATATTTGTATACACTTTAAAACACTTAAGAACTCTGAAATAACTCGACTTGACACTTGATCGGTAGTAAAACGGACTGATCTCATATTGCTCTGTGTACATTATGGCTAGAATTCATCGACAAATAGTACAACTATAACGGAGATGTACAATTAAAGTTTAAACATGACAGCAAGTCAAAAATCAATTTAATATTCCTGTTGACAAATTAATAATAGCTGCTAGGTAGTCTAGTAGTCAATAAATAAACCATGTGACTATACTGTTATCAGTTTGATAAATTTAGATTATAATTTAGGAGCTACATCTACATATGTTTTAGTGGCGACATCAATTAATTAATAATTAATAAACGAAGTAGGTACCAAGATGTAAATAAGATACACTTCTGTTTAAGTTTTTGATATTTAGGAATGTTGTATATTCAGAGCTCAACTGATGTGGTAGTGGTATGTGGTACTTGCAGCGATTGTTCCCAGCTTTTTCACCTCTAAATACTGTGCATAAAGCCATAAACAGAAATTTAACATGCGCCTCGCATGGTCATCATAGTAAAAAAAAATACTTTAAAATATGTTGAACATGAAAAAACATTAATTTAGGACAATCAAATGCAAAATCCCATGGTAGAGGTCACTGAACATATAACATGTATTTTTCATTGTTTTTACATAGGTAGTTTTTTTTTCATTCGAATTAATATTTTATGACTTCATTATGAAGTTTATACTGGAATTACATTAAATTATATTATTATTTGTGACTAGGTATACTGTAATCAGTTTGATATATTTAGATTATAATTTATAATAAACTTAGTAGATGTAAAAGATAAACTTCCCTACATCATAAAATAAACAAAATTTAATGTAATATAATAACAAATTGTTTAATCATTTGCTAAAATAATTGGTAAATCTGAGTTCAAAATTGTTAGGTACCTCATCAAATTATAATAAAATTGAATGGTATATTTTATAATAATTGTCATTATAATCTATATAGGAACTTGTAACACCTATAAAGTATTATCGGGTAGGTCAAATTTTTGAATTTTGTTACTAAATTTTTGTTATTTAGGGAGTCATGCTGTACATTCAGGACAATTAAATCACATTCAGAGCCCAACTGACAGCATTTTAACATGCTAGGTGGTCATCATAGTAAAAAAAAATACTTTAAAATATGTTCACAGTTTTAAATGTTTGTACAATTTTTTTTTTTGTCTAATATTTATATACTTTCAATGATCGTGTAACCCCTACCTACCTCTGACTATGTAGGTAGACATGTATGTATTATTTTTTACCTATCTACAATCCAATCGATAAATAATAAATAAATAAATAAATAAACATATTATTCAATGGAATTTCAATGGATATTACAAAAACATCGAACAAATTAAGTTAATCATCAATCTACAGCAACCCATTAGGTACTTTAAGTTAACATGAGAAAAATCTCAAGTTTGACGGTTCCTCTCCTAATATAAACAATAATTTAACCTCGTAAACAAAAAGACCGCGTAGACTGTTTCAAAGCCAGCGGTGGCGCATGCATTCTTATAAACAACAATAAAATTACCCTTGGTAAGAAACCCCAATTTCAGTACGTGTTTGACCAAGTGCGTTTTTATTTTAGCATTATATACTCCTGCCATGAATAAATAAATAAGTATTATCACAACTTTGTGATACGCATACCACACTTTCCACATCTATTGCGTAGTTCTCCGCTTCTATATTATCCTATTGATATTACAGACCAATGAAATGAGGAGAACTACGGGCAATGGTTTTGTGTGTAAAATAGTGGGGAGATGCACAAACCGGACGAAAACAGGTTTTTGTAATCATACCTATTTATTTAGTCATGATATAGTAGTTAAGCAGCTAATCAGGTAATACGGACATTATTAAATAATACTGTAGCCGTCCGTAGGACCTGTAATGAACACTAACAAGCAAACAGGCAAAAAGCCTAACATCTCAACACCTTCCAAAAAAACAACTCTAACTCTACACCAAATACTTTAAACATTCGAAGTCAGGCAAATATCTCATTACAGAAACATAAAATCCCTACGTCGGTTAAATCAACTGAAATTAACTCATATCGTATATCAACTCCTAGCCCGACGGACTTAAACAACAAACATAACGCACACGTTGCCGTCAGTCATGAAACAACCACCTCTACTACCTCTTCACTACACCTGCAGAATACAGATCAACAACGCAATCGCCTCTATCGCCTGGGCTGTACCTGGTATTCCGACAGCTGATTCCCTCTATCAGTACCAATACTATCTATACTGCGTCTATAAAAAACCAAGACGTACAATAAAATAATACGCACCGATACCAAACCCAAACAGTTCTTACGTTAACAAACCCCTCTAACAGAAATTTCGCTTCAACAACTGCGAATTGTAATACACCTAAAATAGACCAATCATTAGTTTTCTACTCCATTAATAGGGTTCCTCAAAAATATTATGTTATAGCCATAAAACAAATTGTATCTCCAAAAAAATCATATTCGTTTTTGGAATATCTAATAATCAGTTTTGCATATTCTTATCAAACAAAAGTACACTAGACGCATTGATGGAAAAAACTAAAATAATTACAATAAACGAACAAGAAATACAACTGCGTAGATTAATCAATCCAGCAAAGAGAATAATTATTTCTAATGTTTGCCCCTACATATCAAATCGAGAAATACCTAATGTGCTTATAAAGGCATTGATATAACTCCCACATCCCAAATAAACTATTTAAAATCAGGGTTAAATATCGAAGGATATGAACATATTCTGAGCTTTAGAAGATAGATATATATAAATCAAGATGATACACCTAAGCTCCCGGAATCGCTGATAACTAATTCAAATTTATTTCAACTTAAAATATTCCTTACCGACGATTCAATAACATGTACATATACATGCAAATCTATTGGACACACAATACATGCAAAAAAGATTTTTTTAAATTAATTCTATTCCCAACCTTTGCATGACCTCAACCCAATACATCCAAATGAAAACCCACAAAAAGAAGTTACTAAAAGTATAGAGAATTCTCACCTATTCAATCCTCCTTAAAACACGATACGACAGATAAAGAAGATATACAGCCTCCAGTAATTCCCTAAAATAAATGTAACTCCGCACCAAAACATCATGGACTGGACTACTGGTGTGTGGAAAATCGAGAGGAAATACTATCCCTACCCTCAGTAAATAATAAAATATAACAAAACCCAATGAAATTATCAACCAACAGCCAGTTCAAAAGACCTTTATCTGACACAAGCACCCTCAAATCTCCCAACTCACCTACAGCATCAAGCAACAAAATGCCTTTTATTCAGCCTGATAAAAAAAAACCAAAAATGTATTCGAAATCCAATTTACTAACCTTCATGCTAAAGCCAGCTGTTACCTTTAAACTTTTTTTGGAAAACTTTGGAAACTACAAAATTAACATTATGTTAAGAGATTAATTCAAACGTTCCCAGCAAACCGAACTAACAAAAATATCAAACATATTATTCAAGACCATTCTTCCCACCATAAACCCACACAAATTAACAGCCTCATCTTAAATGTTTTTTTTTTATCTATACTACCAAATATATAAGATATACCCAGTCCGCAAGGGCGTCCGCAGGAATTTGACAAGGGAAGGGCAAAATATATTATTTTTTTCGTTTTACATTTTTGTCTCACTATCCTATTAGTTATAAAGTATTTTTGTGTCATATTTTCTTTCACAAAGACAAGGAATGTAAAAATATTTATTTAATATATATTTTCCATTTCACTGATAATCTTAAATTGAATTTTGCGTAAAGAATACAATATATAATATAGTATGTATATATAATACGTCTATAATTGTCAGGTATTATCTTGTGTTAAATTTTCAAAACTAAGATAGGTATAAATATTATGAATTTCAAACTCAAAATGTTCTTGATTTTGTCAAAATTCTAACTTCAGACTTCCATAAAAAATTATTGGGGATTTACGTTTAACTATTTTTTTTAATTTCCACAAACAAAAACGTATGAAAAACTTTGTATAAAAAGTTCATGTTTTTTGATTGAGCAAAAAATGTTTTATTGGCAATATTTTTAAAAAACGAATAAAATTCTAAATTTTCTTATATCTATAAATAGTTAATAAATAATCTAAATATTTTAAAAATGTCCAAATAGCATGCCATCTCTTAGAGGGGTCTGTCCGAATTGCCTTGAACCACATGTTTATTTATTATGCACTTAAACAACTTAAACTTTTTTTGGACTTTCCTAATTTAAAAAAAAAATGCATGTATAGAAACGCTATTTTATCTATGGTTGTTACAATTGATTAGTTATTCTAGATTGAAATGTTTTTATATCCGAGTAAATATTTTCCCAAACTGTATCTATATTGGAGTAATGTAGTGTATTGTAGTCTGTTTCACAGACATAGACATACGCGTATCGGTCACTTAAGTGTTTGTAGCTGTCAAATTTATAAGCTTTTTATAATTTATAAGTTATTATAATATTATTACCTACTATTATTATTATTGTTTTTTTAATTTATTATAATTATTATTATATCGTAACATAATTTTTCATTGTAGGTAATTAATAATTATTATTCGCCTGAAAAATTTTAAACTAAATCCCTTTAATATTAACCGTTTTATAAAATGCTATTACTATTTAATTATTCAAAAAACTATATTTCCGTTAATAGTATTATTAATATATATTTTCCATATTGACATATTTTATTATTATATATATTGTATATTTAAATTGTAATATTGTGTTCTTGAAATGTCAAAAAAACCCACCAAATTTTAAAACAATATTATTTATTTGAAATACTATGTAACCTTGTAAAATACACTCACTTGATTACCCTAAGCTACGATAGTTTTATTTAACTAATGCGGCCTTTGTTGTTGATGAAAAATAGTTGTATTTAATATTTATTATTCACAGTGTCACCTTCTACAATTTTTATATATTTTATTGTAATGTAACAAAATCCCGTTCCTCCAGTGGAAAAGTAAGTTTTTTAGTCATTTTATTCGGACATACATATCCCTCTAAGAGATGGCATGCAATTCGGACAAACCCCTCCAAGAGACGGCATGCAATTTGGACATTCCAATTTATATTTATTTTTTTGGCATGCAATTCGGATGCACCGATAATACTACACCTATAATGTACAGTAGAGTTGGACTCATTCCCCTACACTTTTTTCATTTGTGATTTTAAAGTAACTTTTTTCAAATGCTTAATAAATATGGTTAGGAACTTATATAAGCTATATGAAACTTCTATAAGTGTTAATGCAATAAAAAAGTTACATAGGTTACAACTTATATTTTTATGGAAAACGATTAGTGATTACCTATTATATTATATTGGGTGGGCCTGTAACACGGTAATTTTCTGGTTCGATTTTTTTGCCAATTGACTTGGTTTTTCTTTGGTAAACCGCTTTTTAGGTTTACAATATTATATTAATGCAATCGCGTATAATATTATTGTTTAGTATTGTATTCGTGGTCTTCATGGTTATTTTAATTTAATTTTAATATAATATTGCGTATACTCTGTTTGATCAGTGTTCAAACAATATATTAGATAGGTACCTATATAATATGTACATAGCTTATACTTACTATTAGTTATTACATATTAGTTTAATACTTATATTTTTCTATTGAGCTATATAATAATATCGATCACGCTATGAACTAATTACATTTTAATGCCTGAGAATATCGGCTAACATCTATGTAATGTCCGATGTAAGTACAAAGTACCTATTAAAATGATTAGGTCATTGCCCATTAGAGTGTAGAAACCACTGTAAAAACAACTTCAACGATTTCTATTTCGAGTTTTAATCCATAATGACACTATATTAATATGTTGTCTTATTGAGTAGATATATAATATTATAAAGTACCTATATTGTATATTTATATATTTTAGTTTTTAAATGTTCGTCCATTGATTATGAATTATTTATGATGTATGGAAACAAAATTCAAATAACAATATAAATATTAGTATAAACTATTGGAGGTAACTATCTATATGACTGTATAGTGTATAACATGGATACCTAATTATTAAAATGATAATAGATTATTACATACCAATAACCTCATAATGTTCAACAATTACAATATAATAGTATGAAAAAAGTGGTAAACTAGCAAATATGTTTATGAACGATTTAATATGTTAATTAAACATATTTATAATATATAAATAATACGTATAATATAGTTAATTCAGTATTTCAGTATTAATTTTTAATATGTATAGCTAGATATGTTGGTTATCGACACTCGACATTCAGAAATCTAATTCCTGCCTTCTTAAGCTAATAATGAAAAATAATAAAATATAATGATTAATTTTTGTTAAACAGTATTTTATATTATCTATGTTAACTGTAGTACAATTTTATTAGTTATATTTAATTTTATAAAATAATATTTCAAATTTATTTATCTAAGTAATTCTTTAGAACTTACATTCTACAATCTACATGTAACTTACAAATTAAATGTGGACATGTGATGTATTTTTATAAATACAAGTAAGTATTCTGTATAAGTATGATGTGTATCTGAATCGCTAACTACAGAAAGGGGATAAGTCCTTTTTTGTAACTTTTCAGGAGAGACAAAAAACGAAATCATAACATGTCCTTTTTCTGTAGAAAACTGAAATTTCCAAACACTATATTTAGCGTTTGGATAGTCGGATTTGACTCCTTTATGCAGTAAACTAGGTATGTATTTACGAGCGCTTAATGAAAAATGATAACAACATCGAAATTGATAAAAATGGACTTGTCCCCACCCTTTCTGCAGTTATCGATTCATCTATATAAAATAGTAAAATATAAAATTACAAAAATTTGTAGGAAAATATATATATTGTAAAATATAAATACATAAATTATAACTTATATGTTATGGTTTATGCAATGCGTCGGTCTGGCTGATGATTGGGCTCTCGAGTCTCGGCAGCCAGTCAGCCTCCAGTACAAGAATGTTCAATGCCATTCAATAGGCCCTCTTTCAGTAGGTTAGGTTAGATTAGGTGTTTGTTTACACTATTACATTTTTAAACTTTACATATGCAAATCAAATTAGTATTAAATACCTATTTGGCTATATGTGATACAAAGCTGTGAGTGGCTAATTTAATTTATTAAATTAAATTAAATTAATATTATAGGTAGATAAAACCTATACCTATAAAAATCAAAACCACTTTCAGGTATAAGATCAAAAATGTTTATTAATTATTAGAAGAGCACGGTTTTTTAGGTAGGTATGCCTAATAAACATGGTCGGATTGGTTAGACGAGTTACCGAGAAAATCTCGGTGGGCCGCTTCAGAGCTTGCGCTAAGAAAATTTTAGAACTGCCCAACATTTTAATATTTTTGTACATGCAGATTAAATAAATTTGTTGCTCGCTAAATTCGCTAAAATCTATTATTTATTTAATATTTTAATTTAATATACCTATGTTAAGATCGGTATTTTTACTTTTATAAAGGCATTTTTTCATAAGACCAGAACTGCTTTTTGGGGCTAATTTTTTATTCTAAAATTCAAGTTTTGAAATATTGATTAATTGACAATAAAACAGTTAAATAAAATTGTGCGCTTAATAGTAATAGCAGCCATTCATGCAAACAGCTAAACAGCATCATTTAAACTTGAACCGAAAAATATGCCTAATAGTATAACTAGTAGTATAATTGAACAATAAAAGCAGAAAAGGAATAATTATATAAATAATTAAGCTATTTAGTCTACTTATATAAATAATTAAGCTATTTAGTCTACTTATATAAGCAAACTAAGATAATGCAAGTTTAAATTGGTAGTTATGGATACATTTATACCATACTACATACTGAATGTAGGAAGTAGGTTACTTTATTCTTCAATATTATTTAAATATGATAAATAATATTGAAGCCTTTGGTGACGGTATAATTTGGATCTATATATCAAATTATACCCCTGCAATTATAGTAATAATATGGTGACATTTTCTAGATAAAAAAAAATATGTTTACTAATGTGTTATGGAATGGATTCACGATTGATAACATTTGTGGTGATGAAACCAAACAAAAAAATATTAAATAAAATACATAATTAAATTAAACAATATTACATATGCCAAAATAATACAGAAAATTAAAGATTTTTGGTTGTGACCAAATTGGTTTTTAGAACTGTCCATTTTAATTTAGAACTAACCATATTGGTTAGAACTACTCATTAGCGCAAGCTCTGGGCCGCTTAAAGTTTGGGCCGGTCGTGTGAGTGTAAGTGAAAAAAAAATTCATGTATAAAATACAATTGGTCACTTATCAGCTCGTAACAATTTTAGGCGTAATTTTGGGACGGTGAATATAATGAAATACAGTTGAATGGGCCGCGTAGAAGTGAAAATCTCGATGCGCCGATACATACCAATCCGGCCCTGCTAATAAACAAAGTCATATAATTATGTATAACAGAAATGGCAAATCGTTTAGGTATATATTTTATCTTATTTATTACGAAGTTCTCTATTGCGATCTACGAAATATTGAACATATTTTCCACAGAATAACGATAATGATTATTGTCAACATGTTATTAGGTAAATAGCTAAGTAAAAATTAAAAAAGCTGATATAAGTGGGTGTAGCTCTGCTGTACAATAGGTTAAAAGTGGGTCACTGTAATGAATGGTGTTAAATTTGAATTCAATGATATAAAATCGTTGTAAGTACCTATGCATGAAAAACGATTCTGAGCGAAAACGGTCTGTCGCCCTATATAATATTACTAACTAGATATCTATATTCTATATATTATAAATTATAATGATATGATTGTTATTAAAGTAATTCATTTTACTATTGTCTATTAGTCATTATAGTTCCTATACTATGGCTATAATAACAGTAGGTAAAATTCATTTTTGGCAAAAGAATTACATTTGAAAATGTCGTTGCGTCTATAAAATATAATAGTTATATTATACATTTATAATTTATATACCTACTCTAAAAGTTTCATATACCCACGGGCAATATTTTTAAACTACAACAAATTAACTAAAATCGCTTTTCTTGGTTTTAATATTATTTCGCCCAAATTTAAACTTAAAATGTCTGTAAAAATTGACTGTGGTTCTATTTTTTTAAATTGTTTGGTTCCAATATGAGCCATGAACTATATATGATAATCGTTGTTTTAAATTGTCAATCCTAAGCTATAAAAATTAACATTTTATAATTTTTTAACTACCTACAAAATAATTTAAAAATTTTCGAGATTTTGATAAATGTTGATAAACTAATTTAAATACTTATAAAAAGTGCCTATGCATCTTTAATATTTCTCAACTACTATTATAACTGCTTAAGAACACCCCCCCCCCCCACGGGTGTGTACACCACTGTCAAGGCCGGATTAAGGGGGGGTCTAGCCGGGGCGGAAGCCCCGAGGCCCTTTCAAGTACCAAAATGAAAGGGGCCCAAACAATTTTAAGCTGATACATATTTTTCAGTGATTTTAAAGAATAGTTTTTCTATACTTCAAAAACCATTTTTTTTTTATCGACAAAAACAATACTAAATACCTTTTTGTAGGAAAGGCGCATTTTACTGTTATTTAATAACTGTTAGTTAATATTTGTTGTAAATAAGTATAATGTTAATATATTTAAAAGTTGGTATGTAAATTTGAATTTAAATTAATGAAATATGAAGTATTAACTCTGTGGAATGATGGCAGAAGCTGATATGTACATTTTGTTAATTTTTCAATTATATCATTTAAATAGTTTAGAAATCGTATATTTCATTTTTTAAAAAAATTTTTCTTCTATCATACTTAATAAGATATATATGTCTCTATTATGTGTGTGGTGCCATTTATATTCAAAGACCAAAACTGATAAGTCATTAGGTATTTGAAAATATATGTCACGGCAAAACTAAGTTTGTAAAATGTATATACATATATCAGCTTCTGCCGTCTTTACTTTTATTATATTACAATTAGTGAATAGTGGTTGTATATTTTATAGACATATAAATTACATATACTTACCTATTCATTTCATAATTTTATAATGCAATTGCCATTTGTGAAATAGAAAAATGTATCTTCCTGCGGGCGTAGCCAGTTTGTTTTAAAGCGTGCCTTGTCAAAAGGGCCCATATGAAATTTCAAGCCCGGGGCCCAATAGGTGCTTAATCCGGCCTTGACCACTGTCTATCACATAATTATGACTTAAACTGCGTTATTATCTATGAGCATGCCTATGGCCCATCAGTGGCGGCTCCAGGGGGGCCCTAGGGGCTGCCCCCAAGCTGTATTTCTAAACAATTGTAGGTATACAGTTAAAAACAAAATTACAAAAAAAAATCATCGAAATCGTCTGAAAATTATTACTTGCCCCCCTCCTCCTAACCATGTATCTGATGAAAAGATAATATTACATTATCGTAGAAACCAACACAAAACACAGGAAATGTTCAATGGTTTAAATGTTATTAGGTATAAATTACAATAGGTAAGCTAATTTTCACTTTAATATTAACGATGTTAATGAAGTAGGTATAAAACAATACGTCAATACCTACATATAAATAGATATGCTGAACGTGAATTTTAAATGCGACGAGGATTGTATCCTTCCAAAAACAATTCTGAGTGAAGACTATGGTCTGTCAGCCTATATATTAAAATAATATTTTTTAATTTAAAAAAGTAACGAAAAGTAAATGTATAATATAGATTGAATATCTAATTTCGTTCAAATTTAAACTTAAATATTTATTAAAAAAGACTAAGTTTATAATATAATTATTAGCAATCTTGTAAAAAGATACTTTTAATTTGTATTTAAATAGAGATACAAATACATAAACTTAAAAAGTATTTAAATAGTATTTAAAGTACTTTTTTCAATAAGTATTTAAGAACAAATACAAATACTTAGAAAGTATTTAAACACAAATACTTATTTTAATACATTTGTTTTAAGTTTTACCTTTGGGTTCAATACTTTTTCTCTGATATTTTAACTTTAAATTTGACCATGAGATCAAACTCATTCAAACTGTACATATTAATTATTATTATATAGTTAATACTTAATAGTTCATATATTATAATGCATGTTCCATATTCTGGTACTAACCAAGGTACCTATAATTGTATGATAAGTTAATAATCACCGAATGATCGTTTTAATTATTTATTGTATGAGAACTAAATAGATATTATAAGAACCTTTATCTCCACAACAAACCTAGCTTCTGGAGAAAATAATTTATATATAAATGCTATATTTCTGTAGTGAAAATATTTGTATTACCTAATGTATATATTACGTATGTATATACTATTCAATTATTCAACAGGAAAAAAATAAAAATAAAAACAAAGATTAATACCAAAAGTCTTTATTGGATTTTAAAATCATAATCTTTTCAAAATTGTCATCATTCATTTTGCCTCTTTTTTTGGACAGCACACCACCTACGCAAAATACGCTCCCGGCCGGACTTTTTTGCCGAATTTTTTCGTTTTCTCCGACAGTTTCTTTTTTTTCGCATGCCGTTCGTGGATCTAACATCATGTTGGTTTATGGGCTCGTTTTAGGTTCAGACTTCATAGATCATAGGTAAACGTAAAGTCGTAAACCGAATCAGCTGATCGAGTTTCGCTTCATTATTGTTCTGTGTTTATACTTTATAGTTTGGAATATCAAATAATTCACATCACAATAAACTAATATAGGCTTCAATGAAAAAAAAACAATAATATTTTGCACTTTAGGAGGCTATGTCGGGAATAAACTTACAAAATTTCAATGATATTACTCATGACTATATTATTTAGTCATGATATTACTTTGATTTCTGAGAAAAAAGATAATAAATAACCATTTATTATTGAAAAAAATCGATAAAGTATTTAAATAAAAGTATTTGATTTTCAAATACAAATACGTCCAAAACCGTATTTAAAATACTTTCCAAATACTTTATTCAAAAAGTATTTAAAAAGTATTCTAAATACAATAAAAGTATTTAAATACATTTACTCAAATACTTTTACTCAAATACTTTACAAGACTGATTATTAGATTTAAAATTTAATAATTTTTTAACTACAATATAGTTTGCAAACTTTCGTGATTTAGATGAATTTTTATAAAATTTTTATTGAAGTAGGCACTTCTAAACCCCCCTTCCCCCTCCCTATAATTGCTTATAGTCGTCATAAACTCAGAAGTCTAGGCCGACTTTTTTTCAGTACAATATTACAATATCTTATTTGTACGGTTTTCTTATATTTTTCATACCCGTCTCGCTCACACTGTCGGTCATATGGTTCACAGTATTTACTATGGTATATATTTTACACATAACAAATTACATTTTACAACAGCTGCAGCTGTTGATCGTGAATGCCGTACGGTATCGCTGTATCAGTGTATCGGTATATTATTTTGTTCGCTTCGCTGTTGTCAGAAGCAGAACTCGGAAATCAAATATCAAAATGTCTTTTGATTACTAGAACAACTTGTTAGATTAATTACAAATTTACAAACATTAGAGAAAAAAAATTTATAACCTCTATATCATAGTTCTTAGTACACTCCGAGACTGTAACCGTGCAGTATTTCTAATATTATTATCATCTTATATCGATATTGTTGCTCACTTACTCCTACGAGGATACGAAGCTACATATCTACCTGTTACAGGAAAGTACATCATATTATTATTATAATATATTCCCAGAGCTTGAAATCAAAAATGCTTCTCGTCAAATGCCTGTGAACCCTAGTGCGTTGAATCAACGACCCCGATATCTCTATTATTTCTTGTCGAAATGGCAACCGTCAATTGGAACTCTCTTCCCAGCCTGGCTCTCCACCAGGTATTCACTCACCTATCACCCGAATCCAGAGTGGCCGCTTCGTCGACTTGCAAACACTGGAGGACCGCTCTATACCATCCTCAGTTCTGGCACAGTCTGGTGCTGGACATATCGTCTGCTGGAACTTCATACGCTGAAGTCAAGTCCAAAGTGAAGCACGCCAATAAGAACCTAGTGACGTTGGTACGTGACATCCACCTTGCATTTGATTCCCGTAGCACTCAGTGCTTTGAATTGGCTTCATCTGTTGTCAAGGCGTTAATGGGCAATCAACTGTTAAGAAACGTTGACATTGAACTCAATCACTGTGAGTTGTCGAAGGACGAAATGTGAGTGGCTGGCTGTCTTGAACACATGTCAGACAATATAGGTCTTTTGCTTAGGGTTTTTATTAACTGCAACATTTTATCAGATTTCAGTACAGGTGGTCAATTCAAAACTATTTTGAGTTTGCTATTCTCAATGTCGTGCAGAAAGGAAACATCGAAGGGTTTAGTTTTGGATATTTTATGTTTTACTATTGGAATGCTTTGATTCATATGCTATCCAAGTATAGTTGTGATAGCTTACAACGTTTGGAACTAGCTGGATTGGGACCATCAATTTTTAACGAAGAGAGCAAAACAACATGTTTTAATTCTACTTTTGATAGTATGTCGTCGCTAATCAATTTAAAGGTCAGTAATTTTTTTCTTTTCCAAATCTGATTAGGTTTATTGAACTACTACTAATAATAAAAATGTTTACTTTAGAAATTAAGTTTAGACCTAAATTCCAATACGTGCAAATTGCTTCCAGCATTGTGTTCAATGTCTCAATTGGAAATCCTTGTTTTACATGTTCATAATGAGTTGGATATAGATATAAGTGATGATATTTGGGCAGATATTAAAAAATACTGGTACCTATTAAAATTATTTATTTATAATTGTTTGTGTTATACTTATCTATATAATAAATACTCAAGCTACCTATGTTAATTATGTAATATTGTAAATTGTGAATAAATTTAATTGTTTTTTTCTTACATTTTTGTAAATTGTTTTTATAGCCCAAAACTTGAACTAAGATTAACAATTATCAACTGTCATATTGTTGCTAAGCACCTTCATACTAAGTTACTTCGTCCATCAATGCCATTAACACATCTCAAAGTTCTTTTTTGTAATGTAGTAAGTTACTTATGAAAAATTTTTTTAACATCTATTAATTATAATAATTATTAATTACTTAATATTTAAGTGTAATAAAATTATTTACTGAGTGTTATAAATCTATAGATGAATATTGAAGTATTGCATAAATTACTGGACTATAGAAATACATTTCAATCATTAATTTGGGTTGACGAACAATCAATGAACCCTGCTGGCTTACTTAAAGGACATTGGCATCTTGAACCTTCTGCAGATGGCATTGAAACTAATCCACTGATAATATTGTCATGGGTTTGCAGCAAACTTACAGAACTTGTTGTATTGGGTAAATTAGTGTATTTATTAATTATTAGTTTAATAGATGGTAATAATAATTAATAACATTTAAAGATATGTCAAGTACCAAAATTACAAATTACAAATTGTCACAAAATATTTAGTTTAGACCTTAAAAAAACCTGCATACTAAAAAGACATATCATATTACTATACCTATCTAACTTTCCTAAAAATTGTCATAAATATGTTTTCATTAAAATGTAGTAAATAATGGTCAATAATTTTAGGATACTTTATTGAACCAGTGGACGTATGTGGAATTGCAAGACTGAGAGGTTCTAACTTGAAAAGGTATGAATTACTAGAAGAAGATATTTGCTTTCATCAACCACAAACCGAAATGATTTATGATGAAGTTATTTTAGTAAGTATTTTCAAATTCAACTATAAAATATTAATGTATAATTATTTGAGGTTTGGTGATAAACATTTAATGTCTTATTGGTATCAGTATTTTTGGGCTTATACACAATGTAAGACTCAAAAGAATCCACATGTGTTTGTTGTATCAACTGTGGGTTGATACATCAACAAAAATCATTCAATTTTTATCAATCCCAATGCTTAAAAAAAATATGAATTTTAAAAACAATATGTTCATTGTATCAAAAAATGTCCACTTTCATAAAAGTAATAGATTAATCAGTTATCTTTGTCCATGTTACACAGATATAACAGAAAAGACTTGCTGCTTCTTCCTTTTGTGACTAATGGTTAATATTAATGTACCACAACACTAAAGGTGCATTTACAGCTACGTTGTGTGTCGTGTCGTACAAGGGCTTGGTTATTATATGGTTACGACTGGTAACCAATAGGGTTTAAAAGTTGAGCAGTAGTAAATTCTTGGTATACTCGGTTGCACCTTGATTATTAGATGATACCTAAAAAGTAATATCCAATCACAATACAATTTGATAGACATGACACAACACACGACACAGCTGTGAATCCGGCTTAACTTATTAGCTTATCATAACATTATATATATATATATATATATATAATTATTTCTTAGGTTTTTTTTATATACTGTATACATTTTTAATTATTTAAAATAGTGATGTGAGCTTGTAAATTTACCATGTAAAGTTTTACCGAATGATAATGACCGAAAATTGATAAAAATTATTGTGATTATTAAATACAACATTTCGTTAACTGTTAATATGTGGTTACTAGCTTAATATGTAACATTTTTGCTCTATTTAAATTTGTACAGCCTTCTTTACATAATATTGTGAAACAATTCAATAGGTACACTATTCGTAAATTTTAATAAAAATGTATCAATTTTACGATAAATTTATAGGTAAAATTGTTCAGTAAATTAGGTACTAAAAAAAATTTTTATGTAAAATTCACATCATAAAATACTTAAAAGCTTTTGACAAAACATATAAAATAGTATTCACTATTCTTTTATATTATTTAATATTGTTATAGGTCATAGTCTCTTAATATTAACTATGTAGTTGCAATGGGAGAAATACGGTGAATATTTTTACACTTTTACTACATTACACATCATAAGGCAGAGACAACAAATTTCATAACTGTGTTAACTTAAAATACAGAGTGTTGTGTTAAATCATCAAATGGAACAAATATAGTCCTTGTGACCATAGTCGAATTATCAATAATAAGGTTGATAATTTGCATGTTTGTGTTTTTTGTTTGATTCATAACAATGTTCATATCTGCTAAACTGTAGGTACTACAATTATTTTGAATACATTGATGAAAAGCTCATAAAATTGGGATTAGGAAAACATATCTTACAAGGTTCCCACCTGATTTTTTGGGTAAAAAGAATAACACACATTTTTTATAACTTAAAATTGTCAAAATTTAAAAAAAATCAGTTCACCAAGTTTTGTATTTATTGCTTAAAATTTGTTTACGTTTTTCCCGGTTTTTCCACGCATTAGGTGGAATAGCAGCCCTTCAGAAAGGTTTGACTAAAAAATTGAGTACACTGTTGAAAAGCTTATAACATTTTGAAGTTTTTTTGAAATTCGGGCCCACCTGCTTTAAATAAAATTGTTGTAGGATAAAACTGAAATTTTTTAAAATTTCGACATTTTAAAGTTATAATAATGTGTGTTATTCTTTTTACCCAAAAAATCAGGTGGGAACCTTGTAAGATATGTTTTTCTAATCCCAATTTTATGAGCTTTTCATCAATGTATTCAAATTCATTGTAGTACCTACCTAGTATCTACGGTTTAGCGGATATGAATATTAATATGAATCAAACTTGCATTTAGCAAAAAAACACAAACATGGAAATTATCACCCTTATTATTGATAATTCGATTATGGTCACATGGACTTTTTTTGTTTCATTTGAGGTGTAGAAACACCTCAAGAAGTTTGGCATATTTATCGTGCAACATCCTGTATATTATAGTATAATATAATCATTATTGAAATATTATCTATAATGTTCATTTATCAGCTTATTATATTTAAAAAAATATCCTCATCTGATGTATAAATATATTTTATTAAAACTGTGAATTATATTAGACAGTAGTATAAATGTATAATAATAACAAGAATTAAAAAATTATATTTTCTAAATGCTTTCAGGATGTATCAAACTGGATGGAT
This sequence comes from Macrosiphum euphorbiae, assembly GCA_949089665.1. Classification (NCBI taxonomy): domain Eukaryota; kingdom Metazoa; phylum Arthropoda; class Insecta; order Hemiptera; family Aphididae; genus Macrosiphum; species Macrosiphum euphorbiae. The sequence goes on from CARXXK010000001.1 coordinate 8,896,708, forward strand.
ACAAATTGGAAACCTTTGAATAAAAATAATTTATTTGTAAGTCATTCAAATTACATTTTGAAATGTATTTCTAAAGATTTAACAACAAAATTAGATATTAATTAAAATTTACCACAACAATAACTTAAAATACCTATATTAAATTAACCTAATACATTTTATTTTGTGGTCAGCAACTAGTTAGCATAAAAAGAAACAAATTTTTAATCACGAAAAAGGTTTAAATTACAAAATTAAATATACACTTTAAAAATCCTTCTTAAAAATATAATTTGTTGTTAAATCATAATATGTATTAATAACAAATTATACTTTTTTATGCCGATTGTGTGGTTAAAAAATTACGGTTGCAAATTATATTACATAATATGGAAGTATCTATCTAGAACTATGATTCAATCATTTATTAGCATACAAATGTAAAGTATTGTAAAAGATTCAAATGGTAATAGTAAATAAAATACTCCAATATTGTTTTACCTACCACACCCTAATTCACTCTAAAACAAAAATATTGAATCATAGATGTTGTTTAAAGAAACAATTTTCAATCTAGTCTTATTTTATTTTTATTAACCTTTTTTTTTTTGTTATTCTTTACTTTAAATCCATTATTCATGGCAATTGTATACAATGATTCTGTTATTGGTTCATTTTAATGTTTTTTTTTACTTTTGGAGTTTGTTTAAAATTTTAAATAATATGGAATAATTTTGAAAAGAAACAACTTTATAATTTCTTCGCTATTTTCCAAAACACAAAATATCTTATATAGGAACATTTTGAAATTTTGATTCGTTCCATATTATATATTTTTTACACTCATTTTATGATATGTGAAAGGTTTAGTTTAAAAAAAGTATTAGATACTTTATTTTTTGTTTAAAATGTGTAATAATAATAAAAGAATATATTATTTAACACACCTATTTAAAAATTTCATAACCATAAGAAAGATGATTGAAGTTACCAAGGTACATTTTTCATTTAATTTATTTATTAATTACTGTGTTACAATATCAGTGTTGTACACTTTCATTTATTTTTCTAATTCATACTTAACTAAAAAAATTAAACATGATAAAACAATCTTCATATTCGAATAGCATTTGCTAATTTCAAGTTGAATTTTTACTTAATGATAAATCACCAAGATCAATTTTTTATGCAATGATCAATCCAATTGCTTTAAAATAAAACATTTGTTTTCAATAATGATAAAAACAAAATATTTATATTGTATTATGTTAGCAAAAGTGTTCCTACCACAAACTATATAACTATGTGGTTCTACTTATATGACGAGTGCAACTCAAAAAAAGCACATTTTACTAATTAGACTGTGATAACATCTGTTAAAATATGTACAACATTATAGTGTTTAGGCAATTAGAACTGGCCGTGACTAGAACGGACCATCAAAGAGTTGTTAATATTGTTAAAAATAATATTGTTGAAATGTGTCTATTAAAATATATATATAATATCATATAAATGTAAAAGAACGTGATTTTAGAAATTTTTGATTAATTAAGATCTAAACTATTGTGATGTTTAAAAAGATCATTTCTTATGTTGTTAATGTAGGTTAATTGTCTATAACCATTTTATAAAAGAAGTAAGAACTGTAACAATTGTTTTGTTAATATTGTTAAAATTGTTACAATGTATTTGTGTGAATATTTTTCAACAGTAACACAAGTAACATAAACAAAACTATGACTGAACGAATATGATGAAAACAATTCGTAATAGATTATACTTGTTATCATAAAAAAAATTTTTTTTCTGTGATCGATAACAAAAATATTAAAAGAACGTATTCAAAATCTTAAAAAATCCTTTGTTTTTAACAAACTTAAACTCATCGAAACAAAGGAATACGCACTGATTTTGAATTAATTTTATTTATTTTTATTATATTGTTATCCAGTATTCATATTGGATTTTTAGTAAATTAATTACTATTTTATTCTATTTATAGTCCATATGTTGATATTATGTTTTAAAAATTATATATTAATAGTCAGGAAATAAAATAAAAACATTTTGTTTTTAATTTGTATTTAATATTTTAAAATACACTTATTGGCTATTAGTTATTTAGAATATACTATATTTATATTACCTATATTAGTATAATATATAACCTATATCTTTATAAAAAATTAATAACCAACATATTATTATTGTTAAAAAATAAGTTATTATACCTTCAGACAAGTATTGTACTCTTAGTATCCTAATAATGTTAAAAAAATTTTATTTGTGTATTCACTCATGTATTCTTGTGCTTGTGTTCTTTGTTACATCTTTAGCGAATTAAATGGTTTATAATATTAGACTAATGTCTTCTTAACAGACAACAAAAATAATAAATTTTTTATACTTATTAAAGTAATTTTTATAACAAATACAATGTTAAACTTATGTGGCAGTAATAAATATTATATTGGACTATAATTTAAGAGGACGCTACCCATACATTTATTGTCTCCGTCTTCACACGCACGACATAGTAAATTTTCGTTCACTAGTTTCAATAGTGTGCTGTTAGTTTTGATACTAGAATGAATTGACCTATTATAAAACATTTAGATAAGAATATTATCTGTGCTTAAGTCTTGCTGATTTTTCGAAATATTCATTTTCAAGCAAGATATGGCTATGTGAAATATCAAAAATAAAAAATGCTCATATCTCGCTTGAAAATGAAAATATTGAATAAAAGCCAATGCTTAAGCACAGATACCTAATGTTATTATCTAAAAAAATGACAATATGTCAAATCACTGTAATATTAAAACCAACAGCACACTAGTGCTGAAACTAGTGAACAAAAATTTGGTATGTCGTACGTGTGTAAGACGGAGGCAATAAATGCATGAGTAGTATCCTCTTAAATCTATCTTGAAAAATAGTTTTTGTTGGAATTCGATCATTTGTAAAATGTTATATGTTAAATAAAATTATATATTTAAGATTTTATTATTCCCCTACTTAAAGATAAAAAATTCCATTTTAATGTGCACTTGTACAATTTAATTTCTGTTAAAAACGGTTTTATAGTTTTATTTTTTTTTTTAATCAAATTTCAAGCGTTATTATTAGTTTAACTAGATATTTAGTAATGTAGTAATGTACCTACTCCACTGCCCCAACATCAAAATATATTTATCCTCAGCTAAAACAAACTTGAAAAAATACTATAAAATATGTTTTAACCAAATGCTAGAATTTTAATTCATGTTTATTGATGTTATTATATCATGTTATTATATTATGTAAGTTGTATTATTATTTTTATTATTTAATTTTATCTTATTTTAATTTTATTAGAATCAAACTTGTTCTTATAATCTATAATTGTTAATTTTTATTAAACTTATATTTATGGGTTCATGGTTTGATTGATCATGGTAAAATATAAGTGATCAACACAATATATTATTCCAAAAAAATTTACATAAATAAGTGATCAACACATTATATTATTCAGAAATAATTTATATATATAAGTGTATTCATTATAAATTATTGTAAAATAGAAAAAAAAATCATTAAATATATTATGATTCAAATTGTACGTTCTAGTTGTTTCACTAAAAAATTGTGTATATGTGTATTGGCGTATAGCCATTTTATAAATAATAAGTTTGTTTAAAATTACTATCCCAAACTCCTTTCCGGCATAAATCTGGTTTGAATTCTGAAATAACCAGCATTATATTTGTTGGAAAATGATTTCCTATTCCCATCACTCATCAGTTAGTACCTATTCACTTGTCACTACAGTAGTACAGTACTACTAACACTAGTATAGTATTATAATATTGTGGTTCCCAAATGTGTTTCCCATCACAGCGCACAATTATTTGTTATTTTAATTTACAGCACACTTTGGATACACATTGTCTATTTCCCAAAAATAAGTACTTATCAGGTACCTTTAATCTTTCAATTGTCTGCTATCTAGTACCATTATATATAATTATATTATTTTTTTTTCAATATCATACAATATTTTTATGTAGGTATTATAAAATATAAATTTTATAAATGTATTATTATTGACTTTGATATTTTATTAGAATTTAGAACCACCTTCTATATCTCTTGGGAAAATGAAATCAGTCATTGAAAACTAAAATAAAATAAATATACTGCAAATATACGTATAAAAATAAAATAATAAATGTGTATAATCCCTGCTAATGATTTAAATATTTCAGGTAAATTTTTTAATTGAATATAAATTTTAATGCAACAAAAAAAATAACAATTAATTAAATATAGCTTTAATACTAAAGCTTGTAAGTACATTTTACATTTTACTTATTTTTACTTAAAAATTTGTTATGGCTCATATAATATAGTTATATTGAATGGTGATATCAAAATGTGATGTATTATGTAGGTATTAACAGTGGCGTCCGCAGGATTTTTCAATGTTGGGGGGGGGGCTTGAAAATTAGTTACAAATTTATTTTTATTTTGTCCAGTCCAAAAAATTTCAGACGTTTATTTGAGGTATTTTAAAATGTTTGTAACTTTTCAACTTTTCTGGTAGAAAAAATGCTCTTATCATAAGCTTCGATGCCCAGTGTATGTTTTTGGAAGCAAATTGGATCTAGTTGGTACTTTTAGGAGGTCGAAATTGAATCTGCTGTGCTTTTAAAAGTACCTAATTGGAGAAAAAAAAATGAAAACTTATTTAAATTGTTGGGTAACAATAGCTTGGTTACAGTGACGTATTTATGGGGGGGGTATGGGGGATAGACCCCCTCCCTTACCCATGTTTTTCCATGTATAAAGTACAAACTGCTGCAGTACTGTTGTTATTTATAATTTTGTTATCCTGTGGGCATGTGAGTGACATTACACAACATTTATTATTATTAGGTATATACCTTACATGGAGTAGGTAACTAACAAAAAGTTGCAATAGCACAAAACAAATTTTGATATCCCCCTCCTAAAGAAAATCCTATATACGCCCCTGCTTGGTTATATAGTCCTCACTTGGATTGTATTTGACTAATTAAATTTTTTTTTTATAAATGTCAATAAAAAATTATTTATCCGGTCGAAAAGCTTGAAAATGTAATACGCAAGTTTTTTTTTACATATGCATTTAAACTTCAAAACAATTTAACCACAGTTAATTTGTAGTTCAAAACTTATAAAATATAAAATATGTATAGCTAAGGCTAGACAATTTAATACAAGGTCTTTCATACAAGTAGTTCATATTCTTTTACCGAAAAATTACAGATAATTTATGAAAATTGGTATGCAAATACAATGTTTTTTCAAAAATGAATTCATTCTGGTAAGACATATATGAAAGTTACGTCTTGCTTACTATAGTCTATAGTTGACAGTTTAAACTTGATTCATATTTTTTTAAAAAGTAATAATAATACGGGCAATGGGGGGGGGCTTTAGCCCGTTAGCCCCCCCCCTGCGGACGCCACTGGGTATTATGTATATTGTATCTATAACAATATGTATTATGTTTAGTGGCGCACACTGGAGGGTTCAAGGGAAGCAGTTGCAACCCCTGATTTTTTTGGTAGGTGGGTGGGTAGACCCCCTGGCTCCAAAATATTTACATCATGAAAATTCTATTACGTATAAAAATATTGAAAATAAACTATTAAATAATTATAGGCTATAGCTATTAGTCTATTAGCCAATACCTATAGAGGTAACCGAATCAATTTGCTACCCCTATTTATTTTTGAGTGTGCGCCACTGATTATGTTATTTAGGTATGTATAAAATAACTTTTCAAACGAAATCCGACTATATGGTCAATGACTGCATAAAATAAAGTAGGTACCTACCTAATTTAAACAATCGATATTGATTGTGTTTATCGCAATTATATGGATAGCCATTGACGGCAGAATATAGGATTATTTGAAGCAATTTAACAATTGCTTCATGTCTGAAATGGGTGGGTGGATGTAAAAATAATGAATATATATATAATATATGATACCTCAACACAAATATCATTGCAAATATTATAATTAATAATTATTAATGGCCTCTGCTGCTAATTTTGGTTCAATTAAGGGTGGTAAAAATATTTAAAATATAGGTACAATATGCTTCAGTCTCCACATTTTTGCCCCACCACTGTAGGTATCCAAGTAGGTATCTATACCATCACTCATCAGCCGATTAGAGTAAAAAGTGAAAAGAGTGCAAAATTGCAAAATGCTAATTTGTTGATAAAAATGTTTAAATTCTAATTAATACCTTTAATGAGTATATAATGTTATAATATTATAATGTACACTACTACTGTAGTATTTTATAATAATACCTAATATAGAATTAAACAAATATCGAAATCGAATCATTTTGACCCTAAATTTTTATTTGATAGGTGGATCGTAGGCATGCGCGGTTTCAGAGAGTCATTAGGGGGGGGGCATTTTTTATCCATCACTAAATTGCAGAGGGGGCTTAGAGAGTATCCTAACCTGGAACGATTATTTTTAAAATAGGTACTTGAGGCCCAGGTTTTTCGTGGTA